>MQTX01000241.1:0-12964 GCA_009735665.1 Angiostrongylus cantonensis | reverse complement strand
TGGGTGCGCGGATATCCACAGAAAGGAGACACCTGGGTCACAATTAGTACAGAAGCAAATCTTTCCTAAACTCTTAGAACCCCATGCTTGCCGTCTTGTTTTCGACGTAAATTTCCGAATTAAAAAATAAGAAAGAACAGTTTTCACACCTGTACACTACATTAGCATTTTTTGGCTATATATAAAGGATGAAGGATAAAGCTGTTGGCGTTGATCAATCCCTAAGGGATGCGCCATGCATTCGACTTCAATAAGTATCGTTAGAGGTGATTGAATGCATATCTGGTTTTTACAATGCCTCGCGGAGGCCTGCCGATGTATCGAGCCAGTGTGGCTATCCTCCCAGACAAGTCCGGTACCAATTTGCCGACCCCGGCGGGATGGAAGGCTTGGTGGGCCATAGGCGCATTTCACGTGCGCGCCGCAGTGGCGCCTCCAACCACTGCGCCACACGCGCCCCTCAGCTATATATATCCAAAAAAATTTATATGAACCCTTCATACTAGGTATTGCGCAACTTCAAAGAAGCACTACCTTAGCAAGTGTCAGCCTTAGACAATTTTTACCATGACAGCGGAAGCGGAGTTGTTCGAAATGCCGTGCAACAATACACGCATGGTCTTTGGTTTGTCTAAGCTCCGGGCTAAGCAAGCGTTTCACCTCTCCTGGTTCCGCTAGTTAGTATTAAACTCGATTGGAAAGGTCCACAAATGGTGGCAAATGCTAGTGGCGAAAACCATGGGATCTACTAGTGCAGTTATTTTAAGACCCCACTGAGAGTCCAGCGATCAGTATTCGAAAACATTCATAAAAAGACCAGAAACCTCAAGCAACAGCCTGTATGAAACGCGAAGGCCGAAGATCTTTGTGGAGTAAAGCGATGAGATGGATCGTATTGGAGAGATTCTGGGATCCCAATGATGTGTGCAATCAGGCATGCAAAATCTTCTTTACGATTTCGCAAAATTATTCTGCGATGTGGAATAAATTCTCGTTGATGATTAAATAAAAAGGGATATAGCGGCAAACGGCAAATGCTGCGTCAGAATCGATAACAAGAGCGTTTCAGCGGAATTCCTTTTCTTCAGAGTCCCGAAAGGTCAAGTGATCAACAAGCGAATAGCCTAATCACTTCCACAAACCCAACAGAAGGGATTTGAAGGAGAAATTCTGATCACATTGGAAAACGTACTCATATTTTAAATTACTAGAGAATACAAAAAATAAACACGCTATTTTCAAATTCTTTCGAGTAAAGTCTGATTCTGACGTCGCTGCACATAAATATTCGAGAAAAGTTCGAAGCGCATTATGGATTCGAGGGAAAGTATTCAAACAGGAGACAGGCGGACCGCTCAACTTGGCGCAGTGCGTGTGCGTGCCATCACGGTGGCAGCTTTCTAGTTGAGTTCCGGCGACATCGTTCATTGATGACACTGCATTAACCACCGAGATTTCTGAGCTCTGTGATTACCATTCATGCAACACCAACTGAGAACGAGGCAATTTTTCATTCAAATCCGGTTTCCGAAATGGTGTTAGGTACACTTCGCGGGATCGTCGCGTTCATTTTGATGACTGTCGTTGAATACAAAGAAGAAAGGAAGAAAAAGAAAATTTTGAAAACAGGGTTACTTTATTCAAATGGAATGTTGTATAACAATGGCCAAAAAATGAGTATGACAGAAGAACAAAAAAAAAACGAAAAGAAAATGGATAAATACTACTACAAGTTGTAAAGTAAAAGGAACGAAAAAGAATCGGCGAGATTTCTACTCCATTTTTGTGTCGCACAACTGAAGAAGATTGCAGCCATCGATATTTCAAAGAAAACATACGGCTACAATTCAACGAAACATCCAATATTTCAAAATCGACTTTCCTTTAACCTCGGTGTAACTAATCAATAGGTATTCTTTCTTGATAAGATTACATAAGGATGATAACAATCAGTATTTGTCTGCACAGCGTACTTACTATCGTTGCTTAGTACGCAGGTTCCGTTGACACCATGAGAAACAGGTGTTGGCTAGAAATGCTGGGAAAATTTTGTTATGGGCTGTGGGTATACCGCTGAAACAGTTCAGTGTAGCCAATCCCGGACAGACTTTCTTTCAACCACAGCTAAGATACAAAAGATAAAGCTCTCGGCGTTGATCAATTCCTGAGGATGCGCCATGCATTCGACTTCATTAAGTATCGCTGTAGGTGATTGTCCCAGGCAAGTCTGGTACCAATTTGCCGACCCCAGAGGGATGGAAGGCTTGGTGGGCCATGGGCGCAGGGAACGATTCCACGCGCGTGTCGCAGTGGCGCCTCTAACCACTGCGCAACATCCGCCACTCAACCACAGCACTAATCAATAATATACTGTTTCACTCCATGAACGAAAATGAGGTTGTTATAACAGGACTTATTGCAGTGAAATGACCAACAATCTGCCTAGTCAAAGATGTTCGTAACCTCAGAAGGTGAAACTTAATATATGAATTTTTCATTCGCACGATAAACAGCTTTTTCTAAACACTCACTTTGGTCTTTGGACCAGCTGCACAAAGTCTTACATGGACGAGTAATGTCCTTTGCTCAGGTCAAAGAATCAGCTTGAGGTATGGCCCCAGGTCACTCATGATCAGACACTCTTCCGTCCGGTGCATTCTTAGACCCCTGAAATTTGTTCAAGACGCTTCAAAAGTTTTACGCGCTGAGGTTTTGGATCCATTCGCCAACATAGTGCCCTCCATTTCAAAGCCTCCTTGTATCTCTGTTCCTTGTAGCGCCAACATAGTGCCCTCCATTTCAAAGTCTCCTTGTATCTCTGTTCCTTGTACGCGCTTGGTGGTGTATTTAGTTCGACTTTAAATTCACCGACTAGATATTCTTTTACTCGGACGCAGAGTGGTCAACCGTTTCTCTAACGTATTTTCTCCCGCGCACTTTGCAAACATTTAGGTATAGCGTGTCTGAATTCAGGCGGTCACCGTCTCCACCGTTACGGCATATTGAGTAATATTCCAGGATCGACTTCCTATTAACCACGGCATTGGAATATGAATGCGTTGCTTTCTTGTTCAGCAGTCGCGAGATTTTTAGACAGCATACATTGACTTCCATAGAAAAACACACAATACAATACAACAGTAGCTGGTTGATGACTGCGCCACCCAACATCAGAAACTGATCCGAAGATACGAGGCCAGGTCGCGTGTGACCTCTGGGCATTCATCCCTGCTACTGCATTCATATTGCAATGCCGAGCTTAATAGAAACTGGATCCTTTTAACGTTTTCTAGCTGCACCTACTTCACTAAAAATTAAGGTCAGGATAGAAGGGAACTATTTAGCACCTATTTTAGCAGCTACGACTTCACCTGTTTTCACGTTGGAATATCGTTTGGTGTCGAGGTTTCACCTTTACACCTATGCCGGTAGACTACAGTTTCCTAGACATTTGGAATTGCTATTTGAAGCGCCGATTTCAAGGATTCTTCTTTCTTCTCTCCTCCTGTGCACAAACAGGTAGCTGTTCGAAACATGTTTCCCACAAGCACCCTTGTGTGTGGTGGGTGAGAGGAGAGGTAATGAAGCAGTATGTTGCTATTACTTGCCCTTCGGTACAATTTGGTGATGTAAGTGTTTTCTTGCAAATCAATTTGAGTGTTAAGAAATAGAAGGCATTTCATTCTGGTTTTCATCGGCAGAGTGCTGGGTGCATTGACATTACTATGTTAAACATGAGACCCAAGAAAGCGTAGTCGCCGATTCAAATCTGGCCTGGGCTGAGTTTTACACGTGCGTCAGCATTGCAGTGCATAGCTTATTATTTACATCCTGTCTTCTTCATGGCACAGCATTATGTGAAGTACAAGTGCACTGATGCTGAAATATTTGCACAACTCAGGTCCCGACCAGATCCGAGCACGCGGTTATTTCTACACATGCTGTATCGATTCGAAAGAATTCCAATCGTCACAGACAACAGAGGAGAAGAGCTTTATCATATGAAATGAAAACAAATGCTAAAATCATATTTTTATCAATACGTCGGCAACAATTACGGCTTTACACAACCTTTCAGCTTTTCCTTTCGCCTTTCGTTGTAACCTGTGCGCATGTGATGAACCACCATGTTGAACACTCTGAATGAATAGTGCTGTGCTTTGCTAAGAAGTACTGTCGAAGACCATTCTTTCTTCTACAAAAGAGCTACGTACAGCACCTCTGCCATGCAAGTATCATTTCTGCACGTTTCCCTTCGTCTGTCAAGTAGCGGGACAGTGTCTCGTCGATTGTTTCAGCCATGCACACCTAAAAACACAGAAAAGAACGGCCTACGGTTGTAAAGTAAAAGGAACGAAAAAGAATCGGCGAGATTTCTACTCCATTTTTGTGTCGCACAACTGAAGAAGATTGCAGCCATCGATATTTCAAAGAAAACATACGGCTACAATTCAACGAAACATCCAATATTTCAAAATCGACTTTCCTTTAACCTCGGTGTAACTAATCAATAGGTATTCTTTCTTGATAAGATTACATAAGGATGATAACAATCAGTATTTGTCTGCACAGCGTACTTACTATCGTTGCTTAGTACGCAGGTTCCGTTGACACCATGAGAAACAGGTGTTGGCTAGAAATGCTGGGAAAATTTTGTTATGGGCTGTGGGTATACCGCTGAAACAGTTCAGTGTAGCCAATCCCGGACAGACTTTCTTTCAACCACAGCTAAGATACAAAAGATAAAGCTCTCGGCGTTGATCAATTCCTGAGGATGCGCCATGCATTCGACTTCATTAAGTATCGCTGTAGGTGATTGTCCCAGGCAAGTCTGGTACCAATTTGCCGACCCCAGAGGGATGGAAGGCTTGGTGGGCCATGGGCGCAGGGAACGATTCCACGCGCGTGTCGCAGTGGCGCCTCTAACCACTGCGCAACATCCGCCACTCAACCACAGCACTAATCAATAATATACTGTTTCACTCCATGAACGAAAATGAGGTTGTTATAACAGGACTTATTGCAGTGAAATGACCAACAATCTGCCTAGTCAAAGATGTTCGTAACCTCAGAAGGTGAAACTTAATATATGAATTTTTCATTCGCACGATAAACAGCTTTTTCTAAACACTCACTTTGGTCTTTGGACCAGCTGCACAAAGTCTTACATGGACGAGTAATGTCCTTTGCTCAGGTCAAAGAATCAGCTTGAGGTATGGCCCCAGGTCACTCATGATCAGACACTCTTCCGTCCGGTGCATTCTTAGACCCCTGAAATTTGTTCAAGACGCTTCAAAAGTTTTACGCGCTGAGGTTTTGGATCCTTTCGCCAACATAGTGCCCTCCATTTCAAAGTCTCCTTGTATCTCTGTTCCTTGTACGCGCTTGGTGGTGTATTTAGTTCGACTTTAAATTCACCGACTAGATATTCTTTTACTCGGACGCAGAGTGGTCAACCGTTTCTCTAACGTATTTTCTCCCGCGCACTTTGCAAACATTTAGGTATAGCGTGTCTGAATTCAGGCGGTCACCGTCTCCACCGTTACGGCATATTGAGTAATATTCCAGGATCGACTTCCTATTAACCACGGCATTGGAATATGAATGCGTTGCTTTCTTGTTCAGCAGTCGCGAGATTTTTAGACAGCATACATTGACTTCCATAGAAAAACACACAATACAATACAACAGTAGCTGGTTGATGACTGCGCCACCCAACATCAGAAACTGATCCGAAGATACGAGGCCAGGTCGCGTGTGACCTCTGGGCATTCATCCCTGCTACTGCATTCATATTGCAATGCCGAGCTTAATAGAAACTGGATCCTTTTAACGTTTTATAGCTGCACCTACTTCACTAAAAATTAAGGTCAGGATAGAAGGGAACTATTTAGCACCTATTTTAGCAGCTACGACTTCACCTGTTTTCACGTTGGAATATCGTTTGGTGTCGAGGTTTCACCTTTACACCTATGCCGGTAAACTACAGTTTCCTAGACATTTGGAATTGCTATTTGGAGCGCCGATTTCAAGGATTCTTCTTTCTTCTCTCCTACTGTGCACAAACAGGTAGCTGTTCGAAACATGTTTCCCACAAGCACCCTTGTGTGTGGTGGGTGAGAGGATTATGAGTCATTCCCATTACTGGATTTTCGACCGCTACAGTTCTTACAGTACCTTTATGGAGTTGCTTCGAGCAGATGAGGCGTTCCAGACAATTTGGAAGAGATGTGGCTGCTGTTCCAGCAACCTAAAAACGAGTCTTTGTTAATGTCTCCTTAGTTTTCATCAGTACTATTAGCTATATGGTTACCAATTCTACTAGTACTAATACCAAATTATTGAAATAGTAGCGCGTCTAGTGCAGTGGTGGGAGGCGGCACTGCGACACACACGTGGAATCGATCTCCGCGCCCATGACCTACCAAGTCTTCCATCGCTCAAGGTTCGGCAAATTAGTACCAGACTTGTCTGGGAGGACAGCAGCACTGGCTCGATGCATCGGCAGGATACCGCGAGTAAAGGCCAGATATGCATTCAATCCCGGTTTGTGGAAGTGATTAGGCTATTCGCTTGTTGATCACTTGACCTTTCGGGACTCTGAAGAAAAGGAATTCCGCTGAAACGCTCTTGTTATCGATTCTGACGCAGCATTTGCCGTTTGCCGCTATATCCCTTTTTATTTAATCATCAACGAGAATTTATTCCACATCGCAGAATAATTTTGCGAAATCGTAAAGAAGATTTTGCATGCCTGATTGCACACATCATTGGGATCCCAGAATCTCTCCAATACGATCCATCTCATCGCTTTACTCCACAAAGATCTTCGGCCTTCGCGTTTCATACAGGCTGTTGCTTGAGGTTTCTGGTCTTTTTATGAATGTTTTCGAATACTGATCGCTGGACTCTCAGTGGGGTCTTAAAATAACTGCACTAGTAGATCCCATGGTTTTCGCCACTAGCATTTGCCACCATTTGTGGACCTTTCCAATCGAGTTTAATACTAACTAGCGGAACCAGGAGAGGTGAAACGCTTGCTTAGCCCGGAGCTTAGACAAACCAAAGACCATGCGTGTATTGTTGCACGGCATTTCAAACAACTCCGCTTCCGCTGTCATGGTAAAAATTGTCTAAGGCTGACACTTGCTAAGGTAGTGCTTCTTTGAAGTTGCGCAATACCTAGTATGAAGGGTTCATATAAATTTTTTTGGATATATATAGCTGAGGGGCGCGTGTGGCGCAGTGGTTGGAGGCGCCACTGCGACACTCACGTGGAATCGATTGCTGCGCCCATGGCCCACCAAGCCTTCCATCCCTTCGGAGTGGGCAAATTGGTGCCAGACTTGTCTGGGAGGAGAGCAGCACTAGCTCCATACATCGGCAGGCCACCGCGAGTTATTGTAAAGGCCAGATATGCATTCAGTCACCTCCAACGATGCTGAATGAAGTCGAATGCATGGCGCATCTCTCAGGGATTGATCAACGCCGAGAGCTTTATCCTTTTATCCTTTACATATATATATATATATATAAACCGTGAGTTGTAGATTGTGAAATAAATGTCCCTGAGTAAAACGTTTAGCCCATCCCACTCGTAGTGGCACTATATTGTCCATAGAGGTTATGACCAGAGGATCGTATGGAGAGCGTAGAGTCCATATTCACTATAGTGAGTGCCAGTTTTTACCTCTCTCTCTACGTAAACTCCTTCGATAGCTAATCGAAGTCTGATAAAACGAGAAGGGAGCTTTCTAGTTGAGTTCCGGCGACATCGTTCATTGATGACACTGCATTAACCACCGAGATTTCTGAGCTCTGTGATTACCATTCATGCAACACCAACGGAGAACGAGCCAATTTTTCATTCAGATCCGGTTTCCGAAATGGTGTTAGGTACACTTCGCGGGATTATCGCTTTCATTTATCAGGATGCATAATAGCGACACTTTTCTTCATGTCAAAGTATTTTGCATTTTTCTACGACAAAGTCACTAAAGGACGTAATTCGGTCCTGCTTAGTACTAGTTTAGTTAGAATGAAGTTGGACCTGTTCACCTTGGCCATTCATGAATCACCAGCTTTTTGTCCCTATTCGCAATAGGACCGACGACAGTGGAACCGATCACCGGTGCGTCGCGTTTTCCGCGAATCGTCGACAGCAACCCCATCATTCCTTCAAACTTAAAGAATAGGAGATAGATGAACGATAGCTTACGCAATGAGGATGAACGAGTTAACGTTAAAGATTGGTGCCATGCACAGCATAATGCGGGAGGCATCAAATCAGAACTAGAGGAAATTCGGAATTCAGACAGATTACTACGAAGTAATGAATGTCTGAAAAAAATATTTATGCTAATTTTAGCAAATTACAGAAGGCGTGTGTGATATAGTGGTTAGAGGCGCCCTGCAATACAAAGGCGGTCATTAGTTCAATCTGCCTACCTGAGCCAATCGAGCTCCCCTCCATTTGGTATGTGCGGATTGGTACCAGACTTATCTGAGAGCGTAAAATCGTAAAAACTTTTATTGGAAGCTTACATGAGCCGCGGAAAATTGTTATGTAGACAAAATAAGAATTTAGTATCTTCTGTGATGAATAATGGTACAAGATGTACGGCGCATTCCAAAGGGATAGATTACGCTTTTTCCACCATTGGTAGATTAAAATTCTGGCAGAAAAGCAGGACGAGGACCTCAGTGGTTCCTTCCATGACATTTCAGCCCCGGAAATGGTAGTCGAGGTTTGACCTGGCCTGGGCTTCAAATTTTGCAAACGTTTCTGCTTTATAGTGGCTGTATTTCACATCACACCCCTGGCATAAAAAATAATGGGCATTAATAAAAGTTGGGCTAAAATTCACTACAAATTTGGAAAATTTTTTAGAAAGCGTCATCTTTTGTGGACAAAATGATTTAGTGAAAATATCGAGGAGTCGGTGCACTGATGCACTCAAGCACCAAAAACCTTTGTCTACTAGTAGACTAAGGTAGTTTGGACCAAAATGTCGGTAGAGAGGAGGGTTTCAAGAGACATTCAGAAATACTTGAAAAATCATGTTGATATGTATTTATTACACAGCCTCCTTGATGAACACTGCTGCACTAATGTACACCACGTTTAATGGCTACTCAAAGGCTGCACGCATGGGGTAGATCTTTCATGTGAGATGACGAAAGATATCATTTTGTTGGCTCGTAGTCGACAACTTGTTTACCTCATTTGCTATTCAAACAATGGAGCTTATTTTGCAATAAGGAGAAGCACCGTCTCCTGCGTACTTTCCAGTTAGTATCTACAACGCTTTTTGTGAAATCAAAGAGGACACTGTAATCCAAATAAACGCATTGAAACCAACGCACGCAAGCATGAGTATATCTATGCATAAAATGAGGTATAAATGCACTTGAACCATTGAAGACAGAACACGCCCATGATTCATCAGCTCCTCGGGGAAAATATATTTTCGTTTTTTCTCGGTCTTTTGAAACCAATTCCTTGTCTGAGTGACTGGATAGTAGCAGTGATAGCTTACACAGTTGGGATCTAAAGATCTCTAGAGAGGCTTGCCATGATTTTTTCACTGTTAGAAACATGAGGCCCGTGACGAATACCAAGAAAAGAATTTCCATCAATATAGACGAAAAGTGAGCACTGTTGAATATTTTTCGAAATAAAGGTGTTTCTTACAGCTAAAATAAACCTTAAGTTAAAACAGAGAGAGAGGGAGAGGGAGAGAGAGCGAGAGAGAGAGAGAGAGAGATAGAGAGCAGTTTGTTGGAAACTGAAATCACTGAAAAAGTCAATAGATAAATCACAATAGAATCACTTTTTATTTAGTGCCTATCCTTTCTTCATCAATAGATAGGAGACCACTGTAGTAAAGGTTTCTGACTAAGGGAACGAGGAACGTTGCTAGAAAGAAGGTTATGACGAATTCCGGAAGCAGGACATTCATGAAAGCACAAAACTGACCACAACGAATGAAGGGCTCGTGAGATTTTGAAATGAACATGTAGTTATTCCCATTTCTTTCATGTGCCTCATTTATTAATTAGTGGTTAAGGTAGGAAAGTCGTCATGACACGTTCTGCTGGAAAAAGAGATTCCACAATACTTCCAGCTCTGACAACATATGGTGGCACCACGTCGAAGACGATGGCAGAAGGGAAATTCGAGAACGCAAACGCGATTATGCTTATCCCATTATGTGTAGAATTTTCATGCAAGTCATGTCACTGCGAATCATATTGGATGAATACCTCATGAAAAACCGACCCGGATTCAGAAACGTTCTCAGTTGGTGGGGCATCTCGTACAACATGGTGGTTAGAGGTGCTATGAAGTACACACCGGATCGGTCACTGATGTTTCGAGTTCATCAAACCCTTTGTCCCTCCGAAAAATAGGACTAGATTTTGTAAGCGAGGACAACAGCACTGAACTGGTACAACGGAAGCCCATAATAGCAGTTCATTGCAGAAACCACATGTGCATTCAATCACCTCTACGGTGCGTGATCAAGTCGAATGAATTACTCTCAGTTAGCGAGAACCCTATGAAATTTCGTGACCAATACCGTTTTATTTTATGTAATTCAGCACACGCTGTAACGATGCAAAGGATAAAAAACTCGTTGCATCTTCCATGCAATGTTCTCGGGAAATAATCTGCTCTAAAAAAATTATTCAGGTGTAAAACTTCGTTCTCGAAGTTGCAAGTATCGGCAAATTAAGCAAGCCAGAATGTCATGTTGAGGAGGGCTATAAAAGAAGAGATTATACGGTAGGAGGAAGAACTTGGTTTTTTAAAAGTATTATGGAGTAGTGGAGTGGAGATTTCAATCACCTCTACGGTGCGTGATCAAGTCGAATGAATTACTCTCAGTTAGCGAGAACCCTATGAAATTTCGTGACCAATACCGTTTTATTTTATGTAATTCAGCACACGCTGTAACGATGCAAAGGATAAAAAACTCGTTGCATCTTCCATGCAATGTTCTCGGGAAATAATCTGCTCTAAAAAAATTATTCAGGTGTAAAACTTCGTTCTCGAAGTTGCAAGTATCGGCAAATTAAGCAAGCCAGAATGTCATGTTGAGGAGGGCTATAAAAGAAGAGATTATACGGTAGGAGGAAGAACTTGGTTTTTTAAAAGTATTATGGAGTAGTAGTGATGGGAGTGGTCAACAAAACGAAACCACTTTAAACTCTTCAATTGGAAGTTGATGAGTGCAGTGAGAAAATTAGGTTTTCATTCATATTCAGAAAATGAAATAGAGGAAAAACCTCTACTGAGTTAGGTCTACCATTTGGGTAGAAATTTATCCTGTGAAAGAAATTTGATCAATAAATTTATTTAGCTGTGAGATGTTTTCAAAACACTGATAAACATTGATATAGAAAGAATGATGTTTCCAAATGTCGATTAGGATTTCTACGCAATCAAATACTTTTTCGGGTATTTCCTATGTGATAAGAGTTCACGGTATGGACTTAGGAACTCCCTGAAGAAAGTCGATTGCATGACATATAAGAAGATGAAGCGAAAGGCTCTTGAGATACTTGGATCACTACTGCGGGAAGAGTATAAGGATAAAGAAGCTGTTTGCAGGATATCATAAAAAAATGAAATAATCTGGTAATCAATAAATAATAATAAATAAATAAATAAATAATCAGAATAATCAGTCTGGTAATCTTTTTAATGCCTGCCTGAAGTAGAGACCTTGAAAAACATCACTATTTCATCCCTCGTCCTCTTTCGCGAAACACAAAATGGCTTAGATATGGGGCATTAGTTGATCATCCGAAGTGCTTCTTCTCGAATCCTTTTACTTTTGTAGTTTTTCTTCACGTATTAGTGGACGACTCACCGATTGTACTACGCATGATGTGCCTATGCTCACAGTATAACACGTGCTTCAAAAGAGCAAAACGTTTGTTCTCCCTTAGCGAAGACTGGTATTGTCTTCATGTGGTCTAAAGGTTCAATTACTTTACAGAACTGTTGAAATATTTGTAGAGACAATCTTCTCAGAAAGACGCTAGAGGCTTTTCAACAGGTAATATTGTCATTCGTATTTACTACCCTATTTCACAGCGAACTTCTAGCCGACCCGGCGTGTAGATGATATAAGTTTGATACTTGATATGATATGATACATTCCTATACACGCATACACAAATGAGCTTACTTTCTGCGAAGCGCATAAATAACTGACAAAAAACAAAAACCCATATAATGAACATCTTTTACGAGTCCGAGTTAATAAAAAGTGGAGATAAGGATTTTTCCTGGATACTTCGCA
Organism: Angiostrongylus cantonensis; assembly: GCA_009735665.1. NCBI lineage: Eukaryota > Metazoa > Nematoda > Chromadorea > Rhabditida > Metastrongylidae > Angiostrongylus > Angiostrongylus cantonensis. The sequence goes on along the minus strand of MQTX01000241.1, from coordinate 650 downwards.
GCACGATGAAATAGAAAGCTTTAGGCGTTGATCAATCCCTGAGGAACTTCATTAAGCATCGTCTGGAGGTGAATGAATGCAAAACTGGCCTTTACAATGACTCACGGTGGCCTACCGATGCCGATGATCGAGCCAGTGCTGCTATCCCTCTAGACAAGTCTGGTACCAATTTGCCGAACCCGGAAAGATGGAAGGATTGGTGGTTAAGGGCGCGAGGATCGATGCCGTGTGCGCGTTCCAACCACTACGCCACACTCGCCCTTAATACTTCCCAAGGCATGTGTAATTCGATGAAAATGCAAACGCAAGGAGTCCATCCACTAGATCCTTATCAGTATTTCCAACATTTTTTCCACCATCTGGAGATGCTCCACAGAGCTTCATGACTAGCCGGATGGGCATTTCTAGAAGAGAGAAGGAGATCTGCGTCAAATTCCTATTTCATTCTAGTGCCATGGGCCAATAAAATAGAGTTATATGACCGCGCACTTGAAGAAAATATGCACATCGCGTGTCGTGTAGCCTATGGTGACTGATAAAGCAGAAAACGCTGTTTCTTATGTAATATCCACATTATCGTATTATGTAAGGGAAAAAGTTAATCATTTTGAACTCATAGATGTTTTGGTAATAATGGTGAGCTTTCCTTT
>MQTX01000240.1:332429-349472 GCA_009735665.1 Angiostrongylus cantonensis | reverse complement strand
CTGGCTCGGTACATCGGTAGGCTATCGGAGTCATTGTAAAGGCCAGACATGCATTCAGTCACCTCCGAGGATGCTTAGTGAAGTCGAATTTATGGCGCATGCCTCAGGGATAGATTAATGCAGAGAGCTTTATCCTTTTTTATTTACTTCTACTGAAAAGAATTTGCTCAGTGAGAGTGCATTCACTCTCCGTTATGCTTGTCGAGGTTCTTCTTAAGCAGAAAAGCGAATCATTAGCAGCAACGTGTAGACAAATAGCATTGGTCATATGTTGTATTTCACGAATAATGTGCCTGAAAAAGCACAAACCTCTTCGCGAATGCGAATCGAGCTCGCTTCTCAACATCCGTCTCACCGTCGTCCTCAGCCAGTCGCTTGGCGAATGCAAACTGTCTGTACGGAGACCGCTTCGCGAACGCGAATCTACTGATGCGCTTCTCAGCTGAGACATCGTCGACCACCTGGAAGAGTAAGAATGAACGTGCAATGATCTGAAACTGAAACGAAACGGTACGAAAGCCAGCAGCCCTCAAATTAACGACGCTGCTCTTTTCATTAGCTAACTATAAAAAAACGGTGTCCAGGGTCATCGAAGTCTGTCGGGAATACCACTTGCCTCTAGTCCTAACCTTTGTCGACTATGAAAAAGCGTTTGACAGTGTCGAAACGAATGCAATCCTATCAGCACTCGTCGACCAAGGAGTGTCCCGTCCTACATAAGAACTCTGTCCGACTGTTATCGTAACTGCACTACGAAAATACAGCTTTTCCATCGACCTCATGCCATACCCATAGAAAAAGGAAAAAACATAGGAAAAGGGGCTCGACAGGGCGACACAATATCGCCAAAGCTGTTCAGTGCCGCACTGCAGTGGATAATGAAGTCACTCGATTGGGATGAGAAAGGCATACGTATTGATGGAAAATTCCTATCAAACCTTCGTTTTGCCGACGACATTGTCATCTTCTCAAGAAGTACTAACGAAGCAGAGATGATGATCAACGAGCTCAACGAAGCAGAGATAAAGATCGGAAGCAGAGATGATGATCAACGAGCTCAACGAAGCAGGGATAAAGATCGGACTTCGCATAAATCGAAAGAAGACCCAGTTCATGAAAAACCCATGGTGCGAAGGCGAAAAAATTGAATTGGATGGTTCCCTCATTGCAGAGACCACCTCGTATGTATACCTTGGGCGATCAATGAACATGGAAAACAGCATGAAGGAAGAGCTAGATAGAAGAAGGTGAGCAGCTTGGGCAGCATTCGGGCCTCTTAAAGATGCCACCGGCCAGCTGAAGAACCCGAAAGTCGGCGCTCATCTCTTCGATTCTACGGTCCTCCCAGCGCTCTGTTATGGTGCAGAGACGTGGGTTGATACTTCAACAACGTCAAGAATTCTTCGCACCACTCACAGAGCGCTTGAGCGATGTCTTCTAAGACATAACCGGCACTCTCAATATCTAGCCGGAATGCGAAGTTCTGACCTTCGAAATCTGTCACATCTTCGAGATCCAGGAGAATATACATCGAGAGCGAAACATAGATGAGCCGGTCACATAATGAGAAGAACAGACGACAGATGGACAAAAAGAACAGTAGAGTGGACTCCAAGAGAATGCAAACGTCCCCTTGGGCGACCACCTACACGTTGGGCGGACGTGTTCGTAAACAAAGTTAATCAGCTGTACTCGCAGCTGCAGTTGTTTTACAGATCACGGTATGAGACTCGCAAGCGATACCATGCTCGAACAAGAACACCACCATGGACTACGATTGCGAGAGAAAGGAACGAATGGCATATGTGCTGGGGTCCGCACAACTCGTGAAGACGGACCATCCAAGTATCCAAGTATCCAAGTATATATCCTACACAAAGTCAACAATCTTTGCACACAACTTGAGATTTCTCCTTATTATCAAACATCTTAGATCTCCTTATTATCAAATCCTAAAATCTTAGGGCGCGTGTGGCGAAGTGGTTGGAGGCGCCACTGCGGCGCGCACGTGAAAATGCGCCCATGGCCCACCAAGCCTTCCATCCATCCGGGGTCGGCAAATTGGTACCAGATTTGTCTGGGAGGATAGCAGTATTGGCTCGATACATCGGCAGGCCACCGCGAAACATTGTAAAGGCCAGATATGCATTCAATCATCATACTTAATGAAGTCGAATGCATGGCGCATCCCTCAGGGATTGATCAACGCCGAGAGCTTTATCCTTTATCCTTTATTAAAAATCTTCAAGCGTCACCTGCAATCAACAGTCTTTGCACATTCCCTAGATTGTTCAACCTAAGCGGAGTTGTCACAAAACTTACAAAATAACTTCCACATAGAATTTCGTACCAAGGGTGCTTAGTTTGCACAGCAACATTATTGTTTCCCACAACGGCTGCATCTAGTTCGAGCCTATTCAGTATAATAGGTCGGAAACTGGCTGGCAGGAGGAAAAGCCGTGGGCTCATTGCTCTCATTGCTGCAGTGGGTAACACGTGAGACCTCGGAAAGGGCATCCTTAATATAGGCTTATCCTATGCTGTACAGCATCGGCATGTTTTCGTACTCCTGGTACCACCCTCTTCAACAAAATGCGAGCTCGATGGGTGAAATGATTCTCGTTAATCTAATCTTCTATATCCTACCTTGTCGGTACCGATGGTAAAATAGAAGCTTATTAAAGAGTTCCAAATCGCCTTGTTATAACAAGGGCAGCAACAGGATGGCATGGAAGAACAAGCTTGACACTTGAGTAATCCGTGAAATGTGGTAATCTTATGATGCCCATTTTAATGCAGGGACCAACGAGTTTTTTCAAGTTGTTAAGACTTGTGGGTTCGCAGAACAGATCCTTTTGTACAGCGTATCTATTCGTCTTTTTCACAGAATGTTTCCAAATATCGGCCATTAATAGTTAACGGAAAACATCGCTTTAGTGCACTGAACCGAAATTAGTGGATCCAGTTCATATTGAAACAGGATGAAACAGCAGATATGAGTTACCACATTGTCAGATCACTTACTGCTCTGCAATCTTCATCATCAGTGCTTTTATATTCTTCCTCCAATTCATTTTCGTCAACGGTTTTAAGAGAGAGCACAAGAGACTCAACAATGTCCGGTTAATCTCCTACTCCGTTGTTTGCTGCCTAAATGGGAGGTCGTTTGAGAATGGAGTCGAATTTGTTGTCAGCTGGCATGGCCCAAGGCTTTGATCAGAAGCATTAATACAAGCCAATAATTCTTTGTTTATAGTAAAGATATATCCATAATGATTCATAATTTTAAAGACACAATGTGAGAATTACAACGCGACTCATTGTAACGATGAAGGTCGATGATGTCAAGGTACACATGAATGAGAAGGGAGCTAGAGCAAAACAGCTGAAGTGACCGGGGTATGAATTACCGAATGACGATGGTCTCATAAGAAAGCCAATGTCTCCTATACCGTCTACGTAGATATTCAAGAATTTTGCCCAATGGTCGTTGAAGAACGACTGTGGTTTTTCCGTTGAAAGTAATATGGAATGTCTCTCCGCATCTCCAGTCGAAAACTATTTATTTCATTTTGTTTCAATCTATTTAATCCGTCCTCACTTCTACTGTACGGCTCTCAGCATTTCTCATATTCGATTGGTTTGCTAGCATCCACTGTTCGCGAAGATCTTTCAACTTCTACGTGTGGCTTCGGTTGCTGCTTGAGGATATCCATTTCATCTTGAATGTTGTGGAATGCTGCCGGAGCAATTCTCCTTCCAGTCCTGAGGTAGCCAAGCCGAAGCGTTCCCAATTGGATTACAAAGTGACTTTTTCCCAGGCAAGGCCGGTACCAATTTCCCGACCCCGAATGGATGAGAGACTTAATCGGCCTAGAGCGGAATTGAACTAGCACCATGCTCGTGATGATGGACATCACTACCACTGTGCTACCGGCCCCTCAATCAAAAACTATAGGTATTAGCGAAAAAATCAGCATAGTACCTTCTATATGGCATTCAATGTTGAATTTTTGGCCAAGAATTCGGCAGTGTTCAAATTAGTTATTGTAACCGGTCAGAGTCATTCTGTGGAGCAAGTGGTAATAAAAAGATCGAAACTGACAGCAGTGTTTTGATGGTGAGCTCCTCTGATAGATAAAAGTAAGTGATAAGACATTCGATAAGCCTATCATATTTTCAACTCCGCACATCCATTGGCGAAAAAAACGTCGTTTATTGTTAAAAACACCAGCGTTTCCATTTAATCCAGGTGTTTTCACTAATTGTGCACTCGTCACGAACAATTTAGGCGTGGCCCAGATCACAGCCGCACAGTTTCACCATGAAGCGCTATGTTGCCATGTACGTGTCGACGTTTATATTCGCAGCGAAGCTTCGTGTTTCTAGCAGACTCTGTAAAGTTGGAAATGTGGCCTACTGTGCGAACTCGGCCCAACTAGGCAAACATAGTTAGAATAAACGACATGACCTGACATCCCATGTGTCAGAGTGTGCGGACAGACAGTATAACCTACCTAGGCATGGTTCGACTCCGCTTTAGCCCCACCGGTCTCTTATCCCTTCAGAATTAGTCTCAGCATTTCTTGAATTCAAAAGGTTTCTTGGCACTTAACATTCACGAAGGTTCTTGATTTCCGTTCATTATCCAGACAGTATAACCTACCTAGGCATGGCTCGACTCCGCTTTAGCCCCACCGGTCTCTTATCCTTTCAGAATTAGGAATTTTCCATCCGACTTCTGTCCGTCAAGCTCATTCCCTCTAATACACTAGGAAACGACCTAAAACAGTTGTCACAGGATTTTAAGGAGTTCCAGCTCGACCAGGATTTAGTTACAGTCGTGACGGAGACGAAAAAAAACTTCAAGTATTAACACCTAAATCTCACTGAAAAGAGTCTGAAGACCTTAGTGGATGGTGGATATGAGGAAACAAGTCGAATGAGAGGAATATTCATGTGGTGCATCTGATGTCTAATCATGTAATAAAAAGGTTAGGGACTCTGTAATAAAGTACGATTTGTGTTGTCCCTCGAAGAAATGCTGCACGCAAAGAAGCTGTGCCGATGACCAGGTCGACTATAGATCTTAGTTGCGTGTATTCCAGTTCCTTGATAACTATGAGAATTGCATGTAATACTTAAAATTGAATTCACATTTTAGAACAATACGCAATGGATTTCTACAGTGGAGGAGATCGGACACCGCAAAAGTCGCAGTGATTTCACATGTTCCTCATCAATCAACGAGGAAATACTTTCCAATTCCTTGATAACTATGAGAATTGCATGTAATACTTAAAATTGAATTCACATTTTAGAACAATACGCAATGGATTTCTACAGTGGAGGAGATCGGACACCGCAAAAGTCACAGTGATTTCACATGTTCCTTATCACTCAACGAGGAAATGCTTTCCAAAGACTGTTTGATTACCTCATTTGTGATAATTCAATGTTAGATGTTATATGTGATATACTTGTTATCATTTTGAAAGTTGTGCTAAAGCGCTTAAAAGAAACAGTTTTATAACCTTCTTTGAGTGCCTGACTTCATAGAATATTTGGTCTATTGTTACAGATGAGGAAAACTAGGGTCTAGCACCTGGAGGTACACTTAAGGAATGACAGAAAATTGTATCACAGCACTTAGTGTTGTGCTGATCGTGATGGTTACAGCGCATTCGTTGGTGAGTGTTCAGTGATGGGAGCGCTAATGAACAGTTATCCCTCGGCTCGTAGTAGAGCGTTAAGAGAAAATAAAATTAAAGAATAAGGAATAAGAGGATGGTAAACAAGAAGAATAAATTTGGTTTAGAATGTGCTGGCGAGCAGGGCATTTTGGACCCGTTTCGGGTAGAACATTCAAAATGAAATGTGCAGTTAATGGTGAACAAACGGGAGGATAGCGGGTGTGGTCATAGGGCGAGCATCATCTCGTTTTATAGCAAAATTGACAGTGAGGATAGATTTAGAAATGGAGACTACACTTCCTTTATCTTCTCGTAATTCTTTTAATTCTTTCAGTTCTGACATGACATTCATCGTTTTCTCTTTCAGCAATCGCGAGGTTGTTAAACAGCATACGTTTACTTCCACACAATAACACACATACAACACAGTCGTAGCTGACGTTTCGGCAGAATCGCCTTCTTCAGAGCCGTTTTTTTCATCTGTCCTCCACCGAGGAAGAACAGCCGCTCATAGTCGCATATGGCTGACACCTTTTCTTTGCTATTGGAATGATATACAGGTTTCAATGTTCCACTAGAATAGTAATCTTTAAGGTAATAAGGACTCGTGGTATGACAGTAAACAAATAGAGTTGAATGGTTTTTTGATTGTGAAAGCAGTCATGTTTAATGGCATGGCTGTCGCGTAGGGCGACTGATAAATGTGGAAGACATCAAGAACTGTGAGAGTCGAGATCATCAGTGACTCCTTGTTGGCCGTGAGAGAACTCACCAATTAATTGACAAGCGCAAAGCTTCGTATTCATTTTCTAACTTAACGGCTCCTCCAATATCCCTATGAAACTCGGCCGTGGTTTGCTCCTTTCATTACGTCAAGAGTTTTCTACACCCTTCACAGAACCCTTCACATAGCCACGAAACGATTCTCATTGAAGTATCGCGAGACCGCTCTGTCTCACTTTCATCGATTTACAGAAGGCCTTCGATTCAATTGAGATAGAGCAGTCATGGAAGCACTCGGTGGTAAAGGAGTCCCTACTCAATATTTAAAGATTCTTCGTGAGCTGTACAACAATTTCGCAACCAAAATTTCTACATTCTACAACGATATTAACGTTGACGTCAAAAGAGGAGTTAGGCAGGGCGATACAATCTCGCCAAAATTATTTACAGCCACCCTCCAGAACGTCATGCGTGCATTGGAATGGGATAGAGTGAAAATCGATGGTCGGCAGATACATCACCTTCGCTTTGCTGATGAAATCGTTCTTATAACACCAGACATTAGCCAAGCGGAACGTATGCCTGCGGACTTTGACAAGAGTGTGGAAAGATTGTTCTTCGACTAAATCTGAAGAAAACGATGTTCATGAAGAACGGATTGGTTTCGTTTTCCCCATTCACGCACAACGGAACGAATATCTCCGAATGCTCCAGTTATGTCTATCTAGGTAGGGAAATCAATATGATGAACGACTTATCTTCAGAGCTGAGCAGAAGGACGCGAGCGGATTGGGGATCTTTCAAGAACATAGAGGATGTAGTGAAGAGAGCAAAAAACACCCGATTTCGTGCCCACCTTTTCGACTCAACGGTTCTTCCTGCCCTAACGTATGCGTCAGAAACCTGGTCACTACGTAAGCAGGATGAAAGATCACTCAGCGCTATCGAACGCGCAATCGAAAGGACGATGCTAGAAGTATCCCGTTTCACACAAGTAAGGGATGGGTTCCGAAGCTCCGACCCACGTCAACGATCGAAAATCAAAGATGCCGTTCTATACGCCAAACAGTCGAAGATAAGGTGGGCCGGACACGTATTGCGTATGAATGATAACCGATAGACAAGGGCTGTTAGTGACTGGATTCCTCGGGATGTCAAAGGTACTGAAGGAAGACCACGATCCGATGGTCAGAGTTCTTCACGAAAAGCCTAGAAGAAAGATGTGGTGCTCGACGAGTCCCTAAAGCGAGCAGAGCCCACTGGGCTACTTTTGCACGCGACAGGGAAAAATGGAGGATTTACTGGCGCCCGCTCGAGTCACTCGACAATCAACGGGACTATAGGTGATACAGGTGATCCTAACAAAGCGTTGCGCAGATGCCTACGTTATTCCCATCTACGAATAATTTTATGAGTTCTAAAAATTTGCTATCTCTGGAGTTTCGAGGTAACGGAGCTGGAGTTTTCTAAACTCACGGCCTCTGAGTTGAATTGGAAGGATATTTGTCGCCACAGTGCTAGGTTGTTACCACGACGGCAGTGACTGATGGCATTGGTTTACTCTTGGTTAAACTTCCGCGTACAGACCCGGACTCCTTAGGATAGTAGTGAGTTATGTCTCAATGAGGTTTTCTCTTTAGTTTCTGCACCCAAGCATACTCTTCAAACACGATGTAGCTGAAAATTAATAAACGTTGACTATTATGTTTATATCTGTTCTGCAATACCACTCACACATGGACTCCCGTTATCATTTAATGATTCAACGATTTTCCACATACTCTTCAACGTAATGTTACAGTTAAAAGGATACAAAGATATTTTATTAGAAAGCAGTTTGGAAAGCTTCGTAGACAATGCCACACCTAAAAGACTAGTATCGCTAATTTCAATGAACTGTTGGCTCAAGGAAAACTCTCAAAACTCTTCAAAAAGCAATTCTTTGTATTCTTGTTGAGCAAACGCGAGGTGTTATTATTATTCTTTATTCACACATAAGCTGACGTTTCGGCGAACTTCGCCTTCTTCAGAGCCTGGAAAGGTCAAGTTGACAGCAATCTACACGGTCAAACGCCTCCATAACCAAACAAAGAAAACGCTAAACCAAGATTTCAACCACAATGAACACAACTTTGCGCACCCACCGCTTTCTATGAGGCTTCCACTGAGTATGTCTAGTGGAGAATTACTTGATCAATGCCGAGGTTAATAGAAAGTCGGTCGTGGAAGTTTCTTCACTAGATCTAGGTCTCCACTAGACATACTCAGTGGAAGCCTCATAGAAAGCGGTGGGTGCGCAAAGTTGTTTTCTTCAAAAAGCCTTTAAATGCGTCAAAAAATGTGTAAAATTACAGCGAAGATTGTGCTTCCACGGAATTTTGTAATTCTCGAGGCTGTCCTCTCTACACTGCGCTAGGAAATATTTCCAAAGAGACCCTTATTAAAAGATTGATCACACCCATTTTCAACTGGACGTCCCACGCAGTCGCTGTGTTGTTTCAGATTTCTTCGGTACTTCATTCTAAACAGGAGTCCGATGAGATACTATGAGCAAACAGTTGGAGCCTATTTGTATAGACTATGAAATAAGCCCTAAAAAATTGTACAACTCGAAACGTACTGTTACCACAGAGCGTCAACGATTGTGAATTTTTGAAGTAAGCGATGAATCAGTTGTATCAGCGCTCTTGAAAAGTACCAAGCTATGACGGTCACATCGTATTCAATATTAACCCGTAATTTTTGTTATAGAGACTTCTGTCCACCCGTCTTTTGCCTAGGGGTGCGCTATGGACACTGTGGTGACAATTCTTAGTTCAGTGAGCTCTAGAACTCTTTTATCAGTCTATGTGTATCCTTTCCATAGGCAGCCGAAGACAGATAAAAATAGAAGAGTTGATGACAGGAAAGTCATTTTCTCCACCATCTACACATATAATCCACAAAAACTTTTTTCGTAAAAGTTTATTAAATAATATGGCTAGTTTAGTGTGGATTCAAGATACACAGAAATGGACTCAGCTCCCAGTGTTGACACCAATGCATTTGCATAATGGACCAGTGTAACACATAGTAAATAGTAACGTAACATTCGCACCCATAGAAAGATCAAGCAATGTCTCGTCAACAATTTTGTCATGCTCACACTCTCTAGAATTCTTTGATTATTTAAAAATTGATTTTTATTGTCAGAAAGTCTTCAGGCCCGTAACCGACGAAAAATTGCTTGTATTCAACTCAGCGTCAGGGTCAGTAGCGCTAAACGTTGCATGACCGTTATGGGTCAAGCGATGATTCAGTAGGATCGAAACAAAAAATAGGCGTCTCTAGGTGGCCTTAAACATGTAATGCAAAAGGAATGTTTGTAGGTTTCTTTGTTTTCGTTTTGCCTTTGTTTTCGACATTTCCCTACAAAGGGTTGATGAAGGGTAGTGTTTAAAAGTACCTTTAACACTCGTGGTCGTTGATTCAAACCAGCGCCGCAGGCCCACCAAGTCTTCCATCTCTTCGGGTCAACAAATCGGCACCGCGCGTGTTTAGGAGGATAAAGCCAATGACTTGGCTGATCGGTAGGGCATCGAAGGTCATGGTACAGACTGAAAATAAATTCATTCATCTTTACGATACTCGATGAAGTGGAATGCATGGCGCATCGCTTAAAGATCGTTTAATCAACCCCGACAGTTCTCTTTACAATCGAACCAAGGGTTGAAGCTTTCCACTAAGTGTAGAAAGCTCGTGGAAACATTTATCACTCTAAGCAGAAAAAAAGAAGAAGGACTAAAACAGTATTGCGTCTCTAACAGCTACTCATTAATCGTTCCCATGGAGTGTAGCACAGTTCCTCGTCGTGCCTTATCGTACTTTTAAGTTGCAGTTTATGCACCATTTGGCGAGTTTAAAGAAACCACCATCTTATTCGTAAAATCGGTCCTTGCTTTTGCTTTCCTAACACATTAAATTTGCTCTCAACGAACCGGATACGAGAGTTATGTGCGAACGTCAGCATTGTTGGAGCAGCACTCGCTTGGCAAACACAGTGCTCATGCATCCACAAATAGTACTCAATTAGTAAGGTTAAACAAGATTGTTTTTGCGTCAGTTATATATGAAGGACAGGTTTGAATACTTGTCAAAACTAATTGAGAGCGACTTTATTTTGCGAAATACCATGAGAAAATAATCACCTTTAGAGTGGAATTTACACCTTAACCCACGAGCCATTAAAGCGAAATCGGTTAAGAACTTAATAGATTGTTGAATGCACAAATGAAATGTATGAAAGTGTAGTAAACACTCCACTTTGGAAATAAACTTTTATTTATATATTTTACTTTGCATAATATGCTTTACCATATAATATGCTGATTCCAGCACTTCTTGCACTCTATCCATCTCATCGAATCCATTATCCACTAAGATCTTCAAGCTTTTCGTCGTGAATTTTGCTGCTAATTGATCATTCTCGTTATGAATGTCGGTGTATGCCGCTCTAGTCGATTCTCTCTGGAAGAGCTCTTTTCAAACAAGTCTTCTACCAATAATTTTCAGACCACAAAGAAGAGAGGCTTACTTAGCCCGATTACTTAGGGTCTGACCGTCACCATTTTCGTGATGAATGGCATAATTACCACTGTAAGAGCTGGTGTAGTAAACACTCGACTTTGGAAATAAACTTTTATTTATATATTTTACTTTGCATAATATGCTTTACCATATAATATGCTGATTCCAGCACTTCTTGCACTCTATCCATCTCATCGAATCCATTATCCACTAAGATCTTCAAGCTTTTCGTCGTGAATTTTGCTGCTAATTGATCATTCTCGTTATGAATGTCGGTGTATGCCGCTCTAGTCGATTCTCTCTGGAAGAGCTCTTTTCAAACAAGTCTTCTACCAATAATTTTCAGACCACAAAGAAGAGAGGCTTACTTAGCCCGATTACTTAGGGTCTGACCGTCACCATTTTCGTGATGAATGGCATAATTACCACTGTAAGAGCTTCATGCCCCGTGAATAAACATGGGCCATTTGTCTACTACATATCAGAGCTTTGGCATGACCGCTGAAATGAAGAGATGAACACACCTTCGAGCTTACTGACTGGTCACTGGTTGTTTCTAGTGGACTGAACACGCCTCGTGGTGCCCTTTCCCTTTCTTCTTCATCGTCGACTACGTCCTTCGAAAGCGCAGGATACATTTTGACCTCTGTAATCAGGAAACTTTCTACTCGAATTTGTTTACATTAGAGCAATGGTCCGATTCAATCACAGTTTCATCTTAGGAAATCTTTGCATGCAGGCTACAATGACAACCGACAAGAGGGTTCGTGTAAATCAAGTCCTTCTGAATTCGTCATTTTCTCTCTTAGCAGTCGCGAGGTTGTTAAACAGCATACGTTTACTTCCATACAATATTTTGCTCGATAAAGGTTGATAGGATTGCTAATGTTTCGATGTTGTCGAATGCTACTGCAAAGTCCATAAATATTAGAACAAGAGGAAAATGGTAGCCTCGACAGAGTTCGATAATCGGTACGGTTTGGAGGTGAATCATTCAACATAAATCCTATCGTAATCCTGATTGTTCAACTCGTTGCGTGTCACCCAATGTTTGTTATGCGCGATAGGACAGACCTTCTAACGCAACCTCAAGAAGCACACTGAGCCGTCGTTGCGGAGATCTTTAGGGTTACCTTTCTTGGTTAACTACACCATTATCAAGTTCCTCCACCGTTTCGGAAATCTTATTTTTGAAAAAAAGTTACTATATAGATTGCGAGAAGAGCATCTAGCTTGTGGAATCCACCTCAAGGCAACTCGGCCGTAACATAACTTCGTTCTGGTGCTGTGCCCTCCTTAATGATGTCTGTGGCAACTCAAACTTCAAAGAAAACAATGCCGGGCAATTTCTCTATAGCCGAGATTTCGGGCGTCGAGACAGAGAGCTGTAGAACGTAAGAAATTGGTATTAAAATTTCTTGTTTTTTGCAATGCCTTTCTTCGCATCCACTGTGCCGATCCCAGGACATTTTACATTCGATTCGTTTCCTATCATCCACATACACGAAGGACTTCGAACTTTTCATATATTGGTTCGTGTGGTGCTTAACTATCGTGGTCTTCTTTATGACCGTCGATGAATGCTGGTCGGATTGATTCTCCGTGGAGTACTGAGATACCTGTTCTAGAGCATTCCTAGTTGGATTGCGAAGAGTTAACTTTGCCTTTACCAGTGTACGTCCTCCTATACGGACATCTTACATCCCGCCTTTATCACCAGGTTTTAAAGGTATATTGCTGTAAAATAAAGCTCCAATTTGCCTTTCCTCGCTAGCAAACTCTTAATAAGAATGGAAGTTCAATTTGGAAACCCGAGACGTGTTCAGCGCTGTTTTTAATGTCTTCAAAGAGTATGGTCTCCGCTTTTTGTCCTCATTTTCGCATTCTCACACGGGATATTTCTCTTCTTCCTGGCATGGCGAAAAGAGCTTATATCTTACTTGGAGCCTCGTAAAAATATGATGATGACTAGACCGAATACAGGGCTATAGCACTAAAGATGTGCAAATGAAGCACTACGTTTTGTTTGCGACGATCGCGTGCTGTTATCGGACTGTCATATCCGCGGCGATTTTCCTGCTTTTGCAAAGATGAATTTCCATGGAAAAGGCGTCAGGAAGCCGGCAGGACGGTTTACAATTAAAAATCCCCGTAAAAATTTAGTTTTTTTGATCCTGTATCCACTTTCGCCAACTTCTTATTGCCTAGTGATGAATGCTGCAACAACAAATTTATAGGAAAGCACCATGCAGTAATTCCTAAATTTTTCCACAACACGAGAGGTGAGTGTCTGAAGAAGCTGTTTGCAATGCGATCGAAATTTAGGTTTTGGGTTTTTCTGTTGAGAATGTAAAAATTCGGCCGACTAGAACGCTCACCAATTTGACGTGACCAGGCCCTGAAGATGGGAAAATATGCCGAAATATTAGTTACCACTAAGTAAGCATTAGTAATATTGCAGTAATAACCTCGTCTTTGCACATCTAGAGGACGGTGAATGATAGAAAAGCTTTTCTTTACGCATTACTCCCTTCTAATAATTATAAGATGCATTTTATTTACTCTAATTTGTTACACAGGTTTATGAATATCAGGTGATTGTAGTGATCTTTCTAAGTAGTGCCTTATGACCATGCGAATGGCAGGATCTCCTTCGAGCTGATATGTTGGGTAACAGATGGCTGCCTATACGATGAGTTCTTCTACTTCACGGACAATGCGATTGCAGTTTTTCTTCGATTGGTGACCAGAGTCTCGTCTCTTAATCGCTGTGTTCCAATTTTCTTTGGCCTTTTTTCTCTTGTAAGATTTCATATAGAATTCAGTGCATCTTGTTGCCTCAGAAAAACACCAGGAATTCTCAAAACCGGCTTTCTATTAACCTCGGCATCAACTGATAACTCGCTTTCTTTAATAAGCAAGCACGAGGTTGATATTACAGAATTTATTAGCGTACGATAGCTGACGTATACGAGATTTCGCCTTATTTAGAGCCTGGAAAGGTCGAATTGACATACGATCTACTCAGCCAAATACTTTCATTTCATCGTATTCTTGTTGAGCAAATGCGAGGTGTTCTTATTATTCTTTGGTCTCCACTCGACATACTCAGTGGAAGCCTCATAGAAAGCGGCTCTGAGGAAGGCGAAGTCCGCCGAAACGTCAGCTTATTTGTGAATAAATAATAATAATGACACCTCGCGTTTGCTCAACAAGAATACGAAGAATTACTTGATCAATGGTTAATAGAAAGTCGGTCGTGGAAGTTACTTTCATTCCACTTTCATTACCTTAGCAGATAAGACTTGACGCATCCATTTACATTCGCATAATAAACAGCTTCCTTTAAACGGCAATCGTTTTATTCTCGGCAGGTATTCCTATTAATCGGTGGAGAGCAGCCGCATAGTAATACATGGGCGAGGACCGTATCTGGGTCAGGTCATTGAATCAGCTGGAGGTATAAATAAAGTATCATTTAACCATCTATCGGAAAATTGCTTCATTACAAACGGTACCGAAGACCGACGGTAAAAACATTCTGGTTCACTACCCCTCGTCTCACCCCTCACACACCAACAGAGCGTTTATAAGAAGGAGGTTTCGAACAGCCACCAGCGTGTGTACGGAAGGAGAGTAGAAGGAGGAATCCCGGAAACCGGAGTGGCAAATAGCCACTTCTGACGGCACTCAAGCTGTCCGACACCCCTCGGCATAGGCATAGAAGGAAAACCACACCCCGAAACGATAATTCTAGCGAGATCAAGGCTCCATTCACCTCTCTCTTTAATTCAAACGAACTAAGTTCAGCTGTAAAGCGTTACTTAACGAGAGGCGGTCTAGAAAATTCGGTAATAGTGATAGAAATACTATTAGACACTCTAAGACGACAGCTAGTTTATAATCGCCTATATGACCGTCTGCGTGCAACGAAAATCTGCATAATTTGCCCTAACGGTAAATTTCCTAGTCGGTAAATTTAAAGTAAACCAAATGCTCTACTACTCGCACAGTTCAAAAACACATAACGGAGAAGATTTTAAGTTAAAAAAGGCACCATCCTTGCACATAAACCCAAAGATCACTCTTAAACTCTTGAATCGTTTTGATTTAATTCCAAAGATCCAAAAATGAACAGCAAGGTGGAGCGTTTTGTCATCACCCACGAACTAGCGCCATACCTCAGGCTGACTCAATGACCTGACCCAGGTAGAGTCCTCGTCCATGTATCACTTTGTGCGGTTGCTCTCCACCAATCAATAGGAATACTTACCGAGAGTAAAACAATGAGTGTTTAAAAAAGTTGCTTATTCTGCAAATGAAAATTTATGTGTTAAATCTTATCTGCTAAGGTTATGAAAGTGTTTGGCCGAGTATACCGCATGTCAATTTGATCTTTCCAGGTTCTGAAGAAGGCGAAACCGCCGAAACGTCATCTGTTGAATGCTAATAAATTCCGTATTATCAAACTCGTGTTTACTTATTGAAGGAAAACACACCAGAAAGCTGTCTTCATAGCATCTCTTCGACAGTCTTTCTTTCATCTGATTTTGGTGCAACCCGAGATTTGATCGTTTCGTGCCGCATTCCTCACTATCTGTCAGAAGCATACAAAGTAAATGTGGTAGGTGACCACACCGTACATCATAGCTCGAACTTAGGACACCCAAGAACACGAAAACTCCAAAAGGAAGAAGAGGAAAACGTCGAAAAAGAGGAGTAAGCCATTGACAGATTGGTTTATATCATCCGAAAATATGAAACGATAACACTCCGTGCATATGGTGTTTTTGAGTGCTTCTAAATCTTGGACCTCGATTTAATCAAAGACCGCGGTTAATAGACCGAAAAATACTTGTCAACTACCATCAAACACAAGGCTTTTCACGAGAAATGATTAATGCTCCTAGATGCAACTCCTAACAGCAACACTAGGAATGAAAGGCACGGAGCACCGCGCACTAACAATTCAACTATCTACTGTCACAACTATAACCGATACCCACGACCGTATTAACCTAAGAACTGATTGGATAATTCAATGTTTTCTTGATGAATGAACACTACGTTGTTGCTTTATCCTCTATTTGTGAACAAGATGACATTTCGGCAGATGTCGCCCGTTCTGATTTTGGAAACGTCAACTTGGCTGCAAACTACCTAACCAAACACCTCCATAACCAAAACAAAGAAAATACGAAACCAGGATTTCAATGCCATTAAAAACAATGCAGTTTCTATGCACATTCAACTCTTTCTATTCAGTATTCCACTGAGTACGTCAGGTGGAGACCAACTGCAGAGAGTTCACATGGAAGTGTAATGTGCCTTTCACACTGAAACATCAGTCTTAAACACTGGTTGAAGCACTAAAAGCACTTCAAAAGCACTAAGTAGAAGGTAAAGCACTTCTTTACTAATCTGGTTTTGCATTAAGTCCAAAGGGTACAAATTTGAATCGCGCATTTACAAGAGCCACCCAAATTTCTGAGGAGTCA
Source organism: Angiostrongylus cantonensis (assembly GCA_009735665.1). Taxonomy (NCBI): domain Eukaryota; kingdom Metazoa; phylum Nematoda; class Chromadorea; order Rhabditida; family Metastrongylidae; genus Angiostrongylus; species Angiostrongylus cantonensis. The sequence continues at coordinate 332,992 of MQTX01000240.1, read as the reverse complement.
AGTCCTGAAAAGATAATCTGAAATCAATTCTTTTTATAGTTAAAAAAGCAGTACAACATCTATTGCTTAGAAGGAAATCGTGCAGACGTCAATTTTTATAATACAGTTAGTATTGGTCTGTATTTCTTGTTTGTAAATGTGCACGTACGTGAAGTAATAAATAAGCAAACAAGTGATTATCAGCACTCATCCAAGAATGTGCTAAGCCGTAAGTGGAGTAGAGAGATGTGCGTATAGGTGATCCTACATCGTCTACTCTATCACCTCCATTAAGATCCTCACGTCGCTCACTTTCTTCTCTCCATCTCTCATTTCAGGCGGTTACATAGGTGAAACATGATAACCAAGATGGAACGGTGGGGGCATGAATGAATCATGATTAAGCAATCGAAGCACCGATTTCTCAATCACTAAATCAGCATAGTAAGTTCGAAAGTTCTACTGGGTCGATGAATGTTCACTTACGCGGACTTCTGTACTCATGCGATATTCTGATCAGACTGTCATTTTAGATAACATCACTGATGATTGTCGTTCATTATTAGCCAGAATCTATCGGTCCC
>MQTX01000240.1:296154-328946 GCA_009735665.1 Angiostrongylus cantonensis | reverse complement strand
AGATCTCATGTATATAGTTGTATTTTTTTACACGCTTGAATAAATGTGTACCCCAAGGAGTTCGTGATAGCTTCCATAGGTGGTTAGGTATATTTTCAGTATGTTGTGGGGCTGAGTTAGCGCTTGGATGAATGGGCTTTACGTATTCAGGACAATAGTGCTCAACTAGAAGCTACACCTCTTGCTGAGGGTTCCCGCTGCGTTTATGACTACGTTTATGCGCTATCTTGTAGGGTCTGAGATAGCAAATGAATTCAGCGGGGTCGTGCATTGAAGAAGTAGATGGGCTATCAAGGTATTTGTGTACGGAATCAGTTTCTGTGTGGTTCTCTCGTTCCTTTCCATTCGTGCCATTCGTGTGGTAGTTGTTTGCCTTCTTTCTACTATGCGCGGTTTCTCGTAGATAAGCCCAGAGATATCCTTCGCCATTCCTCCTAGAGTTCCATGTTCTGTAGTAGCCATTTTCCATGAAGGCGGTCAGCTGCCTTTGTCACCTAAGTGGTTTTCCTTAGAACCCATTTCGTAGGTGGTTCTTGGGTCTAATGGTCTCGAAGAGAAGCTTCCTACGCCCTGCCAAAATTCTTCAACTACGGTGGAGTTTTGTCAACAGTCTAGAGAAGTTTGTGACTTCAGGTCCAATATACTGAATGCTACTCATAATTCTCGAGCTGTGGCATTGGTGTATGCACACTACAAAACTTGGCTATCGTCGGGTACAATAGGGACTGGGAAAATTTCCAACTGAGTTAAACACAGTACTGAAATGAAATGTGAGCCAAATGTCTACTCCTAAACTGTGGTACTGATTATCTTGAGAATTTTGAATAACACTGCGAAACTAACTGTCTGCCTTATCTACTTCTATAGCTGATTTATTAGACTGCACGCCTCATGGATATTGATGTCCGCAACACATTTTCTAATCCTTCCTCCTCCTCAGCTGGCTATGCTATAAAGATAGAGCTCTCGGCGTTGATCAAACTCTGAGGAATGCGCCATGCATTCGACTTCATTAAGTACCGTCGAAGGTGATTGAATGCATATCTGCCCTTTACAATGACTCGCGGTGGCCTGCCGATGTATCGAGCCAGTGCTGCTATCCTTCCAGACAAGTCTGGTACCAATTTGGCGACCCCGGAGGGATGGCTTGGTGGGCCATGGGCGCATTCCACGTGGGCGCCGCAGTGGCGCCTCCAACCACTTCGCCACACGCGCCCTAAGATTTTAGGATTTGATAATAAGGAGAAATCTCAAGTTGTAAGAAGGTAACTGTTGTTGCTCTGTCGACGTGTTTTTACCTTATTAGATAAACCTGACACGTTTTCCGAACAAGCAGGGAACGAGGGCTTGATGGGGCCGGGGCGTGTGAACGAATCAACAGTAGGCCGTTTCAGTATTGCAAGGCGCCTCCAAATACTGTGCTATGGTGTGAGCACAATGAAGACCGCTGGGTCGAAAATATGGGCATGGAGCTATAAGCCCAAAGTTAGGACTGCAGAGTTCTCCACGAAGATCGAAATGCTGTCAATACTGCTCTCTTGAGTCTACATAACTTCACCTTTGTTTCATTCCCATGTTGATAAGCATTGTAGATATAGTAGAATGCAGTCATCGTTGTCAGAAAACCATTTTTCATGAACCGAATTCTCTCCATTTTTCAACGTTTGGCTTGCCTCGCCTGCTTACTTCCTTAGATACCGAATACCCTCAATAAATCACTTGTGTCTATCCGGAAATTTGTTCCAGAAACTAAAAAATCACAACAAATTTATTGCCCCGCTTCACAATACTATATACCGTCTACAGGGGCGAATAACATAATGGCAGTGCTGCCGATCACCACACGCATAGTGCTGCTTCAACACCGCTCTACTCCCACCAAAGAGTCCAAGGGGAATCGAATTGACCAGCATTCAGTGACGTTCATGATAAAAGAAGACCCTCAAGTAGCAGCCCAAACCACACGTAAAAAGTTGGAAGACCTTTACAGAGGATGAAAGTGAATCGAGTGTAAGTGCTGGGATCCGCACAGCAGATGTGAAAGACGGGTCGTATAAAAAAATATACAGTTTACCTGGAACGACAAGAATAATAAAAAAAAAGCTTGCTTAGATTATCGTCATGTTTTCGAGGAGCTCGTTCAGAAATAGTAGATCAAAAAATGTCGTCAGTTCCATCTATCACATGGATCTGTGCTTCTAAGTCCTGCATTGTCAATCATTCCAAGGAATTCGTCCCGTCCATTGCTGAGCCCGACCACCGTATTCGGCCTTAAGAGCGGCGATGCGCGATGATGCTCTCTCTGGTGGTCATTTGGCGCGTCGGTCATCATCCGCGGCGTCCCACGCCGAATTCAAATGCGACGCTACGTAACGCGCGCCAATCTGTACCGGGTGGGCAGCAGGTGGTCGGCGAGCTGAGCGGTCAGCGGCGATTCTCATTAAAAAGTGATTCGTATGATAACCTGTTAAAGAAAATAATAGCGGTTATATTTTTTCGAGCTCATCGATTTAGGCATCTTTTTGAAGTTCAAAAAAAAATGCTAAGACGGCATTTGGAATGCTGCACAAGTTCAATCAAAGCGAATCAATAAGAAAGCAACCTTGGCTAGTGTTTAACAGATCATATCTCTTCGTGTGCTCACCTAATGGTCTCTACAAATTTTCCTTCTGAGGAGTTCTCCATGTCGATGAATGGATTTTTCCCTCGGAGTTTGCTGGTTTTTTTTTTGCAGACAAGACATCCAAATTTTGTTAATTTTGTTATTTTAAAAGCGATCTATTGACTTTTAGACGATTTGAAATCTATACTAGTTATTTAAAGTCTATGGTATTCAATGATCTTTTGACTCATATATTTGTATGAAGTACAGGAACTTCAAAGTCTTGGTGGCCAACGAAAATGAGCCGCTACGGACTCAGAATTTCAGACTTCTGTCGCTACGATCTATTAACGGGTATTGCGCTCAGGATTTTCGATGTTCCTAAAATAGTCTAAGATATTCGTAGAAAGGAGTTTTTTTTTTACAAAGATAACGTACATAAAATTGTTTCTTGGGTTGTTTTATTCATATCGATGAGAACAGATCAAGTAAGGCAGAGTGCTGGTGGGTGAGCACGACGCAGAGCGATCCATGTCTTATCCCTAGGTCGAAATTCCGGTAAGGATATCGAAAGTGCATTTTACCATTGTTTTTCCACAGTGTAAAAAGAGATGAAGCGTTCGGTGTTGATCAATCTCTCTAGTAGCCGCCGTACATTCACCTACATTCGTGTTTCATCACAATGCTGATCGAATTTGGTCTCCATAATGACTTTCGGTGGCCCTTCAAAAGCAACTCCGCTGCCAAATTACCGACCTCAAAATAATATGAGGGCTGGGGCCGAACTATTGATCGATCAGGTGTACATTGAAGGACAACACCTTTAACCAATGTGCCTCACAAAACAGGTCATAGTGGTTTCGTGGAATAATTACTGTCGATACCTAAACTATGAGGGCAAATACCATGCATACCTAAGAGTTGCAAAAAAGGGAATTGCAGAGGTTCATAAATGGATGCACCACTTGCTAAGTTTCCTTTCCTGCGAAGAATGGGACGCAGTTTGGCCGTCTTGGCCTACATGGAGCTTCTAGAACTTCCGCCACCTTGCGAACTCCTAACACCATTTCACCGAATTTATTCTGTTTCCCTGCCTTTCCTTTTCTTCCTGAACGTGCCAAATATTGCCTCATGCTGTCTCAAACTTTTACGTAGTGAAGTCGGTCAAGCATAACAAGAAATGTATTTGAAAGCAATTACATGCTAATCCATCTTTCTTTCTCATTTGAAGGGACTTGCGTTCGATTCGTTTCTTCGCATCCACTAACCACGAAGGTCCTCGAAGTTCTCGTGTTAAGCTGATACCTTAGTCTTGTTTCTTTTTTATGAATATCGTTGAATGTTGATCAAATCGATTTCCCTTGGAGCCTCTCCAAAGACGGGCTGGCGCGTCTTCACTTAGATTGCACGGTGTCAGCTGTTCTCAGACAAGTCTGACAACAATTTTTTGGAACCAGAGCGATGAGTAGCTCGGTGAGCCGAGTATGAAATCGAACCACACCACGCTCAAGATCAACGAACATTACTGCCACTGCGCTACCCGTTCGTTAGCGATCCATTTATGATTGTTCAATAAAGGTATGATACGTAGAGACTATCTGCACTATAACGGCTTCCGTCTGTGTTGTTCATCGTGGCACATGACCTGGTCTCACTGCTCTCTGATGTTCAATGCGCTTTTCGTTGCGTGCAACGCGTTCGCTTCCTGTGGTGGTTTTGTTTACACATGTGCTTCGGACATATCGCACGCGAGACAACGACTCTGCGAATCGCTCACTATTTTGCGCGCCTTTGTTGTCTGGTATGTCGTGGTGTCTTCTGACAAATGATCGAAGCTGTTGGAGCGTCACTGGGCCATTATAGCACCTCCTTCACAAAGGTAAATATTATCCAGACAATAAACGACGATGACTTTGTTGGTGGATCGGAAATTAGCAGGGATGCTTAGCAGCTGGATATCGGAGCTACGATAGTTGATTTGTATCAGTAGAGGATCTAGACCCACAACTGGCTTGAGGCAATGAAATTTCCATTGGTGTCATAACTGTTGTAGCAGAGTTCAAATTAAAGTCATTGTGAAGCATAATGAGTCATTCAAACTCACTGTGGTTTGCAGAGAAGATCTCCGGTAACACAGGTAACACTATACCATGACATTTGCAGAAAGGTTTTGTTTCCAGGGGCTTATTTTGTCAAGGAGTGTTTATCGATTTCTAGCATTGATTTTACTAAGAATACCATAACCTTCGACAAGAGCCTAAGTCCTTTTCTCTGGTGGATGTTCTAGCGTCAGAGTCAATCATATAAACTCTTCTATTAACTTCATCTAGTTGATATTACGAAAATCTTCGGTTACAAAAGCCATGAAAGATAGAGCCTTCGGCGATGATCAAACCGTGTTGGATGCGTCATGAATTCGACTTCATCGAGCATCATAGAGGTGATTAGTTGCATATCTGGCCTATGTAATGACTTGTGTAAGCCAACGTTCAGTGTTTTTATCCTCCCATACAGGTTCTCTACCAATTCGCCAATTTCAGAGAAATGCATGGCTTGGCTTGCTTGGGCTGCGGGGTCGAACTAAGAGCAACGTGCGTATTGCAAAGCACATGCAAATACTACACTACACTAGCCCCATTTTAACTATATTTGCACATAATTAGTGCCAGACGAAAGTTTTCATGCAATTTACTGCAGTACCAGGACGTGAAGAGTATCCTAAAGCTCCTCGAACGTCATCGATCCCCTATTCACCTCCTTGATTACTGCTTGAGGAATATTCTGATTTTAACAGGGTTTTATTTGATTTATCAAACCGTGATTGCTTTCTGAGAGCAATTTGTTGTTTGATAACTGAAAGAGAAAAAATGAGTATTAAAATGCGCGTTTTCAATGAAAGCTGATATTTGTTGTTTCTACATGTCCATTTTTTTTCAGATGTATGGTTTCCCAGTAAGCTTTACGTGAAATCGGCAGGAAAGTTCCGCGACAACGTATACGTAGAATATCACTTTTTCTGGGGTTTTCGTGAGAAATTCCTACCGTAGGGTAGGTGGTCTTCCTGCTGAGCGTTTGACAACCCGGGGAATCCTGTCGTTAACGGCTGTCGCCCATTGGTTCTCATTCAGACGGATCACGTGCCCGGCCCAGCTGATTCTCGATATTTTGACATGTCCAACAGCGGCTGATCTCTGATCGACGATGTCCGTCGGAACTTCGTGCTCCGTTTCTCGCTAGCGTTATAAAGAGAACTCCTACCACCGTCCTTTCGACTGAGTGTTCTATAATGATGTGTGATGTATAATCATGCTTATGTAGCGACCAGATTTCTGACGCATACGTTAAGGTACGAATAACCATGAAGTCGGAAAGGTGGGAACAGGGTCGCACGTATCTTATCATCCTCACTACCTCATCGGTAATCTCGCTTCCTTCTGTTCGACTCTGGGGCTATGTCGTCCATCATTTTGGCTTCCCGACCTAGATAAATTAGCTAAACCATTCAAATATATTCATTCTGTCTTGAGATTCTTCGTGAATACCGTTTTTCTGGAATTTAGTCGAAGATCAACCTTTTCGCAAGTAAATGAATATTTTTTCAAGCGGACTTGCGTTTACCCACGACATTAATAATCCATACCTCTCTGGCTTATTAGGCTAATACGATGTTGATAAGGATGTTTATTCGGCTAACGTTTCAACGTCTTTGTCTTCCTCAGAGGCGATAATCCCAGTGGATGGCCCGCAGTTATTTGTCATCTCGATTTGGTATCTTCGTCTTCGTATGTGGATAAAGCAACGCAAAATCGACCAACATTCGTTCCAGAGGAGAAATGCATGGGCTAAACCTAATAAATATAAACCCCACTTTCCAATCCCCTCCATCATTTTGATATTAAACCTCTCGTTGTTGAGAAATCCAATTTCCAACTTTTTCAAGGAAGACATCTTCTCACATACTCATTTGTAGGTCCAAGTCACTCTATTGTTCCCCATTAACACCTATTTTCACAGGTGTGCGGATTACCTGATGTGCAACTCTGTTAGAGATAATCGATAAAATGACATAGAAATCACCTGTTGAAAGAATAACAAACACTATCGATTTTAACTCTCCTACTCCTTACAAATAACTCTCGGTTACCTATCTGCTATTGAAAAATGTGAACATTAAGAAACTTCATGACCAGACTCAAAAAACTGCGCTCAAGGACAAAAACTGCGTAAACAAGAGGTGATAATTCCCGACTCATTTCTTCTCCTCCTTCATTGACTTCGCTCTATATTTAATAAAACGCTTCTTCCCAGATTGGATTAGTATTCCCACGAATCATTAACGTTGAGATGCTATCTACAATGTGACAACTGGTTCGGCGTGAATACTGAGTGAACAGGACGGAGACCCTCCATCGAACTGGCCATCAGATCGCATTCTGACCTAGTGGGAACGAGCGCTCCATTGTGCGCACCAATGAACCCACTTCACTGAGGCCGAATCGATCCGCAGGCGAGAGAGAGAGAGAGAGAGGGAGAGGCACTCCGAGCGATTGCGCCGCAAACCCGACAGAGCGAGGGATGTAGCTTAAAATATGAACGATCGTAGTTCACTTTAAGAATTCGCATATCCATAATCTGTTTTCTCAAGAATACAGAGTCGGTTTCACGTGAAGCTCATTCAGAAAAAGGAAATGCGTTTCAGGTTTGCAGTCACTTGGGAGGAGAGGGTCTGCCCTGACTGAAACCGAATCGCTCATTCTTGTAGTGTTGCTGTTACACATAAAACTATAAGGAAGAACTACGTAAATGAAGCAGAAAGGAACTTTGTCCTGCTCCTGGGGATTCAGGAAACTACATTTTAACTTATTATTTACTGCCTATTCTTTTTAACGGCAGGACATAGTGCGAAATATAACTTTCAATGATGCTGAGATATTTGCAGAACTCCGGACCGCAAGTGTTTGTGATGGGGAACGAACGCGTTCACCACCACACCATGCGGGTCCTTCGTTTCGCCTGTCTCTCAGCTAGTTCCATCGATCTTTTAGCCATCAGCATTTACCCGTCAGCGGGATTGATCTGGGGAGCCCAAATCGGCCGTTGACGGGTGGTTGCTGATGGCAAAAAGATCGATAGAACCAGCTGAGAGACAGGCGAAACGAAGGACCCGCACGGTGTGGTGGTGAACGCGTTACTCTCAGAAAACTCCGTTTCTCAACATCTTTTTCTAGGATCTCCTCCTTCTCCTTAAATCGGTAGAAGTTAGAATAAATCCTGTAGTGTTGGAGTATTCGATCCTATACAGATCGCCTTGTTGTAAACTAAGGTACTTCAACTTCTAAGGTATTTTGCATAGATGACGTAAATATTTCACCACCAACCACAGATCTCCCTTATGCAATACGAGCTAGAATTCCTTGTACTGGAACTGCCGTACTTGTTCCGAGATTCAGGCCAATTTATATAATGGACCTTTTCACTTCGTTATACTAGTTCGTTCATTCAATGGATGTTTTTCCCACATTTGTCACCTAAATCTAGCAGCTCACATTCACGCAAGGACGTGAAATCTCCAGTACCCAAAACGAAACACATGTGAAATGTTTCGGCCGCTCTCTGGTAGAATAATTCAACGTTTGCCTATCTTATAGAACTGAAATGATGAGAATGCATGACAACAACCAGCAAAAAATGTCTAGATCTTCGTTGAGACAAATACAACCGTTGAAGATCGATTCGTTCGAAGTCTGAAGAACCGGTCACCAGAAGTCTTCGACAGAAAAGAGGCGGTTAAAAAAAAAGAGTCTCTCGCGTTGAGGACTCTTGCCGTAAATACCCCAACCACGACCGAGCATGAAAAACAATGAAATGAGTCGTTGTGTCGTGATTTTTGACAGTTTACACTGATAGTCGCAAATTTGAAACATCAGTAATTGGTGGCGATGTAAATGCTAAGAATGACCTATAAAAACGTCTAAAGGTTTTCACACTTTGCTGATCGTACCGATATATGCAAAAACTAAGATTTAGTTCACGATGTCAAGTACCGTAGCACCAAATACCCTAAAAGGATAATTAAAGGATAAAGTTGTCGGCGTTGATCAATTCCTGAGGGATGCGCCATGCATTCGACTTCATTAAGAATCGTTTGGAGGTGATTGAATGCATATCTGGCCTTTACAATGATTCGCGGTGGCCTACCTATGTATCGAGCCAGTGCTGCTTTCCTCCCAGACAAGTCTGGCACCAATTTGCCGATCTCGGTGGGATGGAAGGCTTGGTGGGCCACGGACGCGGGCATCGATTCCACGTCGGCGTTGCAGAGCGCCTCCGAACCCTGCGCCACGCGCTTCCCTTCATATACACTAGTGTTCAAAAATGTTGTGTTGGATGTTGTTACGAGATTAGTGACATTTTTATCATAAGGTCAAGTAGTGATGGAGTGTGCATATGCGTGAGGAAAAATGATGTCTCGAAGTGTACGGTTTTCAAAACCACAACCGATGTACTTTATAGCGATCACACGGCTCATGGACTGCAGGGTGCTGTAAAGCTTGCACTTCTCCCTCAATAATCTTGAATTCAATATGTCGCTATTTCCAAAGCCTACAGCTATAATTAGGTGCCGAGTGATAGACACTTCTGCGAAAACTAGCCTACACTTCGTGGTACCGATAGGATAGTCTTTAAGAAATTCATTGTCTGTGTTGTAATAAATTTATGAGTTACTACACTTCAAGGCAATGTAGTTACCACCTCACGGAGAACGACCAGGTCTTTTTTGTGCAAAAAGACTGGGATATGCTCAACGCTGACGATTGTCGTCTCATCAATTTGTTGTAGATAGCTCGGTCGTCTAATTCCTTAAGAGACAGACAGCGAAAAGTAACTGTGCTGAAAAATTCTATATCAGGCACGACTAGTTTTGGAGCGATCTTATGATAGTACATCAGGTATAGAGAGGAACACAACGAGATTGCTTCCGCGCGAGATGTGAAATCACCGGTTTTATCGATCGCAAGATAATAGTGGCCAGAGATAAATGGAATACCATTTAAATGTGATTAACTGTACAACTGGAAGAGGTCGGAAATATTCCATCATCATCACTTTGCTCACAGAATTGTGTTAATCCTACTTAGGTGACTTGCATGAATAGCTCTCTATCACAAAGAATCTCTTGGACCTTCCCAATTCTGCTAGGCTGACAAATCGTTGTGGATCTGGAAGGCATTGGTCTCGGTCGCTTTACAACGAGCTTTCATCTTTGAAAACGGCAATGCCAGGTCAAGGCTTGCTCATAGCTGGATTCACAGATTCGACCGTAGTTCTAACATAAAATAACTGTGCTGCTATGAATGCACTACATCATATTTCTACGTTGAAGGTTTCCGACTTTTTTCGCTAGACACTTTGAGAAGGCAGACCACTCTGGAGCAAAGTGTCAGTCACCGTAGACATTGGTTTAAGCAATGTTATTTGATATCATTGCAAATGAGTATGCTATCAGAAGCAAGGTACCAGTGATCCAGCACTAGATCTGAGCAAGTGAAAGGAAGCAATGTATTTGCTGTTTAGAAGAACTACAATAATATAGTGAAAGAAAGTAAGAACATTCCGTATATAATTCGAGATTCCTTATCTTCATGCATATTTTGAAGCGTATATGAACAGTTCTTAGGAAAGCTAACAGTATAGATGACCTCGCTCGACATATCACCGTGATAGCAAGATAGGCGGAACTGGAAATTTTATTGCAGAAAGATGGGACTTAAGAGCACAGCAGAGAGCGTTAGGCAAAAGCACGTAGCTGCCATTATAGAGTGATGATTTCGACTGCATCTTGAGCATAACTTGGTCCAATGCCGATTTGTGCTCCTCAGACCATTCCCGTTGACGAGTGTTTGCTGATGGCACCGTTTATTGGTTCAGAGAAACGTAAAGCAGGGTCTTCAGCGATGCAGTGAGCAACAAACGAGCTCACGAGAAATGTAAACGTGGATTCGAATCTGAGCTGAGGTCCAAGTTTTGCAAATATCATAGCATCATTGTGATGGAAACGATGAGTGTTAAAAAAAAGCTTTTACCAACGCATTTGGAACTTGGGTGTTCATTTCTTCAATTTTCTTGCTTGGCTGAGTAAATTGCGTATCCTTTTGATTCTTTTCGCCCTCATACGCATTGAGGAATCATTCAACAATTCAAAACATATGTTTGTCCTCTCATTGGTGAAGCAGCTAACAAAACGATCACCAGTATACCCGTTTGTTCATCAAAATGTACTATTTACTATGGACAGGTGGTTGTGTTTCAAGAAGTCATTCACTATTCCACGTTGCCCGCACTATGAGCTGCGTAAACTGACACGCGAGTATAATAGCGTGGATTGTGAATAGCATTTTTATTCAGTAGATGTTAGCCCTCGATTCTAATCTGATAGCATATTAGGATTCTTAACAATTGGCAAAAAATTCATGTCGGTCCATCAGCGCAACATATAAAATGTTTTGGAAGAACAATGTGCTGCACACACAGACTACACAGTGTAATAGAATCATTTTGGTAATGGAACGATACAAAAACGGTGTTACGGTAGTTCACACAAAAACGAATCGTTGAATTTCCTATGTAACACGTATAGGAGCAATGAACAAGTATTATTTGTCGACTCAACAGATCCTAGAGGAATACCAGAGATTACAGCCTGAAAATTACGCGTGTAGAGTAGTGGTTAGAGGCGCCCAGCAATATACACAGGATTGATCCCGTGCCGTAGGCTCACTTGGCCCTCCATCCCTCCGAAGTGGACAAATTGATTCCAGACTTGTTTGCAAGGATAGCAACATTGACTCGATACATCAGTAGGCCACTGCGAGTCATTGTATAAGCCAGATATGCATTCATTCAATCGCCTCTAAAGATTTTTGATGAAGTCGAGTGAATAGTGCACCCTTCAAAGATTGATCAACGCCGAGAGCTTTATCCTCTATCCCTTTACAGGCTGGGATGGTTGCTGATACGTTAAAAATGGTTACGGAAACCAAGGGGTAGAAACATTGTTGTTTACTGCCCCTTTTCAAATCTTTTTTTTTTTTTTTTTGAAAGAAGGCGCATATCAGAATGATGGCTTGAGTGGTTGTAAATGTAGATGAATGCAAAGAGTCGTCTTATCTAGCGGGTACTATTCAATATCTACAAATTAGCGGTCTGTTACATTAAATTTAAAAGAAAAGTCATAAGCAAAATAAAACAATTGCAGCTACGATAATCCCTCTTCGGTAGTATAGTGGTTAGTATTTACGTCGGTCCCGTTTAACTTGCTCCTCATGTCCAATGACTAAGAATTTCTAAGCGATTAGTCAACGCTGAAAGCTTGGCTTTTTTAAAAAAATTTTTAAGATAACGGATGCCTTAAAAGAACAAATTTAGGGAAAGGTTTCTATCATAGTGCTTCAGATACGGCAAATAAACAATCTGGGAAGATTCAACGAACGAGTCACCACCTTTATTACGGTTCCTGTAGCAAAGGAAATTACAAGTGATCACAATGGCAAAGACTGAGCTGGATGGTTTTGTGTAAATGTATTGAAGAGACAATTGATCCACTTTATGTTCGAACAAAAAAAGAGAACACCTGAAACTAATTAGAATCAGCCGTGACCGAAACCTACCACCTTGGTTACTGCTTGTTCTTCGATAACTAGGACAGTTGAATAGTTGTGAACTGAACAGATTTATAGAACATCTCTGCACTATTTTTACAATGACAATATATAACTTAATCGTTTTGTCGGAATTCGCAAATAGCAATTTGTCGAATGCTCCAATCAGGCAAAGACGTTTGTGAAGACGTGACCAGATGGCGTCCTATTCCCTGTAGCTGAGAAAACTAAACCCCAGTGTGAACGTTTTTAACCACAATATTTTAAATGGCATTAAGAGGTTTCAGTAGTAGGAGACGAGATTTATTCCGAAAGACTCCCGCTGCGGAGGAGGAATTGACACATTGATGAATTCGCGCTCTTCACATGTCAAGCCACTCTGAAATATAAACGCACTCTAGAACTACGTCTATAGAAGTCACCTCAACGATCTTCCACATTGCTAACCTTTTATCTTCTGTCTCCTATAATTTTTATGCGCGAGCCTCCGAAAAGGGAGGTCGTGGTTCAATCTGGCCTGGGGTCCAAGTTTTGCCAACATCTCGGCATCGTTGTGGTTGTAATTTACCACACTGGTGTAGCAAGAAGACGGCAGCTGTGACGTCTTTGCACTATCGTCAACAGTCTCTTACCGTATAACAAAGTCGTGTTTTAAGAACTCGTTTTGAAAATTGTTGAAGAATGTATTTTTACTCGAACAATCTCTGGCTCAACACATGCGTTGTCCGCCTATCGAATATAAAAAGCAAAGCAGAAAACCTCTGTACGGGAAAATAAACAACTGAAAAGGAAAATATTGACATTAATATACGTCGCACCTTCTACCCCATAGCCCATGCATTGACATAAATGCATGTTGTTACGAATATGTTATGAGCTGTCGAATTTCCTCTCAACAATCGCGAGGTTGTTAAACAGCATACGTTTACTTCCATACAATAACAGACATACAGCACCACCGTAGCTGACGTTTTTTGCAGAACCGACTTCTTCAGAGTCCGGAAGGGTATAGTCATAAACATTTTATTAAGCCAAAAGGTTGTAGGGTTTTTGGCATTTATCCACTTCTTCGCATTTTCGAGAAACCGTAGTTCCGGTAATAGTCGTTCAGATTTTCATCTTTCTGTTTGTGCGGTTGAAGCGTTTGACCCAGTAAGTTGCGCATTGGTGTACCCTTCCAGGCTCTGAAGAAAGTGATCCTGCCGAAACGTTAGCTACGGTAGTGTTGTATGTGTGTCATTGTATGGAAGTAAACGTATGCTGTTTAACAACATTGCAATTGCTGAGAAAGAAAACGACAAATTTACAACTCAGTGCTGAGGTTAACAGAAAATCCATCCTGAGGACTGTTATGAACTGTCTTCAAAACTGCTGCACGGAGGGCTTCAAACATTCAATAATTGTGGCGTTCTAATGCCCGTGTTTAGGCATACCATTCTCGTGGGTTCTTTCCTCTTTCAAGAACCGCTTAGTTCAAAGTACATTTCTAGTCCCCTCTAACAAGTGTGCCACACCAATCGATAAGGTTAAATCAAGTCTGAGGCTTTCATAAGAAACTTGAGCACAGGACGTTTTTTCTCCATGCTAATGTTCTATCACTACGATAAAATGATTTTTTTATACGTATTAAGAGTAGAAACTGAAAGAGTAGCATAATTTCGGCCTTTTCGCTCCATGCTGTAGTAATAATTTCTGCAGGATTAAAAAGTCGAAGTCATAGGTTTTGCTCCATTGAGAGAAAAAGGTATGAATGATGTGCACTATGAACCCAATCCTGGCGGTACATAGTAGTTCGCAAAATGAATGCACGGGGATCCTAGAGAGAAGAGGACCCGGGCGCTTGCGAATGACACCTCACGGCGTTAGCCCTGAAAATGTGAAAAAGCGATTCCTGTTCGTCTAAATGACGATATGGATTGACAATGTTAGGGTTCTTTTGTAGATGAAACTGTCGATGTTTGACGCCGTGTCGATCTAGTCGATATTGATGTGATCGACGTGATGGTTACGTGAAAACAACCAGACCAAACCAAAGGGGAATTGTGCTGTGACGACATAGTATTAAAATCGATTTTGTCCATATTTTTTACACAATTTAGCATCAGGAATGCATGAAATTTTATTTGCTGGTTATTGCTTTGTCGTTGGAGGACATTTTGTAAATACAACCATAATAATGCTGAGATCTTTGCAAGCTCAGACCCCACACTAGGTTCGAACCTGCGAGAACCTTTTCCGGAGGATCACATTTTATCCACTGCACACTCAACATTGTGGCCTTCGCTTTGACTTTCTTCCGGCCAGGTTTTTACATTAACATTGCAGTCAGAGACCCGGGATCTGAGTTTTGTAAATACGTCATCATGATTGTAGTTGTATTTAACATAAAATATTTTGCAAATCCCATCACTACCTTCATAAGATCCGTATCATTCATCATCCGTCAAAGCATTCGGTTTCTCAGATAAGTTCGCCAGTGGCTTTATGTATTTTGGACTTCTTTATGAATGTCATTGAATTCTGGCAAGGTTCGTTCTCTCTAGGGTGTTCCTAGTCTGTGTTAGTTGCATTAAAGCAAATGCGAAACGAGAAGTAGAGCGCTGCACAATCTACATGGCCAATGCACTACCCCGTAGCACTTTATTCAACACTAAACTCTTCGGAATATGCCTTCGTTGTTTTAACCGTTAGCAAGCTCTATGGCGACGTGTCATGGTGGAACGGTACCACTGTCCATCTTTCGATTGATTACCAGAGTGAGATTTCAAGAGAGCTTCTCAATGAAGCTTTTCATGAATTTCCTGTGCCACGTCGTCAGCTCCTTTGCCTTTCGTTTAGAATTCGTTTTTGTAACTGTGGATCGTTGGCTGTTGCATCTGTAGAGTCAACGCACAGTCAGCAGATTTTTTCATGAAACATCATGTCTTTAATAACGTAGACACTAAAACGACACTTGCTCCAATTGCCATATATACATTCTAAGCGCTAAACACACACGCACACAAATACGTTAAAATCGTTAATACTTAACCGGTAGAGTGAAAAAATCCGAAGTGAAATTTGTGACCGCGGATTGAAATGTGTCTAAAGGAAAAGGCTTCTAAGTGAATGTTCATATCCAAGGCTCTGTGGAGATTCGCGTACGGTGGTTAAATCGGAATCGATCGTAGTTGCGATTGATGAAGTTTTCCGTCAATGTGGAATAAGGTTTATTGACGGAAGCTGTTTGGATCATCCACCTGGAAAAATGGCTCCTCGAACTTCTTTGGATAGTCGCCCACTGCAACGTCTACATTGTCCTGAAACAATTCTGAATAAGATGTATGAAGCATTTGATGCACTAGGGAATTTTCAGTACTTATATTTATGGATTAGTAGGAATCGTAGCCTATTGTGTTTTTTTTTTATACGACCCGTCTTCATATTCACTGTGTTGATCCCAGCACTTCTCACATTCGATTCGTTTCCTCGCATTCCTTAATCCACTGAGATCTTCCAACTTTTACGTGCGACTTCGGATGTTGTTTGATCCATTTCATCTTGAATATCGTAGAATGCTGGTCGAGTGAATTTTCACTGAATTCCTGAGATAGCTGGGCTAAAGTTTCCTTAATTGGATAGCAGAGAGTGGTTTTTCCCGAACAAGTCCGGTACCAATTTCCCGACCCTGCAGGGAGGACAGGCCTGATGAGCCCGGCGCACAATCGAAGCAGCACTGTGTTTGTGATGACGTGTCTGTCTATTATTTATAATCTTCAGTAATTCCAGACAATGCTTAATTATTGCCGTTTTGTAAATGTGTTTGTATTTTTTTAGAAAAATACTGATTAGTGACCAGAAGAGTTTTAGTTGAGTTAGTAGGAAGATTCCCATACTAACGCAGTCCGAAGAATAAGTTTTGGAATGTTTTCTGTTTGGATAAAAAGGAAACCATCCGTTCCATCACATGAATACGTCGCAGACGCTTCTTCGCTTCCTAAACTTGGGTTGTTTAAGTACTTTTTCATTTGTTAAAACTCAGAACGGATGTCTGTCAAAGCGCGTAAACATTAAGCGCGACCACAAAGAACAGTGACCGACGTTGCTCCCAAGCGTGTCCTAGATCTCAAATCTAGGAACTTAAATGTCATATTGTCATGTACATGGTTTTCTTTTTTTTTTTTTACTAAAACTCTTCATCTTACAGAATGTGGATTAATGAACTACACACGATTCGCTATTTTGCGTCCTGTGTTGCTTTCTTTGTGTCGATACAATCCACGTACAATCTGCTCACTGCAACCGGATCTACAACAATATACAACGATGGCGCAATTGGTGCCATTGTTGCGCAATGAGCAACAGGTCATGAGAACGAGGCAATTGACATCCCGAGACGATATTAGAACAACTGAACAATGGAAAATGACAACCACTAAGGAAATTTGTATTGGGATTATAGCAAAATATCTGTGTCATGAATTTTGCGAACGATGGAGAACAAATCGTCTTGTAGTTAACGCATAAGTGACCGCATGCATTGTTTTTGATTTCTGCTCCTACCCTATGTCATCATTATGTTCTATATTGACCTAATTGATTGAGCTAAAAGGAATTGAATTATTAAATACGTAACAGTTCATCGAATCCACTGAAGTTTAACATACCTCTGCGGCTTCAGATTGAGCATGTTGCCATGCGTTCACTAGGGGAACGTTTACTGGCACCGCCGGTTCCGCATTGACGTCGACCGTCTGTGGAGCAACGTCAGAGACCATGTCAGCAGGTATATTGAATTTCTCCTCAAACCAATATTGGATCAATTTTCACAAAATATTCTATGCAGACTAATACAGAAGTTGAAAAAATGTAAAATATCTCATCGGCGACGATAAATATCATTTTACTTATGACGTCGTCAAAAAAATTTTTCTGCGCTTTTTGTTTTCATTCAGTACCCTATTCAACATAGATGTCAGGCCAAACGTGGCTTGTGAAAACTATGCCCTATGTTTACTACGAAAAAAAGAAGAAAAGAATTCTTTTGAAGAAATATTTCAACGAATATTACTAGTTATTAGACTTGTGCCAACTGGCCGCCACACAGAATTAAGCGTAGTCGCGTAGAGGCTGACATAAGCAATTAATGGATTTAGAAATAAAACAATACATTATAAAAGTAGACTTCATATGGTTTTAATAATAACACTTAGATACTTGGATGGCCCGTCTTCACTGATTGTGCTGGTCCCATCGTAATTTCAGTTTTGCGACAAGACCACCTCGCAGCCACGATGAGGCGGTAAACCGTTGGGAGAACGAATAACACTAACCAAGGATAAATTCTGTTTAACTTAATATCCAGACTTCCAGTGGGAACGTTCCTCTTTAGTTCTAAAGCAAGTTTATAGGAAGAATTATAGACGATCAGACGACGTCCCTACCTCCATTGAACTGACGATTACTTTGTTAAATAATCGAAACATATATCTTCCAAAGAGCGTGACCAGGCATCGAAAATATAAACGATTTGTTTCTTCCAAGCATGTCTCGCATATGTGACCCACCTCCGTTATGCATATGCATTAGTTCCTATTATTTGTGCACATTAGGAAAGTGATCCCTGAGTACGTTGAAAGTTAGAGCGCACCCTGAGATGCTGACAGTTGCTGATATCAAACTATTGATACCTTTCAGGTGCAGATTTTCGATTGTAAGGCGTTTCTGCTAACTACTTGGGGCATTCATGGAACAAAAATTCATGTTTCGTATCGAAACTTTAGAGAATTCTATAGGCAAGCTATGAAATAAACTCTTCTGTCCATTTTCTTCTATAGTGACGGACACAAAACCCCTCCGAATGTTAACTGAACCAACGATGCTATGGTATCTATTATCTAAAATATTTCTCTTGTCATCGTCTTCGAGTACAGCGCCACGATTCAGCAACAAACTTAACTGAGCATATGCCAATGAAATTCGTGCACTCAAATGAATGTTTTTAAAAGGGAGTTATTTTGTCTCACTGCTGTATATGAAAATATTTACTATTACTGTTTTCGAACGATGTCTTTACCTTACGAGCGTCGTTCATTGGCTGACCGACCACCATCTCTTCGCCGCCCCTCACAGGAAGGAAGGTTCCGCTCTCTGCTGATTCAGGCGATGGACTGGGAACGAGAGGGGCTGGAGCTGGCTAAAAACAATTTACATGTGATTTCAACACTAAGAGCTTTCAGAGAGACGTTGAACTTGTGGCAGTAGTATTTATGACATGTAAAAGAATTGAATAAACGCTCGCGGAATTATCGAATAGGTGGTCGGCATGGAAAATGTTGAAAGAGCCGTGTTTACAAACTAGGTAACTCTCTTCTACAAAATGGGCCGTATGATTTTACTCAAACGTCACTGCTGGAATATGTAGAGGATTAAAAAGGATACAACGTTTATTTTTTCAATGTCGTGCTGGTTGCTGCGGATTTTTGTGGTGTTTTTCTTGCATTCCTTGAATCAATTCAGTGTTTCTCACCTCACAAAAAGGTCCGATTCTAACCGACTCCGGAGGGATGGGACATTGTTTAGTCCAAGGCTCATGATCCAACTAACAACAATCATGTCCTTCGTCGAGGTGCCTTTAATCTCTACTCTTCAAATTCCTATAGGGCTATGTTAACTTGGATAACTTAGACCTTCCTTAAATTTTTGATTTCTGCTCCTACCCTATGTCATCATTATGTTCTATATTGACCTAATTGATTGAGCTAAAAGGAATTGAATTATTAAATACGTAACAGTTCATCGAATCCACTGAAGTTTAACATACCTCTGCGGCTTCAGATTGAGCATGTTGCCATGCGTTCACTAGGGGAACGTTTACTGGCACCGCCGGTTCCGCATTGACGTCGACCGTCTGTGGAGCAACGTCAGAGACCATGTCAGCAGGTATATTGAATTTCTCCTCAAACCAATATTGGATCAATTTTCACAAAATATTCTATGCAGACTAATACAGAAGTTGAAAAAATGTAAAATATCTCATCGGCGACGATAAATATCATTTTACTTATGACGTCGTTGAAAATAGTATGGCGTAAAATATAATCATAGCACAATAGTTTGCGTTTGACTATACCAGGATAAATTTAGGTAAACTCGGGATAAATTTTGAGAAGTACTAAACGAAAGTGAAGCTTTATATCTTGTTATAATTTCGGCCCTTATCATTCGAGCAATTTTTCCATTATGTGGTAATCGTAACACGTAACTACAAATCGGATCACTTTGACCGACCACCATCTCTTCGCCGCCCCTCACAGGAAGGAAGGTTCCGCTCTCTGCTGATTCAGGCGATGGACTGGGAACGAGAGGGGCTGGAGCTGGCTAAAAACAATTTACATGTGATTTCAACACTAAGAGCTTTCAGAGAGACGTTGAACTTGTGGCAGTAGTATTTATGACATGTAAAAGAATTGAATAAACGCTCGCGGAATTATCGAATAGGTGGTCGGCATGGAAAATGTTGAAAGAGCCGTGTTTACAAACTAGGTAACTCTCTTCTACAAAATGGGCCGTATGATTTTACTCAAACGTCACTGCTGGAATATGTAGAGGATTAAAAAGGATACAACGTTTATTTTTTCAATGTCGTGCTGGTTGCTGCGGATTTTTGTGGTGTTTTTCTTGCATTCCTTGAATCAATTCAGTGTTTCTCACCTCACAAAAAGGTCCGATTCTAACCGACTCCGGAGGGATGGGACATTGTTTAGTCCAAGGCTCATGATCCAACTAACAACAATCATGTCCTTCGTCGAGGTGCCTTTAATCTCTACTCTTCAAATTCCTATAGGGCTATGTTAACTTGGATAACTTAGACCTTCCTTAAATTTTTGATTTCTGCTCCTACCCTATAAATGAGTCCAGGTGATGGTCTACCTTTTCTACTGCGCCGATTTGGCACATACCATCTGCATTTATGAAAACATATTCATGCCCGTGTGCGTGGATGATCTCGTTTTTGCGGATTTCATTTTGGAGTGAATTCGGCCAAGAGCCTGCGTCGCCTTCAACAAATAAACTCGCCATATACTCTGGAAGAGATTAAGCTACCTCTGGTTATACTCAGCCTCAAGTTCAGACCTGGGCAAGATGTACGTGGGTACCAGACTCTGAATGGCAAAACAAGTGGTCCGCAGTATCCTGACCGTGAAGGAGCTCACGATACTGCAGTGTTGGTAGGACGAGCCCGAAGAAGCTAAAATCTTAGGACAGCACTCTTACTGAACCTATCTAACTGTCAAAGGACTAAAGTGATAATTTTTAGCTACAATGCCGACTCGCCTCAAAGTCTTCTGTAAAGACCTGACCGTGTATGCAAGAGGTATAAGGTACGACGTCATCGGAATCTCTGAGACAAGGATACGTCGTGCATCCGATGCCGGTCAAGAAACGGGAGAATAACTGTTGCTCGGACAATCCGATAAAAGAGGAGTCAACGCCAACATCCTCGTCAACACGAGTTTGACCATAAAAATCAATTCACTCGAAAAGCTAACAACCTCGAATCGGACGTTTGTGGTAAAAGAGATGTAGAACAGTAACCGTATTGACAATCATCGTTATCCACAGACCTGAATCAAGCTATGACGAAGACCAAATCGAAGCGTTCTATACACACTTGTAGAAGTTATATACAGAAGAACACACATTCTTTATGGTCATATTCGAGAATTTAACATCAAGATTCGATCTAGAAGAGTGTCTGAAGAATGTGACATTGGAAACCATAGATAAGAATAAAACGAGCAAAGTGAGCGGTTTTCTGAGTTTATCACGATGTCCAAGACCACCATGGTCATACCTGGTTACTCACAATTTCAGAAGCTCGGGTCTCAACGCTGGAAGCGGAAGACTCCCAGTGGAGAGAATTACAACGGAATAGACACATCACAGTCAATGAAAGGTTTCACGCCAGCGATATCGCTGTTGTCGCATTAGATTCTACACGGAATCAAACTGCTTCTCCTTCGTGTGAAGTTTCACTTCTTGAGTAAAGTGAAGAAAGTCGTAAATTCAAAGGACGAAGGTCTAAAAACACCATGAACTGAAACTTATTCAATTTGCTAGTCGGTTGTTGGGAGGATGCCGTTCTCCACGAAGAACAAGATCGCTTCATTCAACATCTTCACATTAATGCTGTGAAAGTTGAGAGGTCGAAAGTCAGCAAGAGACGTATGTCTCGAGGAACACTCGAGCTAATACGCCGGCATGGCATTGCACGCGCTAAAGGCAACTTGTGTTCAAACTTGCAGAGCAGCGCAAATAGACTATAAAAGAAGATCTTGAAAAAGAGAACATCACTTATGGTCGAAACTCCAGAGGCTGCAAAAAGCGTTCGCAAAGACCACCTAAGCTACGCCACTTGCAAAATCCAGGCGATTGCACTTTAACGCCCAGGCGGAACAGTTACGGCGTCCAAAAAGGCAATGGAGAAAATCATTTACTACTCAGATCTCTTCATTAGCCACGTCCGTCTGCTCTGATATGAAGCAAATGAGAATGGATAGGTCATGCAACCGGTTCTTCTTTCCGAAATCAGGCTTGCCATTTCGTCTGTGAAGAATCTAGCAACACTAGTTTCGTACAGGATACGATTGAAAAAGATTGGAACTTGAAGAACTTTCCGCCAGCCCTCATAAACACACTAGCTCGCACTTTTACACATTACCTATCTGAATGCAAGATTGCAACTCGGTGGAACATCAGCAAGACCGTGCTGTTGTACAAAAAAAAGTATTCTATCGGTATGTATTCTATCTCCACGGTATCGGCAACTATCGCCCAATCTGCTCGCTGGTTGTCATCTACAAACTTTTCACTCGAATCATCCCAAACGGGATTGACAGAACACTAGGCGATAGACAGATATGTGGTTAAGCAGCTTCATTCAGTACTGTGGACCACATTCACACGAGAACAGGAATTACTGAAGCATTGCGAGAGTACAAAACACCAATCAATCTCAGGTTCCGTCATTCAAAAAACCTCTTTGTGTCATTTGGGTCAGAATTAGTCACATGGATCTTGAAAAGGCAGGGGAATCCTCCTTATTGTGTAAAGATTCTCCGTAATCTATACGAAAATTTCACATTGAAAACATCACCATTCTCAAAGATGGATGAATGATTATTCAGTCTTATGAAACGCACAGTCGAAAGGAAGTTGGTAAGAGTACGCCGTATCATGGAATTTAGAAAGAACATCCGAAAATCGAACCTACGTCAACCATAGAAGATCAAAACGCTATTCTACTCACCAATTTGTCAAAAATAAGGCGGACCGAACACTTAACGAGTATGAACGAGAACAGATGAACAACAGCCGTTAGCGACTGGGTATCTTGCAATGTCATATGGACAGAAGGAAGAACAACGAACCAATGGTCAGAATTCTTCATATGAACTCTAAAAGAGTGATCATGCTCAACGAGTTCATATAGCGAGTATGAGCCGAGTATGAGACTTGCTCGCGGCTGGGAGAGATGAAAGCTTTGTCAACGCCCTATCATGTTGCTCGACGATCAAATGTACAACAGGTGATGAAATAGGTGACAGTTGAAAAAGGTGTATAACATCAAGAACAAGAATCAGAAGACGTAGAAGTTAGCAACGGTGAAAGGGACAACAGCCATGGACGATGACTGTGAATAGACTAGAAGAAGTACAGAGGTAAAAGAAGATCATTCGGTAATTCACTCGTATGACGTCAACCGCGTGCATTTTTCAGCCAAACTGTCTCATTTGCCATCGAAACATATATTTAATTACCAAATGTTTTTCTAGGAACTAGCTTCTGCAATGATATAGTAATCCGTTGTTAGCTTCATCGCTATATTCCAAGAAAATGTCACATTTCATAAACATGAAGACAAACAAGTAAACAAAAAAGGATGTAGGGAGACAGTTCACGCTGGAATCGTCGTATGAGCTGATATAATAGCTTATTTTGTTGTGCTGTACGTTGTCGTGTTCAAATATAATACTAGGAAAATTTTTCTTCGTTGCTGAGTGCATTGAAATACGCATCTTAAACTAGGTTTAAGGAAGCTTCACTATGAACATTTCCCTTTGGCAAAAAATCGTAGTGAATGAGCACGATAAATTTTGCTGCTGGACAGTGAAAAGAAACTTGTACCGGCTGAAACGGCGGTTGCTGAAGTGGCGACGGCATCTGACTGAAAAACACTGGTGGCCAAATCATTGGATTTTGAGCTTGCTGAGGTTGATCCCATCGCTGTTCCCATCCGGAAACTTGAGGCCAGGGCTGAGGTTGAGGCCATTGTAGCGCGGGAGTCTGTGGCCATGGCTGAGGCCATTGTTGTTGTTGCATCTGCTGTTGTTGAAGTTGCATGTGAGCCTGTGCCTGATCATGTATTACGAGAAACGCTGTCTTAGAATGGGCATGTAAGAAGAATTTTGGGGCATAATTTCTGCATTTTGTATTTTGTGTAGGAAACAGCATTGTGGTAAAAAAAGCTACATGATTTTGAAAGTGGACAGTTCCTCGAAGCCTCTATTTCGAAGCACTGCCTATGCTTCAAATTATCGTTGTTGCTTGTTAAAGACAACATACATTTTTCTGCCCAAGTATATGGCCGATGACCTCAGGCGCATTATTTCCAAATGGTTCAGTCAAAAATCGCTGTGAAGCTTGATTTTCCTAAAAAATAAACCGCTGAGATGGCTAAATAAAGCCAAAATTTCTTCCATTCTTTCACAGCATGGAAGAAAAGCCGTTAGACTAATTAATAAACTCTACACTGCCGTAGTCTTATTTCATAATAATAGTGCTACTACTACTACTATTATTATTAATAATAATAATAGCAATAACAGTAATAATAATAATATCATTGTGATTTAGGATTCTCGAAATTACAATCGTGTTTGGCCCTACAAATAAAGTTCCGGCGATAATGCTACTTATCCGAAGCCTAATTTGAGCATGCACTCTACGACATGTCACTTTCCTCTTATCCTTCCAATGAAGTCACTGCATTGGTTACTTTAAAATATTTTTCCTATTTAAGACAACAAAAGCGTTCATTATTTTCGAGCTTTTACTTCAGCAATGTTTTGTATTTCCTTGGTTTCTATGGAGTTCTCAGATCCGCCTGAGAAACCATTGCTTACCTTTTCGAAGTGCGGTGTAAGTCTCGCTTGTGGATCTCTATCAGGAGCATCCAAAACGGGGTATAACACCTGATTATCCTGCTGCCATCTAGGTTCCTGAGAACCCTCCCATTGATAGGATCTGTATCGAAACAAATATGAATCTATTTCATTCATAAATTAAGCGAATATGTAAAAATATTTGCGGTGTACCTATCAGCCGGACGACTCCACGGCGAAGGGCGCATGCTTCCGCGATCAAATTGCCAAGGGAGTTCGATATTACCGCGTCTGAAAAAGTAATAGGTCAATAATTAATCCGAAAGTTGATTTTGTGGCAAAAAGTGAAGAAACTCGAAGAATACTGTATGAATTAAATAGCCTCACTATGAATGAACTTCTGTTTTTTTCTTGTGAACGACTCAAATATTGTTTCCGATAACTTTCCAGCAAGGAAGTACTACATGCCCTGATTGCTCACTCAATTCCCAATGATAATTTTCAAGAGCATAGAACCAGAATATTTTGCATAAAACGTAACTGAATCTGGTAGTGAAGATCTAAAAACCGTTTGACGTGCACGCTTACGAACTCACATGTCATTGTAACTTTCCTCATTTCGCCACGGTCCAAACACTCGTTTTGGGAAGGCCACTTCACCGAATGCATCGTCAATTGACTGTTGAGGCATCTGAACAGAGTTCTACAGTGTTTCTACTTTTTAATGTACTATGAATGAACTTCTGTTTTTTTCTTGTGAACGACTCAAATATTATTTCCGATAACTTTCCAGCAAGGAAGTACTACATGCCCTGCTCACTCAATTCCCAATGATAATTTTCAAGAGCATAGAACCAGAATATTTTGCATAAAACGTAACTGAATCTGGTAGTGAAGATCTAAAAACCGTTTGACGTGCACGCTTACGAACTCACATGTCATTGTAACTTTCCTCATTTCGCCACGGTCCAAACACTCGTTTTGGGAAGGCCACTTCACCGAATGCATCGTCAATTGACTGTTGAGGCATCTGAACAGAGTTCTACAGTGTTTCTACTTTTTAATGTCTATTTTTATGACAAGGAATTAAGCAAAATACAACCACAAGATTGCTGAGATATTTGCAAAACTCCGGACCGCAGGTGTCTGCAGTGGGGAACGAACGCGCTATTGTCTTTTACGGGGAGTAACGCGTTCACCACCACACCAAGCGGGTTCCTCGTTTCACCTGTCTCTCAGCGGTCCAGAGTTCTACAGTGATTAGTGACTATGTATAATTATTGATAATGAAAAAAAAACAACGTTCTTGGCATTGATCAATCGCTGAGGAATGCTCTTTGTGTTCGACTTCACCAAGCATCGTTAGAGGCGAATGAATGCATGTTTGCCCTAGACAATGATTTGCGGTGGCCTGCTGATGTATCAAGTCAGTGTTCCTACACTTTCAGACAAGTCTGGTACCAAATTGGCGTCTCAAAAAGGATGGAAGGCTTAATGCCTGCCCGGATGGTCGAATCGAACCATTGACCGGCTTACTGTGTATTTCAAGGTGTTTCCAGCCACTGTACTGCACACGCCCAAGCTTTGTCATATTGCATTTAACGATTATTCCCGTTTCCGAAAAGGAGTGCTGGCCTTGGTCATATGCTTCATTCCAAAAACCGTTGATTGATTAATGACCTATGTAGACAGTGATGATATTGTTAAATGCAGGCTTCACATATTTACGGTAAGGCGGTATTTAACCTTTATTTACTGATCATCCTTTTTTCGTAGCACGATATTATGCGAAATACGAACACAATACGATATGAACAAAATTAGGGACCTTATCCGCTGCATTAATCGAGGTCCTTGCTTTGCCTTTCACTCAGCCTTCCCGATGATATCAGCGGTCACCCATCAACAGCAATGGTCTGAGGGGCACAAATAGGCATTGAATCCAGTAAAGTGGATACGGCATTGGAAACCACAATGTTTTAACTTTTATTCACTGCCTATTCGTTTTTTATAGCAAAGTATTATGTGAAATACAGATCATTACCGTTGTCGGGTGAATGCTGATAGCATCGTTAGGATAACAAAACAAAAACTAAAACTGGCAGAGAAAGGCAAATCAAGGACCTGGGTCGGTGTAGTGGACAACATGTGAGCCAGCGGAAAGTAGTTTTTATTTCCACTACTATTCATTTTCATCTCAGTCTGGTAGTGCTGCAGTTCATATAGGTTTATCTACCTCGATAAGATTGGCATTAACCAAACGCTAGGAAATCTAGAAATGAAAACCGTTCTGACAATAGAATAAGCCAGTTCGCAACGTGTAGACTCGGTTTAATGCAAGTAGGCATAAACAGTCGATTGCGTTCTATTCGGAAATCAGAACAGCGCCATGCATTTCTTCTTATGAATGAACGACGAATACCTTCTGATTCTGAATTGAAATCGTAGTGGTTGTCGGGCCTACCTTATCGTTATTAAACGGCTTCAACTCAATGACGTGTACTTGCACATCACCAGTGATTCCCATTTCTTCGGCATTTTCTCGCATCTTAGATAGAATCATACGGAGAAGATCGAATTTACTTGACTGAAATCAAAAGTTGTCGTTCAAACGTAACACATTTGCATCGACGCTCATTTTCACTCACTGCTATAGTTTTCCCATAACCTCAGCGTTTGAGAACCTGAGGAAAAAGACATTAATCTGCTACCCTAGGGGAAGTATAAATAATCCTTTCAAAAAAGTACTCTAGATTTATTCGAAGCGAAAATTTTCATTAAACTTCGGAAAGGAGCCTCCAAAACCTCAAGGCAGGCGCAGCAGCTGCCAACATCGGCGGTACAGTCGCTTTAGATGAGGCCCTGATATCGTGCTTGTTCACTAGCTTCTTCTTTGTAAATGAGGGTCTCGATTGAGAAAAATGTGGAAACCAAGAGGTTTTTAAGAGGTAGAAAATATGCAAAATTGGAAATTTTGCGTGATGGTACAAAAATTTGTATCTTCCTCTCAAATAACTGTAGATTCAAATGCAGGCCGTTTGCATTTAATAAAGCTCACTATTAATCAAAATCTGTTCGTTTAAATTTGAATTTGAATTTCCGCCAAAGTGTGAGACGTGTGCAACTCGCGTAGTCCACTATGTGGGCCATTTTTGTCTCATTGAATATATCGCAGTTATCAAATCGCATTTTTTTAACACATCGACACTCAGCAAATTTATTTATTATCTGCAGGATATCGATTCTACAATTCATATCGTCCTTCGTTTAGACTTTCTTGTGAATCTGATTCTGATTCGGAGAATTTGATCCTTGAGAAAGACTTGGAAATAAAAACCTTCACTGATGTACTATTTAATGCTCGATACAGCGCTTAATATCTCTAGTTTCTTTGCAGAAAAGCAATAACAAAAAAGTCAACTCAAGGTATCCGTGACAATCTTACGTCCTTTCAGACTGCTATGGACAAGATTGAAAAAAGGCGAAGACATATTTTCGTAGTATTCCCCCGTTTCATCAACTCAGGCAAATGGATTCTTTTGCATTCAGTCGTATTAGTTGACGCAAAAACGCCAAACTGGTAGGGGCACGAGGTCACCGTGCGAGTGTAATCTGTGGATAATCGCTCGGCTCACCCGTATGCTACTGTCGCTGGGTCACGTACCACACTGGTCACCGCTCGCTTCACTCGTTTCAGCAGCTGCGACTGGCCACATTGCCGTGCATCCACATCCCTTACACCCTCTCCTGTCAGTAATTCGGCCGATTTAATGATGCCGGAACTAACGGATTTTACAGGCTACCAGTTTTTTTCTCCGTTAGTAGGTCGACGAAAATTACTGCTGCGGAATTGCTAGGTATTTTAAAATCCCCTTTACTGCTATCGGTCTCATGATAATATGGCGGTAACTAGTTTTCAAATTCCGTACACAGCACTTAGTGAGACCCAACTTTGAATTTCTTCTTTTTAATTATGTTAGCAAGAGGCTTAATCGCTGTATTTTACACCCTATAAGTCTCAACAATGGGTATGGGCCGCAAGGACTCACAAGCTCGTTGTCATTCCCCTCATTCGATGTTTCTGTCGATTTGGTAGAAAAAGCCTCCTCAGTAGTAGTAGCAGCAGTAGTAGTAGTAGTACTAGAACTGGTAGTAGCAGTGGTGCGTTGCTCTTCGATCAAACTAAAATACGTACTAGGTATGGAAAATTAATACGTAGTCGATCTTAGTGATCAGCTTACTCATGACGCCTCGGGAACGTACGCAGCTCATTGACTGACTGTTGGACTTGTCCACGAGTCTGCTGTTGGGCTTGTGAGAGGATTTCGAATCCGAGCATACGTTGACGAAGCTCGGCCCTGAATCAGGTGTACATTTCGTCTGTGAGCTATAAAAATTTTATTTCAAACCCGACTTTTCTTTAGCGTCGCTCTGACTGGTCAACATGTATTCCTGCTTTGACAAGCTTACACGATGTTGCTATACAACATTTATTCAGCTAACGTTTGGACGTCTTTGTTTTAATCGGAGCCGATGATCCGAGTCGACGGTCGTGAACACGAAGACGAAGAAACGTTAGCCGAATAAAACTTGCGCAACAATCTCGTTTAAGCTTATCAAAGAAAGAACACGTCTAAAACGGTTATTTTTAGATGAATAAACTCGGATGTCTCCAAATTTATCGTGGAGAAATGTGAAAAATGTTCATTTCCACATGTGTTCTTACTTTGAAAACATTTCGTTAAAGTCATTTACTTAAAAATGAGCCGGAGCTAACTGTTAGTGATCGAAGACTATTTTTCAGTCTCCTAAAAGTCACTTGGGTGTGGTAGAACACAAGCTTGTACATCTCACTGCATGAAGATTGCTAGCATTGAAATTGGAGACCAGAGTTATCGAATGAAAGAAACCATGCACTACCATTTAAGGGTCAAGAAAGCTTGATCTCTTTGTCTGTTGTAGGTGATTTCGGAGATCGTCAAACAAAGCAGAACGACGAAAAATGCTGCAACCACCCACGACAGCGCTGAAATCATTTCCATTCAATTAAACCAATACACCGATTAAGCATATTTTCAATAAATAGTGTGAAAAAGAAACCTCCACAACCAAATCGTCTTTTTGGTGGTGCTTGAGGAATGATGATTGGTGGTGGACCTGTCAGAGGCACATCGATCTGAAGGAAGATTTGTTCGTAGGCGAATTTCCAAATGAGACAAACACAAGCACCAAAGGGAATGTGGCCCGATTAGAATTTTCCAAGCCCCAAAATGTGTGAGTTCATACACTTTTCCCAGATACGTGAGCACCGAGCGTTTTTTTAAATACGAATAGAAGAGAACCTCACAACTCTTGCAACCAGTATAGGAACAAGAAGGATTGTTGTGGAAAGAAAACACCTTCAGAAATTCTGTTTAGTGAAGACGGCGAGACCTTCACCATTCTCTTATTGAGGTGAATATATCTCACCTGACAGCAACCAAGCTTTAAAGTGAGAACAATGGTCTGCTGCTAAATTTCAAAAATTCATTAAGTTTCTTTCCCATTTCCTTTGTCCAGATTTTGTTAGGTGACACAGATAGTTAACATGGCGCATTGAAACTAGAAGCATACACAACTTGTTGAGAAGGTAGTGAATGAGCTTTAATTTCACATTTAACACTTCAAATCCACAACACCACAGCATCTTTTGATTTCGCTTCTCAAAAGAGACCGAAGAAGTGATTCGACACCTGCTTTGCTCTCTTGTACAGGTGATAGAGTTGCATTTCTAGAAGTACTCGACCAAAACGTGAGTACAGGTTACCTTCTAAAAGAGTGAGAATCGGTGATCAAATACCGAACGTCCCATACATCGAATGGATACTCTGCCCATAAAATAAACTCAAAGGTTTAAGACATCGAACCATCCACGCCTGGTCTGAAAGCACTACGGTGCTAACGCTGGCATCTTCGAAGACATTATGCGAAATAGAAAGGAACAATTTAGTGCAGACTTATCTTCCATAAGAGAAGACTAAATATCGGTATCCTTCTCGAATTCCATCAACGAGATCCAGTGACTGGACCATGCTGCTTGTTAGCAGGTGTGAAGATTCCCATAGAAAGATTGTAGTGATCAGAATCCGGGTTCGTATTGTAGGATCACCTCTTCTTTGCCACATTTGTTAAGCCGAGAAGGAATGAGATTGCTGATTAATATTCTTTTCATTTGGAATAAACAATCCTCTTTCAGAATGTCACGTTCCATGGCAGTAGTTTGTCGCCGGCCGTAACAAAAAAAAAGAAAGCAGAGAAGGAAATAAATAAGTACTGAAAGTGCACCTTCGCGTGATCCGCTTTCTCTGCATCCGCTTTTAGCGATTTCTCCTTGTCGTCTAAGCCCACGGTGAAGACTTTCATCTTCGGCTGATTAACCTGGGAAATGTCTTTGTGAAATATCATTATAAAGTTGCAGAAGGCCGTTAATACACTCGTAAAAGCAAACGGAATGTATTAGAATGGAACAGAAATGAATACATTTCACATCGAATGAATGGAAGCAGAGCTAGAGATGTTCGCCAACCGTCTTATACTGATCATATTGAAATAATAGTCTGAAAAAGTGATAAATGAGGAAACATGAACGGAATATTCTCTGGTTCTTGAGGCAAGATATTTGTTGCAGTTGCTGGTTTTCCGTTTTTTCAGTGGTGACTGGTAACCTTGCGCGCTCTCTAATCTAAGGTCAACGAACAGTAACCAGCAGCGTGAAGACCAGAAGAATAGAAAGAGCGAAGAATGAATTTTCTAAACGAAACAATGATGAATGGTTTTATAGAAGAGAACAAATGAAATCGATGACGTGCGTTTTTATTTTTGTTATTTGCCTTTACTCGGAGAAAGGTTCTGTGGAAAAACACACAACAAGAGTGAACGGCTAAGTTTGACAGGCTATGTTTTAGAAAAAGAGCTACAAAGTCTAGAAATGGGTTTACTGACTTAAGAGTAAAGAAGAATCTCGGTTATGTGAAGTGCACAGTAAATGCTATCGGTTCTGTGCTTTAACATAGTCAAGCACAACATCACGCTAAGTAAAGGTCAAAAAATTATAGCGCTGCAAATTTGCTCATTTTTTCTCTTCGAAGGTCCACGATACTTTCCAACAAGGGTCAAGAGGCCTTTAATCTCTTGGAGCTCTCGCATAATATCCTTCTAAACGAAGCTTTGTTAAGCAAAATAACGTGGATACCTCGCTGGTGATGTAGCACGCAAATGAAAGTTCATTAGAAAAGCTGCTGTAGTACCAAGAATTGACTTAGCTAGCAATTTCACTTGAATCCTATACTTCAACCTATGCACATGTAATTACAACAAATAATCTGTGACCTTGACATCTACTCAAATTCTTAAACTTCTCTCTTTTCCTTACTTTGTTCTTCCAAAGATCTAGAGGCCTAGTACTATTTGAAGATTTCTAGGATTTCTAATCTTTGGAACATGTAGGATGGCACTGGGCTCCATATTACGTTCCTTCTTTAGTCGGCCTTCGTATCGTTTCGTGGATTTCGTCAACTCGTCTGAAGGAAAATTTAGTGGACGGTCAGTAAAAAAAAAACTGGTCGTATCATAGAACTCAGACTTATCTATAACAGAATGCATCAGTATTTAGTTATTTATGTGAAGCAAAGCATTCAAGTGAGTATTTAAATTCGATATGCTCCTGATATTGTGGTGGAGCTCAAGGGAGGTGTGGGCGGGGTGGATGGCCAGTGGACAGGCTGTTGTCGAAAACTAGCCTGCTGAGCAGCACTGGACCAGAACTGCCGGCTGCACAAATGTTGATCAGTGGCGTTGATCGCTCACCCCGATTGTTCGGTTTCGTGCACGAATTAAAGGTACTAGTATGGGTTATGATGATCAGAAAAACTAAATGGCCAATGAAAATGCATAGTAGTTTTTTCAAGGATGTGTTTGAAAAGGTTTTCAAGAACAGAGACCAATTTAACGCTGCTTTGAACTGGGGAAACTTGACCAAAATATTAGGTGTTGGCGGTGATGTCAAGAGTAAACCATAAACTCATTGAAGCAGCTTCGAGATTCAATAGAATGACCAGAGCTCCTATGTAAACATCTGCTCGCATTCAAGATATCTCGCTTACACTTATCAAAGATAGTGAAGAAAGGAAAAACCGGACAAAAGATGGCCAAATTACGCATTGTGAAAAGAATTGAGCGAATTGGTCATCAGGTACAATCTGATCTTTAAAGAACAAATTAGTCGCTAATACCGTGATTTACATTTACTTCACAGAGATCGGTAGTGTAGAGTGAGTGAGAAGACCAGAAGCTTATAAACAGCAATAGAATCACTGCTGCTTTGACGCGTTCAAAATGTTCTTTCTT
>MQTX01000240.1:253327-296139 GCA_009735665.1 Angiostrongylus cantonensis | reverse complement strand
TTTCGCACATGACCACGTCTAAGCAAATTGAATTATATATATATATATATATATTTATATACATTTACATATATATATACACAATTTTTCTACTAGATATATACTTACTTATTTGTTTATTGAATGACCCTTCCACACTGGTTGTGCGGGTCCCAGGATAACCTCCATTTTTCGGAGATTTGCTAGTTAAGCCCATTCCCTGGTATCCTGAGGCCAGCCTAGCCAAAGTCTGCCCCAGGTCATCGCCACCACAGACACCCGCAGCTCTTGCGGATCTTAGGGACATTTACCATCATGCGACATTGATACCAAGACCGCGGTGGATCCTGGTATTTGTTTACTCTTACCTAGGCATCCTGATGGAAAGGCCGGTGTACATCGCAGTCCGACATGCATAAACACCTTTCACCCACGATGAGGTGGTAAACCGTTGAGAGGCACTAGATATATATGTGTATATATGTATGAATATATCTATATATGTATACACATATTATACATATGTATATATTAATCTGGTAGGAAAATTGTAATTTTGAAGTTACATGCTGTAGAAAAATCAGATGAGACCACTTCGGTCACAAAGTCCGTGAACGTCTGGTGTCAATTGGAAAACAGGAAATGTGTATGAGTAAAAAGGATGGAAAGAGGTCCAAATTTGGTGAAATTGCACTATTTACTGTGTATAAACCGTTCTGTTAGTTTATACATTTGGAGGAAAAGCAAATATGTGTAGTAATTAGTGGAAGACCTCACAACTTTGTGTGAACTGAGATACACAATGGTCTATACAGTACTTTTAACAAGAAGCAAAGTCGAACAAGAATGGTTATCGTAGTGCTAAACTGGGAACAAAGACTCAATGACTACGGCCTCAACGAGTGTGGTGAGTGGAGAGTGCTGGTTGAACAATAAAGACCGGATCGGGGATCGGCCCTAGCACGGGCGGTAATGCTCTTTAGTGACTAGACGAAATAGCTTGAAATCTCATTTCGTTGCATTATACTAATAAGATGAATAGCCAGATAAACTTAGATAGTCTCTCTAGGCCAAGGTTTATCCTGATAGTGCAAATCTCCGAAGTTAAGTATCTAACTGCTTAACGAATTTCATCACAATTTTTTACTATCTAGGGGCGGGTTAGGTATTCAAATCATGCGTTTTCTGGAGTATCTTAAGGTGATCTAGTTCTTTCCTAGATTACCAAAGAAAGAAGATAGGAACGTAATCACGAATAGAGCTAGAGTGACAGACATGCAACTTTATTCAATATTTTCTCGGTCTTCTTGCTCTCTATGACAATGCCAGAGGTGAGTGATCAAAGCATAATCTTTCAAAACTGTTAGTTATTTTTTTGTAGATGTAATGTCTCGGAAGCACTTCCCAGCACCATTTATTCAAAAGGAGCGAAGCGTTATCAAAGGTACTGTCTTTCGGAGTGCTTATTTTGCAGGTGCTTGGAGAATCCTAATACTATTTCAGAAACGAACCACTAAGACATTACTAACTCAGCTAGAGGAAACTTAGTAGTTCTAGGCCAACCAACCCAGAGTTCCGTTGGAGCAGTGAGTGTTGTTCCAAATTTCTGAGCTACACATGATGTTAACGAGCGAATATAGGAAACTATCCATTAATAAACGGTAAAATTCAAACGTAACTATCTTAAAAAATATGGCGCTTTGCGTATCATACCAATATGGCTCCTTTAGCGGGCACGCGCAAAGCTTGTGACTTCTTAACCAACAAATACCGTAATTTCAAGACAGATCTGGACTTTATGAAGCACAGCTGTTCATCTACGTTGACTTGGTAAGACAATAGTAACTGATGAATATTGTGGAGTTAAAAAATTTGTCATAGTGGATCGCAGAGATAATAGCATTCTCAACAGCGGCCACGGTGAAGGCACCACACTGTCGAAATCAATATGAAGCATTTCACCTTTCATGAAATACGATTATACGATATCCTTAGGGACGTGGATAGAGAAGTGATCAGAGGCGTGCTGCAATAC
The DNA here is from genome assembly GCA_009735665.1 of Angiostrongylus cantonensis. Classification (NCBI taxonomy): domain Eukaryota; kingdom Metazoa; phylum Nematoda; class Chromadorea; order Rhabditida; family Metastrongylidae; genus Angiostrongylus; species Angiostrongylus cantonensis. The sequence continues at coordinate 294,125 of MQTX01000240.1, read as the reverse complement.
ACATGAGATGATCGATTCCCGCGCCACAAGCCCACCAAGCCTTTCGTTCCTCCGGGGTCGGCAAATCGACCCCGGCCTCGTCTAGGAGGATAGCAGCACTGCTCGATACATCGATAAACAACCGCGAGTTATTGTAAAGGCCAGGTAAGCATTCAATCATCTCCAACGATGGTTAATATAGTCGAATGCAATGTATGCAATGCAACGACATTCTTATAAACTGATCTCGTTGAGCTGATGCGAGATTGGTACATGTTTCCGTTGTTGCTGTTGCTGTTGTTGCTGTGTTGCTGTTGTCGTTGTTGTTGATATTGTTGCCGTTGTTCGCAGATGGCTGAAATTTCGGTGATTTGGCCTCCCTCAGAGCCGTGCTATGATGAGTGGGAGTTCCACGGATACGACACAAGAATTTGGATGAAAGAAATGCTGAGGCTCGCTCAATATGTGGAATCAGATTTTATAAAAAAAATCTCTTTGGTGTATTTCCAGCTGGTTAGTCGTAAGGCTATGTGATCACTCATTATTGACGAACAGGGGTTAGGTTCGATCCAAAAGAGGCTTTTTACCTATGCTGAAACGCTAGTGGATTCATAAAACTCATAGGATTTACTCTCAGATCTATATGTATGCATAACTTCTTGATTAAAGTGCACCTTAGCCTACAATGCACTGTTACCGCATTTGGAGGTTGACAGAATCGAATAGGAGCGATTTTTCGTCGACAGCGGACTTTCTTGTTTTTTTGAAAAAAAAAGAAAACATTTTTCAATAATTGGAGTACTCTAGAGGTTGTGAACACGGAAGAATTCAAGATGAGATTTTGCTCCATGCTTGATGCTACAATTTAGTGTCTGCTACTATGGTCCATTATGCAAACGCATTATTGACAGCATTTTGACTTGTTTTTCAAGCTATGTTCTATGCCACAGGTGTTTTTTGATTCCACAGATTCCATGCGATGATCATAGCGATTGGAATGGAAGAACAGCTCATTGTTAGTCAAACTGAACAAAACTGAACAAACAAGTGAACGTTTTCGAATCAAGGATTTTTGCAAATCATTAAGAGTAGAGGATGGCCTTTTTGGCCCAGGACCTTGTATTTTGATCTGTTTTCGATTAGTTAGAAATGTATATAGTGAGTGGAAAAAAAAACTCTCAAAGCCGCTAGCATGGATACTATAGCGTCTACATGGTCGTTTAGTCCAGTTCTCTATAGTCAATACATTGACCATACGGAGCGATGTTGGTTAAATGCATGTGTAGCTGGACTTCGTTCAGCGTCAAAAGACACTGTAACCAAGTGTAGAAGTACATGTGAGGTGCCTCAGCGTTGCTTTTTACAGAAATACCCCAAGTCGATTCTAGAAAACACCAAAAATTTATCCATGAGCACATCAACTTTTATAACAGAGCACTAGGTTAGGGATACAACAAAGCTCTTGCCTATTCGGCGTTATCACTGTTCTAAGGTTCCCCACGACGTATAGTCATCCCTGAAAAGCAAGAGCCTTTTTATCATAGGCCGAAGAAAATGCCATAGAATTCAAAATAGAGGCCTCATCTTGTCTAAAATCAGGATTTGTTCACCTATTCAACTACTTTTCCAGGATACTTCTACCAAAAATGTTGAAAAGTGATACAACAGAATTAACAAACTAAAGACGATAGCATGAGTGCCTAATTTATTAAAGGCGCCAATAGCTACTGCTGCTAAAGGTCTTCATTTTACATTGAAGCATCCAGAGCTGTTTGCTAATAGTTGGTAACCAAACAATGTGGACTAACTAAGAATGTTCGGTCTTAAATAAAGGAAGACCTATTTGATGTCAGCGGCAAGGACCCAAATTATCTGCTGCATATCGTCGAAAAGCTCTTTGCTCAAAGAATATCGAGAAAAAAAAACAGTTTGTGCGAGCACAAAGATTTTGGACATTTGTACAGAGCGATCTACTACACATATTCGATAACGGAACTTGCTGAAATATTACAACAGTTCGGAAGATCGTTCCGCCCCACATTCAGTCACATTGAAAAAGAGCACTTTGACGAAAATGAGGTACACGCCGTCATTCTACGAACCATCAGATCCACCATCAGCACACAAAGGCCATTCAGCTTTAACGCAATTTCAGAAGCAGAACCTTACCCTCATGGAAAAATTTTATCACCGTTGGAAGCAGAGGTGTTCGACATGGCGCTACCATCTCTTCAAAATTATTTACCGTCACACTTGAGAATGTCACGCGATAGATGGAATGCAATGACATTCGCATGAAAGTCGGCGGTCAGCAACTACTTAATTATCGCTTTGCTGGTGGGTGACATTGCTCTTGCAGTACCAATTATTAGATAGACAAAGCGAATTCAGCTCTAACTCCACTGCATTTGTGGAAACGTGGCCTTCAGTTGAAGCTCAGATATGATACTAATCAGAAATGCTTCGCTTTTGATGTGCAGCATATTCAGATGCTAAAGGATCATTTCTTCCGAAGCTTCCAGATTAAGAATCCAAATCCTAGGCCAGACAAAAGAAAACATCGGAGAGCAAAACTGCCACGAATCTCACTCTGTGAACAACGCATGAAAAATGCCAGGAAACGGCTATTTAAGAAACTACTATACTTCCACAAGAAATTTTCTTTCTAATAAATTTCCCACATCTTGCGCTCTCCGTTGTGATCAAAATCAGCTGAACCACCGTGCACTGCTATCACGTCATTTTTTGGATAGAGCACTATCTCCGGGCTTAATAAATTTTAATTTATTTTTTCATAGGGTGAGCGGATCTCACTAGCGGATTTTCATTAAAATTTTAGTTTTGAACCCGTTATCCACAAAGCTTTTGGATATGCGAATGAGTTCTACTGGTACTTGAGGAATTTGTTTTCAACATGAATGTCGTTGAATGCTGGGCGGATCTATTTCCCTCAGAACTCCAAGATAGCTCTGCATGAGCATTTCGGTTTTCATCGTTAAAAATCGCAAGATCGGAAAAGCCTTCTACAGACAAGTTTCTAGCTTCGATTTGGAGACCCTGAATGGTGGGAGGTCGGTTGCCTTGGTGCGGAATCAATCAATCGACTGTGCGTTTTTGGACAGCTTCTCAAACCACTGTGCTCCTCCTATTTAAGCATCTTTAGATTTTCAAGTAGAAACTCTTTGAAGTAAGATATTGAATAATCATTTATATCAGATTAGAGTGGAACGAAAGGAAAATTAAGGCTTCCATAGACAATCTAAGTCAAAATGTTCTGCAATTTTCGTTATTCTCCTACGCACAACATTTTTACCTACCCTCCTCTTTACGCGCATTACTCATTGGCTTCCTAAGGAAGGCTGATTTTCAAATATAGTGTAACATTTCCCAAACAACGCTTGTTCCGCTATTTCACAACATTTCGCTAAGTTAAGGTATGTTTAGCTAGAAACAAACCAAACAGTTAGAAACGGATACCACAGTGGTAGTGATGTCCATAATCACGAACTTGGTGCTAGTTCGATTCCGCTCCAGGTCAACCAAGCCTCTCATCCCTCCGGGGTCGGGAAATTGGTACCGGTCTTGCCTGGGAAAAAATTCACTCTCTGCAATCCAATTGAGCATACCCCAACCCGACTATTTCAGGAATCCAATGAGAATTGCTAGACCAGCATTCTACGACATCCAAGATGAAAGTGAAATCATCAAGCAGCAAACGAACCCACACGAAAAAGTTGGAAGATCCTCGTGCTCAGTGGATGCGAGGAAACGAACAGAACGTGAGAAGTGCTGGGATTCACAGAGTATACGTGAAGATTTACTAAATAAAGAAAAATAAAAAATTATGGTGTTTTATAAAATTTAAAATAATAATAGCCAAGCGAGAGGAATTTTCCCCACTTCCAAAGTTTCAAATTTATAAATGAAAACTATAAAAAGAAGGTTGAGAAAACTGGAGAGTGTTCTTAAAAAACATTGCAGGCTATATATTTATCCAACAAATTGAAGCGTAATAAACAGTCAACTCTTTATCATTTAGTTTGAATGTCATGTCAGAGCGTCGAAGAAATACGCATGATTTGTCGACATACTTGACAAAAATTTCATCGACTGTAGATGAAACATCAAGTCGTAGGAAATGTCGGAACTTGTTCAATTCCAATACTACTTTTTAAGAGGGTAATTCATCTCGCAGAATTGTCAAAATTGGCTTACCTTTGGGTCGAAAATGTGTCCCTCAGCCAAACTAAGAATTGGCAGTAATTCTGACTCAAATTCTTCAAATTCAGAAGAAGCTCATTCAACTTAGTGGAAAATTATACCTGGGAAGTGTCAAGAAAATTGAATTCCTCGCTAATCAGAAGAAAATCATCAATCTTATCCGCATTGTTTACTGCCTACTCTTTTTAATGGCAAGGTATATTGCAAAATATAACATTAATGAAGCTGAGATATTTGCAAAACTCTAGACTCAAAAACTCACCTGAGATGGACTCAAAAAACACCTGCGGTACCAGAGTTTTGCAAATATCTCAGCTTCATTAAAGTTATATTTCGCAATATACCCTGCCATTAAAAAGAGTAGGCAGTAAACAAAACGGTTAAGATTGTGATTATAACTAAAAAGCCTCAGCTTAACTGGGTTCATTGCCGATTTGCGCTCCCCAGATCAATCTCGCTGACGGGTGATTGCTGATGGCAAAGATCGATAGAACTAGCTGAGAGCCAGGCGAAACGGAGGATCCGGATGGTGTGGTGGTGAACGCTTTACTCTCCAGAAAGGACAATAGTGCGTTCGTTCCCCACCATAAACACCTGCGTTCCAGAGTTTTGCAAATATCTCAGCTTCATTAAAATCATCAATGTTTTCAAAGATAAAAGCTGTATTACATCATCAGGTAAGCACTACGATAAGCAACATATCAAGCCGTTGTACTTAGCTCGATACCTGGATGACCGCTCATCACTGGTTGTGCGGGACCTAGCAATGATCGAAGCCTTTCTCAGGTATTCACCACCTCAGGCTGTCGTCGCCCTTGTGGATCAGAGGGTCATTTGTCACTATGCGACAAGTATGATGACGATGATACGGTGACGAGTCTGGGATTGGTTTACTATTATCTAGGCACTAGAGTGGAAACGTACGTCGGGCTCCTTTTAAACTGGAAGACCCTTCTAGGACGATGACTCCCTGTTGTATATCGCAGCCCAACAACAGAAATGCCTGCCATCCACGATGAGACGGTGGACTGTAGAAAAGTCAAAGCGCTGTAGCAAAGACTTTTCCAAGAAATTGTTTTCATTAGCATGAAAATCATTGTTCTATTCCACAAGAACATAGAGAACTGAATTAAAGTGTGTTGATAACTGTCTTTCGTGCAAAAAGCTGGTGCCCCTAAGATTTCAAAAAAAGCTGCGATGAGAAAACATCCAGTATTTGGTAGAAAATGTGACATTCCAAAAACAGCACCAATGTGAAAATTCATGAATGCGACGGGAAATCACATCATGGTCAATGAGGCGAAAGATCGTTCATCACCTTCGTTGGGTTGAAACAATCTCGAGGACACTGGAGATGTGAATGTCCCTTTTTATGCAAACATCTGTTTGAAAAGCAGACTCAATTCAAACGTATTCATCGAGTTCAATCTGTGTGGCTGAGCCAGTGTAACGGGATGTGAAACACTCTGAATTGTAGATATGTGAGAATTTGAAGCCTTGTTAATAATGATGTTACACTAATTCCAAAGACAACAACTCCAAAAATAAAATAAAGTAAAATAAAATAAAATAAAAGTAAAATAAAATATCATCTTAGCACCTGGGTAGAAAACTTGATACAAGTCGTCGAAAAATTCGAGCCTTTGAGCAGTAAAAACTTTCTCGTTGCAGGAGAATAAAGTACGCTACAAAGTGTGAGCAAAATTCGGAACCTCAGGAGCGCTTCTGGGCTCAGTGTTCAACGCCGATTTTCGCTCCCCAGTTCATTCCTATTGATGGGTGATTACTGATGACACCGTCAGAGTGAAGAAATGACCAGAATGAAGGCGAAGCAAAGGTACGGTTGGTGCAGCAGATTACACATGAGCACCCGAAAGAGTAGTCGCGTGTTCGACGCCGACACAAGGCTCCGAATTTGGCTCACATTTCAGCATCGTTGTGGTTGTATATTTCAAATATTATCCTTCTACGAAAAAATTATAATAAATAAATAAATAAATAAAAGCGTGTTCATTATCTTGTAGGAGCCTGACTGATTTAGTGACTGAGTATTCGTATAGCCTCAAATTTTGACTCCTAACTAACTACGTCGTCGATAAATTTACACTAATATTATCTGGCACTTTAATACTTTTATTTCTCTTTTATTCCACCTTATCTCTTATTGGTTTTATTTTATTTTTCTTATTTTATTCCCCTTTTCACCCTTTCCATCTCATGATTCAGAAGTATAAGAATGAGGTTGCACTCACGATCATAGTTTCCTCCAGCGTAATTTTACAGACAAGACATTTCGCAAAAAGGATGTAACATACTTCTCCATACTAGGTCTTCCTAATGAGCCAAAACAGTTGCTAACTAAAAATTATTGCAATCATGCTTAGCACATAAAAAATTAGATGACTTACAAATGAAAAGAAATCCGTCTTCAAAGTACTTGATACCTGATAGTTGAACGTTCCGGCTTCACTTGTTGTGCAGGCCCCAGCATAATCACCATTTTCGGAGTTTTACTGGTTAAGCCATTGTGGTTCTCTGGAATCCCGTGGTCAGCCTGGCCGAAGTCTGCCCCAGATCTTCACCACCACAGGCAGTCGCAGACCTTGTGGATCATAGAGTGATTTACAACCATACGACTTTGATACCAGGACGGTGATGGATCCTGGTATTGATTCACTCTTAGCTAAGTTTCCTGATGGAAACGCCGGGCTACTTCTCAGCTTGGGAGACCGTGCCCGGGGAATTAATCCCCCTGCTGTATATCACCGTCCCACACTCAGGAACACCTCCCAGTCACGATGAGGTAGTAAACCGTTGGAAGGCCAAAGGAAGTATAGAGTTCATATTGCAAAAATATTGGACGGACGTGAATATGATATTTAAAGGTAAAGTTATTTAACCGAGATACGGTCCTCAAAACATCGCTATGACAAGAAAACAGCCGTGGACTCCAGGAACCGGTTGCGTGCCGTCCCTTCACGAAAGAGATGGTGAAAACAACGCTAACGGTAGGAATTTCTCGTAGTTGGTTTGCAAGAACGGCAAATCTTTCCACAGTGTTACGTTGCTCAGGAGTATATCGTCTAAATTTCGTTTTGGATAAGAGCATAAGTGTTATTAAGCTGAGATTGCCTTATACACATGAAGAAGCTGTAGATTTCATCTTGGGAAGGGAGGTCGAAATTTTGGACATGTTTTCTAGCTTTCTGCAACTTTGAGAGTTGATTTATTCTGCAAACGTTTCGGGTCATTATTAACGCCGAGGTTCGATTGGTTCTTGATAGATATGGAGTGTTTAACCTCATAGCAACGATCGTAGTTTTTCTGTAGCAGCTGATCAATCCACGGTACTCAAAACGTCTCGCTGGAATGAGCAGTTCAGATCTTCGAAACATAACCCATCTTCGGGTCTCAAGAGAATATGCATTGATAGCGAAACACAAATAAGTCAGTTGCATGGTAAGAAGAACAGATGACAGATGGATTAAAAGAACAGTGAGGAGTGAGTTCCAATAGATGGCAATTGTTCTCTTGGAAGACCACTGTAACGATGGGCGTGTTCGTCGCTACGTCAACCAACTGGATTCACAGACGGCGGCGATTTTAGGAAATCTGAATATGCGTCGCGAGCGTCTCCATGTTATAAATGCGCCACCATCATAGACAGACTACGCTGCCGCGAGTGACAAAGGAATGGATAATATGCTGGGGTTTGTACCACCAATGAAGACAGTCGATTCAAGTATCGTAGTCAGTAATGGCAATTGAGGGTTTGGCAAACTTGTAGGAAAGACATCACGCCACAGTTGCAAGAATAAACGTGGCTTTCTAAAAATTGTTCTTTTATTTCAGACCTTTAAATTTTAAATCTAAAAAAATAGTAGCACAGTTGAAAAGTTGGAATTTTACATCAAGCGATGCGATCACACACAACACACGGCAGCACCACAATATGGCGCTGAACGCAATTCGGCTGGTGCATTCCCTTCTACACTCAAAAGAGCAAAAATGAATAAGTAAAACTTGTGCTTGTTGGCAGAAATCAATAAATTCCGATGGTTTTATTTCAATAGAAAAAAATCACTACTTTTGCTCTCAATCTAATCTAGCATTATGCATTCGCTCTGCGTACGGTTACATACATTCATGTAGCAGACAATGCATAAATTACCTATCAGCATTTTCCAGAACGATAACCTTCAACTAGAGAGGTGAAAGATTCTAAAGAAATCGATAACGAAATGGGTTAAATCTCTATATCTATGAACCTTTCGTGCAAATGTTGTACAGCAACTTCGCTACACATGAGATGACGAGAACAGGTTCGTTATGTTTTAAAGTGCTAACTTCTTTTTCTCTATCCTTGAGCATCTCAATATGAGTAGACGATGCCATATAAGCGTTATATTAACTTCACGGGAACAATTCACACTTCGACATTAAGCATTCCATTCGAGTGTTTAAGGGCTAACTTCGTTATTAGCCCATAATCCGAAAAAAAAGTGGTTCCACGGTTCTACAAACCTTTCTGAGTGGCGTCTCCTTATCTCAGCCTTGCCGACAACTTAATAGTATTCGTACAATGTTCGTACCTGTGATTCTGATTGCGAACTCTCAACTCGAGCTGTTTGCTATGAGCCAAAAAGAGCGCTCAAAAGCAAAAAAAAAACAGCTTTCACTGCATACTCGTCCCACTAAACCTTATTACATCGGGCTCTCGTTTTCAGCAATCATTTGGTTGACAGATTTTTGCCTAACTGACGTGAACCATATATTTTGCGTACAGACATAAGCACGTGGTTATGTTTACATGCACACATAGAAGGCGGATGTCATTTGTGCACACCAGAAATCGAGATTCCATCCGTGAATCCATCTACGTTCCAAGGAAAATGAGAGGTTGCTTTTGGTGAGTGTTCACCTTCATATCGTCTTTCTGAGGATCCGCCACGTAAACATACAAGAAACCAGCTGGATACCCTCAATGAGAGAGATCCGTGGGCGTAAGCAAACAGTACCAAAACTTGACCTCAAAAAAGAACTGGAAAGCAAACACTATCCTATTCTTTTTTGTTCTTTTGCTTATAGTTCTACCATGACTTGAGATGTTTTTTAGGAATTCCCAGGATTTCCCAGGAATTGTTAGCGAAAATCGAGACTTATTAAATCGATGAATGTGTTGGATGGTGACTGATGGCATTATCTGTTGAGCCGAAAGCAATACTACGACATAAGCAGAGATATATATACTGTGTATACATATATACTGTATATATATATACATATATATTATATATATGTACAATATTCTAAAGTCTAATATGCAAAAAAGCTTTGATAAAAGAAGGTAGAATGTGCTTAGCATCATGACCATGGCACATTCCGACATTTATTGGTGCTTTACTTCTGGAGTTTATGAGCCATGTCGGAAGAAAGCGTTGTTAATGCGAAAATATTAATGTTACATACTAATACTGAAAATGATCACATGGGACCGATTCCCGGGCCCGTCGCTTCCTTTTGGTGAGTGTTCACCTTCATATCGTCTTTCTGAGGATCCGCCACGTAAACATACAAGAAACCAGCTGGATACCCTCAATGAGAGAGATCCGTGGGCGTAAGCAAACAGTACCAAAACTTGACCTCAAAAAAGAACTGGAAAGCAAACACTATCCTATTCTTTTTTGTTCTTTTGCTTATAGTTCTACCATGACTTGAGATGTTTTTTAGGAATTCCCAGGATTTCCCAGGAATTGTTAGCGAAAATCGAGACTTATTAAATCGATGAATGTGTTGGATGGTGACTGATGGCATTATCTGTTGAGCCGAAAGCAATACTACGACATAAGCAGAGCAAAAAAAAAAGTCGGGCGACGTGCTTATGACTGGACAAATAGTAGTCTCGTTCCGTGATTTTAACAAACGGACATGGCACTCTGTCACAGAACAGAGGACGGTCATCCATCAATTGATCGGCATTTGAAAAAAAAAGTCATACAACTTCTGTCTTTTGAATTCGAAAGCCTTGTGAAAATACGCAGTCATATTTTATGTCACTTACCAGTAAGGTCACATCAGTATTCACGATCATCGGCCGGATTTTCTCCGACCTCAACAGACTCAAATTCTGCATCGATCAATAAAACTGATAGTTATGAGCACAGTATTCGTGACGACCGACGCCGTGAAAAAGTGATGAAAACTGGTCTTCACAGAGGCACGAGAAAGAGAGCGAAATAATTGCTCGAACAGATTAGTATTGAGGGACCGATTGGTTGGTGTGGATGAGAAGATAGTATTTGGTAGTTCTGATTTGCAACTGGATTTTTCTCGATGGAATACGGTCAGCGAACTGATTTGCCGTTAGATGTACTACTGTCATGAATAACCCCAAGAATTTTAGCGCTAATTTCAGCGCAATAATTTCCTCTAACATCTTAAGGCCGCGGTGTATCGAATAACAACCTTGACATTTGTCTCGTCACATGTCCGGTTATTTCGATATTCGAAGGAATGACGAAGTTGCATAATGAGAATTCCGAGTGATTGGGTTAAATAATCTTCATTGGATCCTTCTCCATTTACTGTTTTGTGCTCAGAGAAAACTTCACTTTACCAAATACAGATTCATTTGCTGTTTCCAATGACGGAATTCGTAGATGCTTAGCTGAGTAATGCGTAGCTGAAGAATTTAAAACAGTATTACATCAAAATTGGTCTTCTAATATTTTTAGTAGAACTGAAATGTACATTTATTAAAGATAAACTGATGGATCATCGAACTGTTGTTTAAATGCTACCAAAACCGGTAAACTCCGAGTGGGTATAAAATGCGGAAGTCTGGTGCTAATTTGGGGACCCCGGAGCGATGGAAGGCTTGGTTGGTCATGGGTGAAGGGGTCGACTCGACGTGCAGAGCGCCTCGAGGATAGCAGCACTGGCTCGATACATCGGTAGGCCACCGCGAGGCACATATGCACTCGTTCACCTTCAACGGTGCTTAGTCAACTCGAATGCATGGCGCATCCTTCTGGAATTGAACAAATCAGAGAACTTCATCCTTTATCCTTAGTACCGCAAAATACACACTAATACCACAAAAATTTAATGTATACTATGGGATTATACTAAAGTTGCCATAAAAGACCGATTTCACCTTTTAGAAAGTTGTGCTGCTATAACTTTTCAGCTAACTCAAATGAAGAAAAACAAAATGATTGCAAAATGATTGTCTTTTCATAGCGATCGAATGAGTAGTTTCTCATGAAAAATCTCTTTCCAGGAATTTCCCCACATCCTAATTGTGTTTCATGACTACGGTAATCTAGTTCAGTAGCACATTCCAAAGCAGCTCATTAAGTGAGGAAACGGTACAATAAAGCTAACAGTTCCTCAGCGCAGTCAGTACACAATGGAGTTTCTAGTTGAGGGCACGAATACGCTACAGTAGCTGCATAATTACACCAACAATTCTAATGTAATTAAGTAATACTCACACTAGCAGAGTTTGTTCTTAAAAGGCATAACTTCAGCTCCTCTTGTACTCTCACTGAATGAACTAATAAATAGCGAATGCCAAGTGACGGAGGTTTGCTAATGTACAGCGTGTTACTTCTAACAAGAACAAAGGATTGTCCCAAAGGCCCTTTGTGTTGATCATTCCGGTAAGGAAAAGGGTGAAACTCGCCTTGAAATAACTACTAGATGTCAGGAAGATGTTGATACGAAGACTTCGAGTAAGTTTTGCTATCAAGAAGTGCCTCATATAAATTTTCGAAAAAGCTCCTCTTGTACTCTCACTGAATGAACTAATAAATAGCGAATGCCAAGTGACGGAGGTTTGCTGATGTACAGCGTGTTACTTCTAACAAGAACAAAGGATCCCAAAGGCCCTTTGTGTTGATCATTCCGGTAAGGAAAAGGGTGAAACTCGCCTTGAAATAACTACTAGATGTCAGGAAGATGTTGATACGAAGACTTCGAGTAAGTTTTGCTCAACGGTGCTTAGTGAACTCGAATGCATGGCGCATCCTTCTGGAATTGAACAAATCAGAGAACTTCATCCTTTATCCTTAGTACCGCAAAATACACACTAATACCACAAAAATTTAATGTATACTATGGGATTATACTAAAGTTGCCATAAAAGACCGATTTCACCTTTTAGAAAGTTGTGCTGCTATAACTTTTCAGCTAACTCAAATGAAGAAAAACAAAATGATTGCAAAATGATTGTCTTTTCATAGCGATCGAATGAGTAGTTTCTCATGAAAAATCTCTTTCCAGGAATTTCCCCACATCCTAATTGTGTTTCATGACTACGGTAATCTAGTTCAGTAGCACATTCCAAAGCAGCTCATTAAGTGAGGAAACGGTACAATAAAGCTAACAGTTCCTCAGCGCAGTCAGTACACAATGGAGTTTCTAGTTGAGGGCACGAATACGCTACAGTAGCTGCATAATTACACCAACAATTCTAATGTAATTAAGTAATACTCACACTAGCAGAGTTTGTTCTTAAAAGGCATAACTTCAGCTCCTCTTGTACTCTCACTGAATGAACTAATAAATAGCGAATGCCAAGTGACGGAGGTTTGCTAATGTACAGCGTGTTACTTCTAACAAGAACAAAGGATTGTCCCAAAGGCCCTTTGTGTTGATCATTCCGGTAAGGAAAAGGGTGAAACTCGCCTTGAAATAACTACTAGATGTCAGGAAGATGTTGATACGAAGACTTCGAGTAAGTTTTGCTATCAAGAAGTGCCTCATATAAATTTTCGAAAAAAAAAATCAGAGTACTACGAGATTGCAAGTAGAGCGGTGAAAAGTATAAAATGAGGAAAAACTGTTCTGTTCAATTACACGAAAATCGTCCTTTTCTTATTTTATCTCCACCTACCTTTACCACTTTCTTTTCCACATGGACCCATTTTTTTTTAGCAAAGGAAATACATCTCACAATTTCATCACACGATTTCCTCTACAAAAATTCCATTACCGTAGGAAACTACCATGTGATAGCTAGCAATCTGCAACGACATTGATCCTAATTTCATTAAATCAAATTGAAATGTCCCTTGACTTGTTATCGAACCCTAGCAAAACAGTTGATGCATGAATCTGAACAATGAACAAACACGAGGTGTTATTTTATTTCTTCATTCACATACAAGCTGATGTTTCGGCGGATTTCGCCTTCCTCAGAGCCCGGGGAGGTCAAGTTGACTGCAATCTACACGGCCAAACACCTCCATAACCAAACAGAGAAAATGCTAAACCAAAATTTCAGTCACATTGAACACAAAGTCTTTGAGGTGTCGGTAAACCGATGGACAACTGATTGTTCAATCTTTTATCGACAAGTCTAATACAAAGTGATGATTTAGAAGGGCTGGAGGGATCGGTTGGTCGCAGCGCAAGGCTGGTGAGTGGAGAAGGACACAAGGCGCGCAGCACTGATGCCGAGAGCGACGCCCATTTTCCCTACCTTATTCCCCAGGCTTTATTTTTCTACGAAAATATGCATAAATTGCAATTTATGCTTTCGAGTAAATTTTAAATAAAAATTGCAAAAGTATCTTATATGATCTTCAAACAAGACGTGCACTAGGATGAACAAGAAAAATTTAAGAGTAATTATCATTTTATTTCTATTCCTGGTTTAAAAAAAAATAAATGCTTTAGAATTAAAGCTGGTATTAACTTGAATATAAGCACACTTTCAGTGATGAGCAAATAAGAAGGTTTGAAGGGAAATCGTCGTTTTTGTGAGTAAAACCAGACAGCGAAAATGTTTGTGAGACGGCAGGCGATCGACTGACTGGCTGGACGCCTTCACCTGAGGAGGAAGGCGGGGACAGAACCGCACAGGAGAGAGCGACTGGTTGAACAATGATGTTTGCTATCGGTAACATTCATATTTAACCATAGAAAATGGAACGCTTAATAAAGCTGCTTACAATTGCTAAGCAATTAAGGAATCTCGCTATTTCTCTTCTTTTTCTTAATCACTGTAGAATTACATAACTCAGCCCATAGTCCCACAGCCAATGTATTTCTATCATTTCGACAAAATCCAGCTTTTCTGCAGTGGATGATGTACTGCGGTGGTAGGGTACCATGTTACGTTCAAAAAAAAAAAGCGGCAACCATAATGGATAAATGCCTTACCAACAGTGCAGAGTTCACGGTCACGGTGAGAATCACTACAGCTGTCTATTCCTGAAGAGATATTGATTGGAAATATAGACCACATGCGATTTTTAAAGAAACTTCTTTAGAACCTGTAGAACATGGCGTCAAGGATGAATGTATATATGTATACGAACAAAATATTTATGGGAGCATTGAACAAATCACGAATCTTCGCCGTGTTCAACAAACAATTGCAGAATCGCAACCCGTTTTCTAAACACATCGGTGAAGCTATCTGCGACTTGAGAAAGCTACCTGGTAACCTTCCAAGCCTTCGACCTTCCAAGTTCGTTCCATTACCAGCGCGATTTCGGTATAGAGAAATTTCTTAGTAAACTATAAATTCTGATATAAACCAAGATTCTGCGCGACATTGAGCAGATGCTCAGAAAAGTGTTCAAGCCATTCATTTTGATGGGATTTCGTTATGAAGATAAACTTTCTTCAACTTGATTTGTATTTTTCTATATAGAGTTCTACTATGAATTCTTATTTTCCTCCTCTCACCTCTTAAATGCCTGCGAATTACTAATATTGAAGAAATACGAGTACACGGAAGTATTTGGCATGAATCGGGGTCCATGACAATGAGGTGGTAAGCAGGAGTGGATGAACCTTTCAAGGTGAGTACAGTGAAAGCACAATGACTGGTACAGTGTGAAATTTCTCGCCACCATCAAGATTAGTAATTTGAAAGATTTATGCGCCAGAACTCTGGATGAAGCACTGACTGGTCAGCTTTGAACCGATTCCAGGAAATAGTTTTAAAAAGTAGCAAAATTTTTAGAAGTCTTTACTCAAACTTCACCTTAAGTTGATAGGCACTAGCTAAATTTCATTCCTGACTAATAGTTAAGTCAGGAAATAACCAGATAAATCTATGCGCCAGAACTCTGGATGAAGCACTGACTGGTCAGCTTTGAACCGATTCCAGGAAATAGTTTTAAAAAGTAGCAAAAATTTTTAGAAGTCTTTACTCAAACTTCACCTTAAGTTGACAGGCACTAGCTAAATTTCATTCCTGACTAATAGTTAAGTTAGGAAATAACCAGATAAATGATAAAAGTCCGAAGTTTTTAGAACGAGATGCTTTTAAGAGAACTGATGAATTCATATAGGTGAACCAAGAAGCCCCATTGATCTATTCAATAGAATGTCCGTTCTCATAAAGGATGCTTCTAAAAAACTTTAAGTTTTGACCTTGTTTTTTTTTATTTCGTGTCATTCAAAGAAATCCTCAGCCGATTTCACAATGTATGTCAGTTATGAGAATCAAATCACAGCAGAAAGAAAACCCTTGTCATGGATACAACTGGTCTTCGCGATCAATTAAAATAGCATTCAATCATCCAGATAGACTAAGCTGGAGCCTCATGGCCCAGTAAGAAAGCAATTGAATACTATTTTCGTTCTGTAGGCTTCCTTTTCATTATACAAGTGAGTCGTTTCTTTCATTTAAGCACTGAATTAGACCACGAAAACTCCACAAAGTTCTAAGGGTTCCTACAAGGAACCGCTACTTAAAGCTGACTGTATTAGTCGTCTATGAAGACAGGCTTACCATACAAATTTTCACTGACCTTTCGTCTTCAGTTATGGCAAAGGATTTAATTTTTAACTCAAACAGTAAGGCACAGATTTGAGCGTCAGCCAGGTTTCGGTAACCTATGAGAAAATTTGCATGACACTTCCCACTGACACTTATTTTCTCATTAACATTTTAGGTGGAGTGAAATTAACTTCTAATAGTCGTTCTGCCTTCCATTCTCATTTTTCCACAAACTGAATTTGCCATCGGTTGTTTCGCGATTTTTTGTTGCTTCCAGTTTCGTTAAGCTCCTTACGCGCTACGTTGTCTCAATACGCAATGCAATGGTGTCGTCGCTCAACTGGAAATTATAAACCGCCACCATCTTCTAATCTACAACCTAAACTTTTGCGAAGCGATCCCGTGTTAATGGCTTCTATGCGGTATTCTGAAACCCTGCTGTTTTTGAGAGAAGAAACTCCCTTCAAAAATAGCCCACGTAGGTTTGTCTTTTGCGGATATGTGAGGGTTTTGTGTTATTTTTAAAAAATAAAAAAAGAAAAGATTTTATACATGTCCGAGATTTTTGTCAACTCACTAAGTTTCGTAGGATGCCAAAATCCTTTAGGTAGTGTAGTTGGCAGAAAGTAGTCTTCTTGATGGAACCTGTGATTACACAATTAGATCTTTCCGCAATTTACGAAATCTTTTGACGTCCTTTAATAGTCGTAAGTCTTTCTTCTAGACTGCACTTTTTTGTGAATGGGAGGACTTAAAGTTTAAGCTGAGGGCTGAACATTTCATCAAGATAAGGATTTTCATTAGGCAGGAAACTCCTAAAGAGTTGCCTTCTTGGTTGAGCACAGTACTAATCCATGGTCAATCCATATTCAGACAGGAAATCGTTTCTTATTGGCAGGTATTATGCGCACTTTGCTCAACGATGAGAGTCTCTATAAGGCTTGTACTTAATGCGGATCTACTCTCGCAATAGACGCGGCGATAACACTTGGTTAGGAAGGCGGCAATCCTGGTATATAACACTTCTGCTGCTCATACCTCCTCTGCCGGAAAACATTTTGTCGATTCTTGCATGAGCCATCCCAACGGGATACTTGCGTTTTATAACGGCCACCTATCTATTGAAGGACACGCTACACTTGAGAGACATGATTGGAAAAAAAGTGAAGAAAAGGTAAAAAACGATTCAGATAGGAACTTTGACCGAAGAATTGTAGTACTATCTTCCGTTAATAGTGTCAATATTTTTTTGGTCTATAAATTTTTAAACTGTTGTATCTATGAAAGTTATGAACACTATTAAGATCTGGTAGGCCTTTGCTACGTGCCAGCAGATAGTTACAAAGACGTTTCGTGAAATGAAAAAGTTCTGTGACACGTTGCAATCCGATACCCTCGAATACTAGTTGAGCGAAAGCGCCAACACTATGCAGTACTGGCAAAACCGTTAAATAAGGAGTTTTTAACTGTAAAAGGTGGCTTAACCTTGCCTGAGAAACGATTTCATCAATTGGGTCAAAATATTTCTCAGCACAGGACACTTTAATGGATGAATTTGACTTGAGGTTGCCCTTAATTTTATTCTAGAAGTTGCACTTCATATTGTAAACAAATGTTGGAAAACTCGTAAATTCACTGGACTGTACAAAATTCAAAGTGTTTGATTTGGTCTTAACTGCATAAAACTTCTATAAAAGCCCTAAAGCTCTCGGCGTTGATCAATCCCTGAGGAATGCGCCAAGCATTCGACTTCATTGAGTATCGTTGGAGGTGATTGAATGCATATCTGGCCTTTCCTCGCGATGGCCGGCCAATGTATCGAGCCAGTGCTGCTATCTTCCAAGACAGCTCTGGTACCAATTTGCCGACCCCGGAGGGATGGAAGGCTTGGTGGGCCATGGGCGCATTCCACGTACGCGTCGCAGTGGCGCCTCCAACCACTGCGCCACACGCGCCCCATAAAACTTCTATACGCGTTATTATCCCGATTTCAACTCGACGGTGACGGTTTCAGCTACAACTGAAATTTGCCCATTGTCCTTTCCAAACAGATATACGACATGACCGGAAAAGCACACAGTGATATTGTAATAGCACAACCAATAGGAAACGCAATTTGCATTGACATCACTTTTGCATTACACTTCTGTCGGTGGAGAGGGAACACGCTTTCTAAAAATTAGTGCCCGTTAATTGTTATATTTAAAGAAAAAAAGCAAGAAAGAGAGAGAGAGAGAGAGAGCGAAAGAATTGTTGAAGACCATAGAACACTTCTGTCGGTGGAGAGGGAACACGCTTTCTAAAAATTAGTGCTCGTTAATTGTTATATTTAAAGAAAAAAAGCAAGAGAGAGAGAGAGCGCGCGAAAGAATTGTTGAAGACCATAGAATACCACTGCGTAAAAGGAAATCTCAAATTTAGCCACGATACAGCTACCTGTTCATATCACGTCCTTCAAAACCTTTGTCCAGTACGACTACCGTATTCTCGGACATAATGTGTTCAAGTGATGCTCTCGTTATTTATCAACGTGGCAGTCATCATCAAACGACGACGAAGATTCCGTCAATGACGACGGTTGGCCGTTTTCTCGCAGGTACTCGACGATTTATTCGACAGAACTGGTCCCGCATACAGTGCGATGCACGTTGATAAACGTCATTGCTGCAGTGTTGCAGTGAGCGCCAACGACCGTATGCAAGGAAAAAACCAACAGTCCGATGAAATTGTACGCAGGAAAACATCCTAAGAAATACTGCAAAACACGAAAATCAACTTTTCTTCATCTTTTCACCTGCGAATATTTTCGTTTAAATTAGGAATAAGCTCAACCTTTTTATTTACTGCCTATTCGTTTTTAAAGGCAGGGCACGTTGCGAAATATAACTTATATAATGCTGAGATATTTGCGAAACTCCGAACCGCACATGTCTGCGGTAGGGAACGAACGCGCTATTGTCCTTTCTGGGGAGTAACGCGTTCACCACCACACCATCCGGGTCCTCCGTTTCGCCTGGCTCTCAGTTAGTTCTATCAATCACTTGCCATCAGCAATCACCCGTCAACGCGACTGATCTGATGATTCCAAATCGGCATTGAACTCAGTTAGGCTGAGGCTGTAGTCGAAGATCACTTTTTATTCACCGCTTCTACTAGATTTTGGCTCCCCAGATCAACCATGCTAACGAGTGATTGCTGACGGCAGAGATCGATAGACCTAGCTGAGAGGCAGGTGAAACGAAGGACCCGCGTAGTGTGGTGGTGAACGCGTTCTCCCGGGAAGTACAATAACGCGTCCGTTCTCCACCGCAGCACCTGCGGTTCGGAGTTTTGCAAATATCTCAGCATCATTAAAATTATATTTCGCAACATACCCTGCTATTAAAAAAGAATAGGCAGTAAATAAAAAGGTTGAGATAATTCCTCATTGTCGAAAATGTTCGAAAGTGAAAAGAAGTTTTCTGTCTTTGAATGCTTTCAAAAAAAAAAACGAGTTTAAATATAGCCTATCCCTTCATCCTGTGTTCAGGGTATACCGTTTTCCTCCAACTTTCGTTTCATTCTAAGGATTAATAATTTGGTAAAACACTCAGAAACATGAATCCTTGGCGAAGAGCAAATATTGATAGTCTTTACTGATAGGCTAATGACCAAAGGTTAACAATTACTGTAGGAGAAACAGTAACAGCAATTTTATTAAAACTTTTGAAATACCGAAAATATGGCTCAAATTCTGAAATTATGTCGCAATTAAGCCATGGAAGATAAAACGAATGCATTACTTGCAGGACGATGTCCACTATGCTAAGAAAAAAATGGCACAATGTTCCAAATAGATTTGAGCGTTCTTCAATACATACATTGTTCAAGGTCTAGATGAAAGTCACTTTCCCAGGAAATATCCAGGCTCGCTGACGAGTTAGTAAAGTGAAGCGCCCAAATTGGTTCTGAAACAGAACGATTGGCCATGTCGTCCCATCTCGTGAAATCCAAGCATTTTCATGGAAATTTCACTTTTTAATAGCAAATTCGCTGAAAACGCGGTGATGATAGTAGTTTAAGCCTTGCCTAATATTATATTGTCTTGCTCTGCCTCTTGTGATTATAATATAGTTCTTCTGACAAGATGTCTTCAAGCTCTGAACAATTCGATATCTGAAACAGTCAGGAAGATTTGGAGTGAGCACCTATGGATTTTATCCTAGTTCTGTTGATCACCGATACATCAGAATACGAAGGGAACACAATCGCAGTCGGTGTCTCGTTCTTCTGTACTGAGCGTTACCCGATTTCCATGGTTTCCAGTTCCATGTTGACAACAATGCGAACACTCAAGAAGTGGTAAATTGTGCGTGCAATAAGAGAACACTGATAAAATGATCAAGGGCTTATTCTGTGAGAGCTTATTCTACGCAATATACTAACATGAGAATGAACAGTACACTGAAAATACAGCCATTGCTCCTCCTTTTTGATTCGTCTAGTCTTTTCCTTAATATTACCTTCAACTTGACTGAGGCCTTTGATATCCAAGTAGCTGCAGTCTAACAGAACAATAATATACTGTGATTCATCCTACAAAAGGGCCTACGGGACGTATAAGCTTAAATCGTGAGCTCTTTTGCGACAATTCCTCTCAGACCCACGAAGCCAACGTGGTCACAACGAGTTAAGCATCGTGCTACTGGAGAGGAACTGTTGAAGGCGATTTTGAGACTGCATAAGTGTGGCCTTTGCTCAATTTGATTTTAACTAGAGTCAACTCTTAGGATCGTATAAAGCACAATAAGTATAATAAATAGACTATTCGCAAGAACGAATGTGAAACATACCGGCTGCTGTGGAACCCAGCATAAGCATAAGCGAAAGAAAGTCTGATGAAAAATTTAGCACAAGCTGTCGGACGCATTATGGCCTTAGAAAAACCTGATCAGATGTTTATGAAAGACCGGGTACAAATTAATAGCAGAGATATATCTAGGAAAGCCGGTTAAGTAACTCGCTCACATCAGCGAATCCAAATCAGTTGGACGTCAATTATCTGGAATCGTTTTGTTCTATGATCGCCGACATCAAAAACATCGCGCAACACTCTCATAGATTTCGAACAAGTGGGGACATATCATGGAAGATTTTCGGCAAGGTGGAGTGAAGAAGATAATCAGGATCTGGTGTTTACAAAGAACGGTTAACTACGTTCTCATCTAGTGTTCTCTAATTTCTCTGTTGTAGATCTCGTCTAAGGAAAACCAGAAAATTTCAAACACGTCGGCCTGTAGACTACTTGAAAAAAGGAATAAGAACACAGTTTTCAAACCGGCCATCATTTAACCTCGGTAGTGAAATAATCAACTTGTTTATAATTTGTTGAGCTTACACTAGCTTAGGTTATTTATTAACCTCGTCTAAGCTCAACAAATTGTAAACAAGTTGATTACTTGAAAAAGGACTCTGAAAAATAGAAGGCGAAATGTGTTCTTCTACTGCTGACATGTAATTTCTAGTGTTCAGAAGTTTTGCACCGTTAAAAGATAAACCAGAAATGAAATCTTAGGCTCATAAAAGATAGAAAATGGAAAATGGAAAGAAACAGGTAGAAAGTAAACAGAGATTCGTTGCCACGCAGAAGATTAGCCCTAGTTCTCGGCTTTGGTGTCCGAGGCAAATGAACGGCTTCGTGTCGCGAAAACGAAAGTGAAATTCAAGAAAGTTTTAAAGCTTTTTGCGAGTCAAAAATTCTTCACACATACGTTTACTCTACCGAAGTCAATTCGCTAGAGATGTAAAAATTAGTCAAAGAAGCGATTTTTCTTTTTGAAAGCCACTGCTAATGACTGTCTTTCTCGTTGTAGTTAGAAAAGTGGGCTGCGATTTCGAAACAATTCGTTCTCAATAGCCTCGTCTCGTCGTAACAGTATATGTTTTGGAAATGAGACTACTTCGACCAGCATTTTTAATGTTAAATGTTCATGTTTTAAAAAACATTTTAAATTAAATTTTCGACTTTTTTAATTTTTTCATATTTTCAGTGTTCAATGTGATTGAAATTGTGGTTTTACATTTCCTCTATTTGGTTATGGAGGTGTTTGGCCGTGCAGATTGCAGTCAATTTGACCTTTCCAGGCTCTGAGAAAGGTGAAATCTGCCGAAACGTCGGCTTGTGCGTAAATAAGGAAATATTATAACACTTTGTGTTTGCTAAGCAAGAATGTAAAGAATTATTTCCAAATATTCTGGCAACCGATAGATACTGGTTGGCGGTAACCAGTTTTGAAGCGAAAAAGTCACTAAACGTCTGGTGCACAAAATGAATGGCGCATTCATCATTTAAGTCATATTAACTGAGTAAAACAGATGACAAACGAAATGAGTAAGCTAGTCAATTATACAGTTTGCACAGACCTGGAATATGATAGAAATGATTCAGTATAAAGAGAATATTGATATCACTACACTGTAGGAAAATACTTGGAATAAAAACGAAAAAAAACCAAGATAAAGCAACTAGGACCCCGAACAAGACTGAACCACGATTTCCTTTTCAGGGGATCGCGCATTAACCACTGCTTCACGAAAGCCACTGCTCTGCGTTTCTCTCGGCTGGTCTAAGTTTTGAAAATATCTCAGCCTCGTTGTGGTTGATTTCGCACAATGCCGTGCCGTTAAAATTGTAGTAGCTAGTAAATAAAAGACTGGAATAACAGCATCATCCAAAAAATTCAAAACGGAACCGCATGGTGATTCAGTATAAAGAGAATATTGATATCACTACACTGTAGGAAAATACTTGGAATAAAAACGAAAAAAAAACCAAGATAAAGCAACTAGGACCCCGAACAGGACTGAACCACGATTTCCTTTTCAGGTGATCGCGCATTAACCACTGCTTCACAAAAGCCACTGCTCTGCGTTTCTCTCGGCTGGTCTAAGTTTTGAGAATATCTCAGCCTCGTTGTGGTTGATTTCGCACAATGCCGTGCCATTAAAATTGTAGTAGCTAGTAAATAAAAGACTGAAATAACAGCATCATCCAAAAAATTCAAAACGGAACCGCATGAGATGAGGGCCGAAATGAATATGAAAATTGGTTGAAACTTTGTTAAATAAATATGAAAATCGCCAGCCGCGTCATAGATTATCATTTCACCATTTCATAAGGCTTTCAACCGTTTTTTTAAATTCAAATTTTCTGCGGCAGAATTCAACTTTAGCGATGCGGACCGTTGTGGCATTGTCTCCGCATCGGCCTCGTTGTAAAACACAACGGATTCCCGAAGAGTTGCAAGGTCTATGCTAATGGAACACTTGAGAAAGGCCTCGCTAAAGACGTTGCTGCCAAAATGTTGATCTCAATACCAAAAAATGCTATTCGCATTCACAATTTTCGGGAACAAAGGTCTAATGGCAAAGTGAAGAGGGATGAAAGGATAAAAAGGATAAAGCTCTCGGCGTTGATGAATCCCTGAGGGATGAGCCATGCATTCGACTTCATTAAGTATCGTTGGAGGTGATTGAATGCATATCCTTTACAATGACTCGCGGTGGCCTGCTGATGTATCGAGCCAGTGCTGCTATCTTTCAAGACAACTCTGGTACCAATTTGCCGACCCCAGAGGGATAGAAGGCTTGGTGGGCCATGGCCGCAGGGATCGACTCCACGTGCGTCCTTGCACCATGGCCGCAGGGATCGACTCCACGTGCGTGTCGCAGTGGCGCCTCCAACCACTGCGCCACACGTGCCCAAGTGAAGAGGGACAAATGCTTATTTGTAGGCTGTATGTGTTTTGTTCAGTTCGCAGCAATCCTTGCGCATGAGAGGTGCTCAGCAGAACATCCACTTAATTTGTGAGTTATTATAATCAAAAGGCTACCAATAAAATTACAGGAGGTAAGCAAAACCGTGAGTGTCTTTTGATTTGTGCCTTTTTGCCTTCTACTTTGATCATTAGCCGGACCGAAGTTGAAAGAATGTCGATTTTGAAAATCGCTTCGCTATATTCCAGATCGTTGCAACTATTACGCAATGAGTTGTTGTCATAAAAACAGATGGACTTTAGTGAAGAATTAATCAATAATCCTTTGCTACGTAGCAAGTCGAATCATTTCGGGACGGGGAGTGGCTTTCAATTTATAGAATGTCCTATCTATTCTAGTAGAGTGGTTGAACGGACAAGATTCTGATGATCATAACAATATCGGAAACTCTAAATATTGGGTAAACACTCGGCCGAAATCAATGCTGCTCTGCATGCAACAGATGTCGAGATATTCGAGTGCCGTTCCTACTCCTTCTTTACGGAATGATTGGAATTTACACTTTTTTGTTGACGTTATGATACCATTTTGATGAACAATCTATGACTGGACGATTTATGAAGGAAAAAAGGACTTGGAAGAAAAGCAACCAGCACCGCGGACACGAAGACTGCAGAGAATTTAGCGCAGATGCAGTATGAGGCAGTTGTTCATAGACTTAAGCATGGGTTAAAAATATGGGATTTTTGGTAAGGCATTAGCTAGTGTCTCGAGTCTTTCTGAGCTACGTGTGACGGCACTAGTATGTTAAATAAAGGATGTAAATAAGCCCGCAGAAAATACGTACACAAACAAACGACTCAACAAACACCGTTCAGTTTTTCGAGTGTTTAAGACAGCTCCTCAGACTGGATCACTCACTGACACCGCACCCTGACGAATGTATCGTTAGTGACTAACTATATGCGATCCTAAATCTTCGTACTTCGATAGAGCCAACTTTGGAAGAAGATTTATTGCAGGATCAGTTGACTCAGAGGGTCACCGCTAGGTTTTCTGCTTAACCTTATGAACTTACTTACTTGGTGCATGACAGTTGAATGGCCTGCTCTCACTGGTCGTGCAGGCCCCAGCATAATTTAAATTTTTTTAGAAGTTTTGTTGGTTTAGCCATCGTAGTTCTTTAGAGTCCCAAGGTCAGCTTAGCCAAAGTCTGCCCTAGGTCGTCAACACCACAGGCACTCGCAGCCCTTGTGTATCAGTGGAAGATTTGCCAATATGCGATTAGTTTGATACCAGTACGGTGGTGGTTCCTGTTAATCGTTTACTCTTAGCTGGGTTTCCTGTTCGAAACGCCTGACTTCTTCTCAGCTTCGGTGGCTCTGCTGTGGGGATTGACTCTCCACTGTATATCGCAGCCCGACACCTAGGAACACCTAGTCACGATGAGGCGGCAAGCCATTGGAAGCAACAGATTCTATTTAGTTTTTATAAATATTGTACAAAAAGCTAATTGTAGTCCAATTTGGCAAAGGATCCAAGCTTTGCCAATATCGCAGCATCGTTTTTGTTGTATTTTACATCATACTCTGTCATGAAAAATTATAGTTGGCAGCAAACAGAAAGTTACCATTATATACAAAGACAGTCATTTATTGTGAGGCAAAAAGAAAGATTCCAACTTTTGCTAAAGATTTACATTGACCACATTAAAGTATTCGATTTGAGAAAACATAGTTTCCTAAGTTTTCAAAGCCATAACAACCAGACGAATACAGTATAATTTACAAGAGCATCATCACGGTAATTGCCATCCAAATCTGCTCAGTGATTATCTCTTTCTGGCAGTTGCAGTATGTTTCTGAGGTGTTCTTTAGAGAAGAGAGGACAGTGAAATGATGAGATGAATACAGGCCTATTCTTTGTAATATTCTCCACCTCCTCTATACTCTTATAAACTCCCCAAGCCACTAGTTTTTTGTTGCTCAGGTCAAAAACTAAATCGGTTTTTATGTTAACATATCGATATATAAACGATAAACCAGGTGAAGCAATCGAAGTCGTTTCCATTGTTGAGCGCCATCACTCATCCTAGTCAGTTGTGAGCAGAATATCCGTTGAATCAGTGTGCACGATACAAGATAAAAACATGTGAGCTCGTCCATACATGTACAAATACGGAGCGATACATAAGCTTAGAAAGCATAAATCAGTGTAGTGTAACACAGAGAAACTGAGCCCTACCACAGTGGCTCAGGACATATACTCGGTTACACTTTATCCACACAGGATCGCCCAGTGATTGACCAACTGAGCCTTTCGAGATCTTTTCAATAAGCAAAATTTATGCGACGGATTGGATTTCGGATTACCTGACTGAATAGCCCTGTAAACAAGGCATTAACATAGCTCTCATCACCGTATTTTATATGCAGTAGTGGTGTTCTAATCACAAGTTCAATGAAGTATCTTCAAGACACTGATTGGCGTAAAGTTTTTGTCCAAACTACACATAGTTTAGCAGTATGCCTTTTACAAAATTCCCCATAAGAGAAAAGAGCATTCCAATCTGCAACGAAGAGGATAGATTTGGTTTTTTTCATTCAACCCAATTTTCGTGCATACCATATCAGCAGAATTACCTTTGGACAGACCGACTAGTTCGCTTCTCGGTATGTACGAGCTATTACTCACTTGATACTTGATACTTGAACGGTCCATCCTCACTGGCTGTGTGAACCAGTAAAACCACCATTTTTTGGAGATTTGCTGGTTAAGCCATTATGGTTCTTTGAAACCCTGAGGTCGGCCTGGACAAAGTCTACCCCAGGTCTTCACCATCACAGGCAGTCGCAGCTTTTGTGGATCAAAGAGAGATTTGCCACCACACGATTAGTTTGGTACCAGAACGGTAGTTGATCCTAGTATTGGTTTATTCTTAGCTGGGCTTTCTGCTGAAAACGCCGAACTTCTTCTCATGCAAGGAGACCCTGCCGGGGGAACGAATCCCCCTGCTGTACATCACAGTCCAAAACACAGAAACACCTCCCAGCCGCGATGTGGCGGTAAACCGTTGGGAGGGTATCAGCTATTAGACCCTCAGAATCGAGAGTCTGAAATAACACCGAACCATAGATTTTACTTAACTACTAAAGTACAAGTGAACAGAATCAGAAACGAAGAATGTGTTTCTCTTGTCACGAAAGAAAGTACTGTGGTGACATCGCGTTTTTTTTCGTCCGGGACAAAACGAAATGAATAAGGACACGGGAGAAGGAGATAGTTTGGTACGGTATTGGAGTGATACCGCTCGAATAACTAAAATAGTGGAAGAAATGTAACAGTGGACGATGTTCTCAACATTGTTTCTGAATGCCTTTTTATTTCGAAAAGTTGAGATGTGAGCAATAAGGTTGAATTCTCTCACAGCGGATCTTAGGAAAAGACACTACGACATCGCATTCACTTTTCACTCAAACACTAAAGAATTTTGGGAGCCGGAATGAAGAATCTCTTGGCGCAGTGAAATCCTTCTATTTAAAAATGGGTTTTAGAAAAACAATAGCGCTCCATCAAATGGAAAGAGACGGAAAACCCTGAAATGCTCTAATCTACAAATTTATTTCTACCACTATTGGGCTCACAATACTCAGAACAGTTGTTTTGCCTCCAACGAATGTACTATGGTAATGTCGAGTCTCTAAAATGGGTTGGGCGCCTCTAGATGTAAATTCGAAATTGGCGGCGCCCTTAGGTCTGGAGACGCAGCAGATTGCATTGGAAAATGCTTGGACTTGTTCATTATGTTAGGAACTAAAACTAAAAAGGATAGAAAGCTACTAATGAACGGAATGGACGCTGAATACCATGTGTGGAATACATGTTAAATGTTTATTAATCTGTCATTCATCACTGGATATAAAGCGAGTAGTCTCGAAGAAATTTGATCTTCGACCAGAAGGACTACAGTGACATCGACGCCTTAATAAACAAATTAATGGTCTAGTATTTGCGAACGAGTTTCCGTTCCTACTACGACACGCTTGATCAATCATTGGAACCGTTGCAGCTTAGAGGAATCTTAATCGTATGGCAACACACTTTAATCCCAATCACAAAAGGAGACAAATGCTTGCCGTGAACATTACTCTAGCATGTCTATCGCAAGCTCCCACAGTACACCAAACTCGACTCGAATGAGGAGTTAAGGCAGTGAGTGAGCTCTACTACCTCTATTAGTGACAGTTGCAAGACAGCGAAATGGATAGAACAGACGCTAGAGCTCACAATACCGAAACCAAAAACCAGACCAAAAACCAAAGAATAAATATCTAGAGAAGCATTCAGCGAACCCAATATATATCCAAAATTAACAGTGGAACCTTACAGTGGAGGCTCATAGGATCGGTGAGTGAAGACGCACATTCAGCTCCTCTGATTTGACACCAGTTCCTAATTAGTATGACGTAACTTGCTAACTACGTCTCTGACCGAATATATCATAATTCCTGAGTTTTGCTACTATCATTACGCACTAATCCTAGAGGATTGGAAGCGGATTGCAACATGAGACTTCATCTTCCGTAAACAATCCCAATTTTTCTGGCTTCGTGAATTATAGATGTGAGGAAACGAACTGTATGTATAAAATGCTGAGATACGCAAAATAGAAGTGAATGATGACTTGGGTAAACAAACAAATAATTTACAACAGAGATTAATGTCACTGTTACTTGCTTAGTGTTGTCTATTTACATTTACATACGACGAAATTCGTACAGTATAGTTAGTCTATACTGCTCAATTTTGAATAATCCTCAAGTGGAACCAGTTCTACAACTGGCCAACATACGTATGAA
Organism: Angiostrongylus cantonensis; assembly: GCA_009735665.1. Lineage (NCBI taxonomy): Eukaryota > Metazoa > Nematoda > Chromadorea > Rhabditida > Metastrongylidae > Angiostrongylus > Angiostrongylus cantonensis. Next base: position 265,568 of record MQTX01000240.1, on the reverse strand, counting down.
AAGGCTGATGTTGACATCGGAGTGATCCAAACGTAGAGGTCTGGTTAATTGCGTACAGAGGGAATCAACTGTGTTTGAACTGTTGATGATCACTTAAAATCACAACTGAAAAGCAAATAACGTCAACACTTTCTTCATCATTGTGCTGCTGGTGATCTTTCACAAACGAACCGTATAATTTGACGTTAATTACCGTCAACATAGCAATTACTGTATCAATTGGGTTCAGTCGAATGAAGAATACCAACTACAAGTCAGAAACCTCTAGAAAAGCTGGTTTACTGGAGTCATTTTCAACAAAAAAAGAAATCTATTAAGAAGTACAGCGAGATTCGAAAGGTGATGAGGGAACACAAAGAAGGAGTAAGAGGATCGAGTTGTGTCGTGCATTCGATCTCACTGAGCATCACTAAGCCGATTTAACGCGTATTTAGCCAATGATTTGCTATGATATGCAGTGGTGGTTTTACGGATGCTTGCCCAGAGAGTGGAATGGAATCACTGAGTGTACATGCATTGTAGGGTAGCACAGCACCTCTTACCACTACGTTACACACACTCCGATGGAAGATATTACTTCATAGTATCAGCATCATTAGATCAGTGGCAACATTTCCACGAGTATTTGGATTTCTCCGCAATTTTCAGTGCACAAAACCATTGATTTCGAAATGGTCATCTTCCAAAATCTTTCCGAATATGAAAAAGGTTAAAAGTACGCAGTGGAAGCACTTGCTTCTTACTTAAGCTCTCGCTTCGTCTTCCAACTGAATCCGAGGAAATCTTTCTTACTGAAAAACCGGCTTCTTGTAAGCGCAGAAGACAGAATTACCGATGAAGAAGCACATGTTGTTACAGTTCTCAAGTTCGACTTTCTATTAACCTTGGCATTGGAATATGAAAGCGTAGTTTTCTTGTTCAGCAATCGCGAGGTTGTTATACAGCATACATTTACTTCCATAGAAAAACACACAATACAATACAACGCAACAATAGCTGACGTTTCGGCAGTATCGCCTTCTTCAGAGCCGCTTTTTTACATGACTTCCAATGAGGAAGGTTAGAACAGCTGATTATAGTAGCATATGGTTGATATGTTGTTAGTCCTGCAAATTTCTTTCAGTCTTCCGTGCAAGTTATCTGGCCCATTTATTTGTTTCACTGACCACCTATTTCGACAGTGCTTCATTTTGCTTGGCTGTATCAAGAAAATCGGCAAGGTATTTCGGAAAGAAAATCAGGCGGTGGTTTAATTCTGGTGAAACAAATGATGATTACGAAATTGCAAAAGAACTCGTATACCCTGATATCGCGTTGATCATATTAAAGCACAAGAGATAAGTTGCATACAAAAGGATCCAGGCAATACCCTGCTTACTTTGCTTTGACCATCGAGTGACTAGGACACGGACCTGTGAAATCTCATTTTTTCCCCGTCGAGTACAAGACTATTCAAGTCAGTCCTTTCAATCATGGCACTGCTAAGTATCGTAGTTTTTTCTTAGAATCCTGGTAGAGAATTCCGAATCCCGAATAGGCCGCTTCCCTAATTTGCGTTTGACATCCGCTAGGATCCACTCGCTAACGCTATAGCACACTGGTTATCGATATGCCACACTTGATTTTCGATATTTTGCAGTGCTTAGCCTCGTCTCTGATTTTGAATAGCTGACATAGATAGGACTTCGAACGCTTTCATCCATTTTTTCTTTTCCATTCCAGGAATTCCAGGCCCTATCGATAGTGCCTTCATTACTTAAAGTGATCTTCTACTTCGCTGTTTTATTCTATAATTTTCGCAGGTCATTCAGAAAATTTACCTTAGGTTTGACGACGACTATCGATTCTGATCGAACTCGATAAAACTAGCCAATGAAGAATTGTACTCGAGGATAGACCATGTAAATAGTTTTGGGAACACGATGACATTGTGCAAAGAGGGAAATACTCGGACGAAATTCATTGAGAATCTGCTCCGCCATGACCCGAATGAGAAAATAAAGTCACCCTAGTAAGTATAGATTTAAAGACAGGGAAAGCTTAAAAAAATAGATCAGTTAGTTAACTCTTCACAACAATTTTCTTATATTTAAAGACAGGGAAAGCTTAAAAAAATAGATCAGTTAGTTAACTCTTCACAACAATTTTCTTATTAGATCGTTAGAGGGTGAGTACACGATATTGAAAAACACCAATTTGTTGACATTGAGTTTATGAAAACCGTGGTTGGGATGACGAATGGGTGAATTTGAAACTATTTATAAACATGTTGGGATTTTGTTCCGAGACATCGATCACCAATTACTTGCGATGAATCACATTTGGTTAGACACAGAGTCGCGCCAACATTCGATGACAGAAGACCCATCAGAAAGAAATAAAAGTGCGAAGACAGGTAGATCTTCAGCAAAAGTGGTGACTGATAAAACAGAACAATAACAACGGCAATCTCCTCGACATTTTCACTAAACAATAACCATTTATTGGCCTTCTATGCTGTTCTGTTCATCATTCCTCAACACAATATTTTTCCCCTTCCTTATGAGAACTTTGTGGTGAGAGTTCCCAGGATCGATTTTCTATTAACCTCGGCATTGTAATATGAATGCGTCGTTTTCCTGCTCAGCAATCGCGAGGTTGTTATGCAGCATACATTTACTTCCACAGAAAAATGTAATACGGTACAACAGTAGCTGACGTTTCGGCAGTAACGCCTTCTTCAGAGTCTGGAAGGGTACACTGATATGCAATAAATGTTCCTAGAACGTCAACATAACGCTTCTCCTAACAACACGTACGTGATGGAGTCAGTCTACGTCTCCGCGCTTTACACCAACGTATCGAATGACTCCGCAATGCTAGCCATCCACGAACTTCTTGTTGAACATAAAAGAACAATGCATATTCACGGCTTGTCTATTCAGCAGCTTATGGTTCTCCTAAAAGAGTACCTAAACTGCTCGATTTTCAGATGAACTATTACGCACAAATTAGAGGGCTGGTAATGAGAGAGCGGTTGGCAGCAAATCTCGCCAATGCCACCATGTCTGAAATAGAGGCACCGGTTGTCGATCTCCGGCCGCTACTCTACTGCAGATGTATAGATGATTGTTTTGTCATCTTTTCTGCTCAGGAGAAGAAGGACAAATGCTTTCAATTATTGAATGAGCAGTCTGAGTATACTAAATTCACCCGGGAGAAACCCGAAAGAGACTTGGCTGCCACTTCTTAACGTTCAAATCAACTTACCAAGTAGCGGTTACATGTCAAAATGATACCGAAAGCCAAGTAACAAAAACATCTTGGCTCATTTTCTCTCTTCCCACCCTTCACACACAAAGAGGGCGCTTGTGAGAAATATGTTTCGAACAGCTACCTATGTGTACACAACCAGGGAACTAAAGGAAAAATCACGCGACTTGACTCGGCAAATAGCCACCTCCAATGGCTACGAACTAGTTACCGCACGAGATAAGTTTAGAAGGAGAGCGACGGGCCGAGACGAAACACTTGGCAAAAAGGTCCCCCGTTCATATCGCCCTTTATTAGCGATGAAGTAAGCATAGCTATAAAACGATGCATAAAAAGGGCAAGTCTAGAGGAATCGGTAGCGATAGTTGAAATACACCGGCTACTCTACGCCGTCAGTTAGTGCGTAGCTGCCTGTTTGACCGTCTATGTGAAAGGACAATTTGCGTAATTTGCATTTACTGCAGGGACGGAGATTCTATGAGTGCAGGTACGATATATCTGATCTCTTGTAATACTGAGGAGATGAATATATTGGCGAAACGGGCAGACCTTTGTTCATCCGTATAAAAGAACACCTAGATAGCAAACAAAAGGCAAAACAAGGCACGCCTCTAGGCACGCATAGGATAGAAAAGCATAGCGGAGACGATTTTGAAGCAAAAGTCAATATCCTTGCACAGGAGACTAAAACACCAGCGTGAAAACGTGTTGAGGCTTTTTGGATAAATGCCGAAAATCCGGCAATGAATAGCAGGGAGGAATGCCCAGAGGTTACACGCGACCTGGCCCCGTATCTTTATATCAATTTCTGATGTGGGATGGTGCAGTCGTCATCCATATGCGACTATAATCAGCTGTTCTAACTCTCCTCATTGGAAGTCATGTGAAAAAGCGATGAGTTTTTCGAGAAGCTGTTGATCATGTAATTGTCATGAAGTTTTTCGTCTTACTGTAAGTGTTATTGAAGCGTTTGGCTTAGTAAATTGCATATCAGTATACCCTTCCAGGCTCTGAAGAAGACGATTCTGCCGAAACGTCAGCTACTGTTGTATTGTATTGTGTGTTTTTCTATGGAAGTAAATGTATGCTGTATAACAACCTCGCGATTGCTGAACAAGAAAACGACGCATTTGTGGTGAGTTTAAAACCTCTTTGAATCCCTATCCATAGAACGGCTTCTGGATGGAAATCCGCTTTTGCAAAAGGAAAAAAAATACCCTTCAGATACGGACATTGCCCTTCAACTCATCTTCAACTTCAACCCTTCAACGGAGATCGACATATTCTCATGAACAGAAGTACCTGTTTTACAGCTCAGTTTACTCTCATTCTGTATTGGATCTGGTCATGACCTCCGTGAAAACATTCGATTCACCTAATAAGCAGCGAAGGGACCATGTCACCCAAGAAGAAGAGGCCCACTTCGTGTATGGCGAGAATATTCTAAATGAAATCCATTTCATCTATGACTGGAAGATAAAGAAAGATCCGAACAAAAACTATAAAGAGGTCTCGACGAACTTTGCGTCATTGTGGTAGGTGGAGCTTTTCTCGTGCAGGAAGTTGTCCAGACGCTTGAAGAAGCGAAAGTCGGTAGGCGGGAGGTCTCATGAACATAGTGGATAATGCAAAGCTTCATAGCCCAACTCGTTCAACTTCTGTAGCGCTGGTTCTAAAACTTGAAACCGAGCATTGCCGTGAAGAGGACTAATGCTGGTTGTTATTATTGGAGTTTAGGGTGCACGTCGTCGATTTTTTGGCAATACTTCTCTGCCGTAATCGCTTTGCGCGGATTCAAAGAGCTGTGAAGATTAGCTCGGCTGGGACCACCAAACAGTCACTATAACCTTTTTGATCCAATTTCGGCTTTGCGAAGCGTTGTAGAGCTTGATCGTAATCAAACCATCGAGCTGAAGGTCGCCGGTTGTGGTACAGAAACCACTTCCCATCGCAAGTCACAATTCGATCAAGAAAAGGGTTACTTTTGTCGCTCATAATAAGATCAGACGACGCTTAAAAACGAAGCTATGTTGATTATCGTTTAATTCGTGCTGCACCTTGACCAATTTTCTTGTCTTTCCTGTGCGATTCAAATGAGTGGTAATCGTTCCTGTGCTTTCGTGAAGATGTTTTGCAACCTCTCAACAGTTGTACGCGCCTTTGCTTCAAATAGTGCCTTCATTTCGTCGTCGTCAAGTTCATTGAGACGCCCGAGGTCTTCCTTAACTTCGAAGTCGAAATCACCTAATCGGAATTTCCAGAACCACGTTCGTACTGTTGATTCACCAACACTACCTTCAACTCAAGCTTAATGATATTCCGAGCTCCTGGCGCGGCATTGCATCCACTCTTTAACTCGAACAAAAAAAGAGACACGACTGTCACGTTGATTCATGTTTCATCCAACCAGTACGACAAAGGGGCCACGATAATACAGCTGGGCCATAGAATCCATTATCTAGCCATTCAAAAATGTCCTATTTATTTATTTCCCAGATGGTTCATCTTCGCATGCCGTGCTGGCCTCATTATGCCAACAACATTATTCATTGTCCTGCAACCGTCTCCATGAAGGTTTTCGAGTTCTCTGGGACGGGTTCGATTTCCACTTGGAGCTCTTTTTTCTTCTGCCCCCACTTATATCTTAACTGTTGTTTGACCGTAGTTTTCAGTAGAATCCCGAGATCGCCATGCCAGAGCGTCTACATGCCTTAATTTTTCTTTTGCTTCTTTACTTTTGCAGTTTCCACCAAGTGTCTCAGGTTCAGGTTTACATTCTTGCAACCGGTATTTTTTTAAAGACATCAGAAATATTTGCCACTAATTGATCAACCGACAGATTGAGGACAATTTACAAGGGCGAGTGAGGAAATGAAGAGGAAAAACTGCACCAATTATGGCTATACCATTGTACTTTTTTAAGGGCACGTGTGACACAGAGGGTAGAAGTGCCTTGCAATACGCACGTGGTCGTCACTCGATCCCGTGTACAGTGCTCACCAAGCTTTTAATACCAGACTTTTACTACCTTCCTATTCAACCGTCCCAAACGATGCTTAGTGAAGAAAAATCGATCGACGCTGAGAGCTTTATTCTTTACCATTATGCTATCTAAGGTAGAGGCGAATAAAGAGGTGCATGTCTCAACAAATCTATTTACTACCGAAATGTAGCAAATGGCAAAGTCGCGTGATTTGAACGAAAAATGTACACATCCCGATGCAAAATTTCTAGCAAACCTTCATTAACCTATTTTCAAGAGGTTACGGTGAAACAAAAACGATACTCGAAGAAAAGTACAGAGCTTGAGGAAAAACCGGAAAAAAAACTCAGTTCATGAAGGGGTATGGTACGAAAGCAAATAAATTCAGTTTGCTTTAAAATTTTTACCGAATAGTGAGACCAGGTCACATCCAGGTCGTTCCGTGAACATTCATATGACATTAAGAAGGAATTGTGCAAAAGAGGAAGACAGGATAGCTCGAATTTGAGCTGTTGTACAAACCAGAGACCCGCTAGTAGACCAATGCTTCACACCTGAATTTTCAAAGGAATTTCCTCACAGTGTGCGAAGGATACGCACCGCTGGCAGTCTTTGAATCGAGTAGTTCACAGCTTCGAAAATTATCTTGCTCTAAAAATGCAAAAGAGGAATGGAAAGTGAAGTATAGAAGTGCCATTGAAGGGAGCAGTTGAGGAGAGATGGAAAAGAACAGCAGGACGAAATTCAAGAAGCTGCTACGTGCTCTAGGACACTGACTAATACAATGTGTGGACGTGGTTGCATGTGGGATCAATTAGCTGTTTGCACAGAGGTAACTACTTTATAAGATGCAAAATACAAGTACATAACGTAATTATCTATTAATGATATTATACATGTATATGATCTAATATGCAGATTTAAATTTTATAGATAGCAGAACAGTCATGCTCATAGATACTCGCTGTCGAAGCACACCATTGCTGTGGACAAAGAAGGAAACGGATAGAACGCGTTTTGAAGTTCGCAGTAGCACTGATGATTGGTCGTCCAAGTATTTAAGTAAGCAGGATTGTTAGTTTTGGCAAAAATTATTGGCACATTCAACAGACTGTTGTAACATTTTTTAAAAATTTTCGAACGGTATGATAAAAACGAGCATTATAGTAAACAAGTTTTGGTCGAAGCACACCATTGCTGTGGACAAAGAAGGAAACGGATAGAACACGTTTTGAAGTTTGCAGTAGCACTGATAATTGGTCGTCCAAGTATTCAAGTAAGCAGGATTGTTAGTTTTGGCAAAAATTATTGACACATTCAACAGACTGTTGTAACATTTTTTAAAAATTTTCGAACGGTCTATGATAAAAACGAGCATTATAGTAAACAAGTTTTGAAAAAAAAAACTGCCAAATCAGATTACACAAACAATTCTAGAACTTAGAAAAACGTGTCTATTTCTGTGGTAGGAGTTCTTTGGTTGTGTGTGATGGTAGTTCTACCACGTGGGTCTTCTTGATTTTTGTCACTTCGTTAATTCGTTAAACTTCGTTAATTGAACCACTCGTATAGGTGATATTTATACGACAGTGCAATGAGACCAGAAGTGTATACACAGAAAATTACAGGTGAAGTGGTTCAGTGAGCAGTCGTTGTACACGTAACTATTTGAAGGAATACGAAAAAAGTTTTCTGAGCTAAATCCAACGCTAAAGAACAATGATAACAGCAAGGGATGTTTCAGTAAGGCGGAGAAAACAAGCGATGCAACTGAAGACTACTTAGTAATGCTCAAGGGTCGTATAAAAACCTTTGGGGAATTTTCGAACGGTCTATGATAAAAACGAGCATTATAGTAAACAAGTTTTGAAAAAAAAACTGCCAAATCAGATTACACAAACAATTCTAGAACTTAGAAAAACGTGTCTATTTCTGTGGTAGGAGTTCTTTGGTTGTGTGTGATGGTAGTTCTACCACGTGGGTCTTCTTGATTTTTGTCACTTCGTTAATTCGTTAAACTTCGTTAATTGAACCACTCGTATAGGTGATATTTATACGACAGTGCAATGAGACCAGAAGTGTATACACAGAAAATTACAGGTGAAGTGGTTCAGTGAGCAATCGTTGTACACGTAACTATTTCAAGGAATACGAAAAAAGTTTTCTGAGCTAAATCCAACGCTAAAGAACAATGATAACAGCAAGAGATATTTCAGTAAGGCGGAGAAAACAAGCGATGTAACTGAAGACTACTTAGTAATGCTCAAGGGTCGTATAAAAACCTTAGGGATTGCCAATACTTCACAAAGAAAGCAGAACACTCTGCCAAGGTACAAAAAGACATCCAAGCAGTCGAATTACCCGAAAAACAAGCACAGCAACACGTCGCGAACTACCGACATGTTTACCAACAACACTTATGGAAACATATGGAAGTGGGATAATTTTTTAAAACCTTAGGGATTGCCAATACTTCACAAAGAAAGCAGAACACTCTGCCAAGGTACAAAAAGACATCCAAGCAGTCGAATTACCCGAAAAACAAGCACAGCAACACGTCGCGAACTACCGACATATTTACCAACAACACTTATGGAAACATATGGAAGTGGGATAATTTCTGTAAGTGATTCATTTAGGACATACAATCTCAGAACGCACCAGAACCACACAAATTGAATTACTTGCTTAATTTGTTCAAAGGGGAAACTCTCGACGCAGTTAAGAAGTTTCAACTCACTAAAGAGGACTACTCTAAAACCGTTGAATTTCCAATTTTCACCAAAAAGTACGCAGACTCGGAAAAATTCGTAATAACACTCATGGAAACGTTGGACAATTGCTAGCTTCGTTCTACCACAGTAAACGATCAACGGACACTAATCGAACATCTACGAATAATAATAACAAAGTTATGAGCAAAAGGAGAAAACGTAGACGACCAATGCATTTTCTAGAAAATACTGACTAAATTTCTAATAAGAATAAGATTAAAAAGTTATCGAAAAAAACACGTCGTGTTGTAGAAGCCCTTTCAGATGGAGCAAGTCCTACAAATTATCGAAAAGCATATTTCCAAAGGGGAAAAAATATGGTAACACACGTCAGAGTGCCAACCAATCTCAATTGCCGTCTGCAAACCAGAGAGTGACAATAGATCGTGGAACCCCGATAAAACGTACTCCTGCGTGTACTGTGAGGACACAAATCTTTCTATTGCGACGTATACTGAAGATCGTATGAACGCCCACAATGTTTGCGAACTAACAAATTGTACTCCATTTGGGGATCTCTACACAAATAAAGAGCACAAGACAATGAGAGAAGTCCCTCAGGGATTGATCAACGCCGAGAGCTTTATCCTTTTTTATCCACTGCGTCACACGCGCCCTGCTACACACACGTAGAATCGATGCAACATCCACATGGGATATCAGCAAGATAAGAAAATTTCTGTTAACTAAAATGATCGCTGGACAGCCTTTATGGCAAACATTTCTCTTCTTCTCGCACTCATGGATTACTCATTTGCCGCATTTTTAATCTTACTTGACATGTTCTAAAACTGTTGCACTAGATACACCTAGTTCCTCAACACTGTATTGATTTCTTTTACGACTGATATTTAGGAGCTAATTACTTTGTGCCTTCTAGAGTTAGATTGTTCATTTGGCACCACATTCCACGTAAGAGACGGAAGTACAACTTCAACTCCTGCAAACTGTTCACCAGAGGTTGCTACACTTAGAAAAATTTCGTAGAGCAAACTAACGCCGTTGGAGGGCGAAAGCTAGAAAAAGGACATTACCACGAGGTCCGTTAGTTAAAAATTACTAGTAAAAGACACAGTCGGTTCCCACGACACGACTTTCCAAAACCTAATTTTTAAAAAGACTAGTAAATGGTAGGTATATTTCGGTACTTTTGGGACATCTTTTTTGCTCACTCTCCTATCATTTCACATCAAACGGCTCTTTTTCCACTTCACTACTCAGACGTTCAAGAAAAACAAGTGTACACATTAGGGGCACAGAGAGGAATTTCGCTGCAAGAATTCAAGATAGACACCTACCTGCTTGCATTACATTAGTTGTGCAGTGTTTCACGCCGTCGACTTCTCACTTCGTTAATGTAAGTGGCACCCAGTGGTTCGGAAAAATTAAGATAATGTTTGGGATATTACAAGGCACTTATAAAGTTTCGTTATCGATAACATCGACGAAGAATACGATCAGCTCATTCAACATCTTCACGTTAGCGCTATTAAAGCTGAGAGTTCGAAAGTCACCAAAAAACATCTGTCTCCAGAAACACTCGAGCGGATATATCAGCGTGGAATCGTGCGAACTAACGTCCGAGCTTGCAAAACAATGCAGACAAGGGATAAAAGAAGATCTTAAAGGGAGAAGAGCCGCAGTAATGGTCGAAGTTACAGACGCTAGGAAAAGCATTCGCAAAGTCGACCGAAGCTTCGCCAATTACACAACCAAGATGGTTGCACTCCGACGCCCAGACGGAATAGTCCAGAAAAACAATGGAGAAAATCATTCACGAATACAGCTCAGATCTCTTCGATAGCCACGTCTACCTCCCGTCATATGAAACAGAAGAGGATGGATATGTTGTATCATCAGTTCTCCCTTCCAGAATACAAAGTGCCATTTCGTTGGTGAAAAATCGAAGAGCAGCAAATCCAGACAGGATAAGATATGAATACCTGAAGAACCTTCCGCCAACTCTAGCAACCACATTGGCCCAGCACTACACACGTCACCTGCTTGAATGCGAAGCCCCTACTCAATGGAAGACCAGCAAGACCGGGTTATTTTTCAAGAAGAGTGACCTCCATGATATCGGCAACTATCGCCCAATCTGCTTGCTGTCTGTGTCTACAAACTTTTCACTCGAGTCATCCTGAACAGGATTGACAGAACACTGGACGAAGGACAGCCGTGCGAGCAAGCAGGGTTTCGAAAAGGATTTAGTACAATGGACCACATTCACACGTTAACAAGGCTCATTGAAGTATCGCGGGAGTACAAAAGACAGCTCTGTCTCACTTTCATCGATTTGCAAAAAGCCTTTGACTCAATTGAGATAGAAGCAGTCATGGAAGCCCTTGGTAGTCAAGGAGTCCCTACTCAGTACATAAAGATTTTTCGTGAGCTGTACAAAAATTTCACAACCACAATTTCACCATTTTACAACGATATTAACGTTGACGTCAAAGGAGGGGTTAGGCAAGGCGATACAATCTCGCCAAAATTATTTACAGCCACCCTCCAGAACGTCATGCGAACATTGGAATGGGATAATATGGGAGTGAAAATCGATGGTCGGCAGATACATCACCTTCGCTTTGCTGATGATATCGTCCTTATAACACCAGATATTAGCCAAGCAAAACGAATGCTTTTCAACTTTGATAAAGTCTGTGCAGGAATTGCTCTTCGACCAAATCTCACAAAAACGAGGTTCATGAAGAACGAATTGGTTTCGTATTCTCCATTTATGTTCGACGGAACAAACATCTCCGACTGCTCCAGTTATATTTATCTGGGTCGGGAAATCAATATGATGAACGACTTCGCTCCAGAGTTGAGCAGAAGAAAACGAGCGGCTTGGGAGCTTTCAAGAGCATCGAGGATCTAGCGAAGAGGACAAAGAACATCGGACTACGTACCCACCTTTTCGGCTCAACGATTCTTCCTGCCCTAACGTATGCGTCAGAAACCTGGTCGCTGCGTAAGCAGGTTGAAACATCACTCAGCGTTGTCAAATGCACAGTCGAAAGGACGATGCTAGGAGTATCCCATATCACATAAGTAAGGGATGGTATCCGAAGCTCCGACGTGCGTCTACGATCGAGAATCAAAGTGCTGTTCTGTACCCCAAACAGCCGAAGATAAGGTGGGCCGGACACGTAATGCGTATGAATGATAACCGATGGACAAGGGCTGTTAGTGACTGGATTCCTCGGGATGTCAAACGTACTGCAGGAAGACC
>MQTX01000240.1:195090-252885 GCA_009735665.1 Angiostrongylus cantonensis | reverse complement strand
GTGGGAAATACAACCACAACGATGTTGAAATGTTTGCAAAACTCCGGACCGCAGGTGTACGTCGCGTTCACCACGACAGCTGTTCTTTGAGTGTACATACATTTAAATATTCAACTTTGTCTGTTGAAGTTATGATTGAGTTTGACTAGGTAGATTGTGTGTCAATCTGGCTCTCCCACGCTCTTAAGGCGAAGCCGACAAATGGTCAGCCATTATGTACTAAATAAATCTCGCTGTTAACAGCCTCGTGCTTGCTCACCAAGAAAGTTATTTATTGAACACCGCCGAATTTTAAAAATAAGCCGGTCCTGGAATTTGCTACATATAGTATAATAGTCTCTCAGCATTGATCATTTTAATCAGTTTTATTTGCTGACCAAAAAAACACGGTGATTTCCATAGACTAGAAATTTTCGGTTCATTTGGTTCTGTAAACCGTTTTTAGGCTAGTTTTTAAAAAAAAAACTAGTTTCCAGAGGTCACAGAAATATGAAAAAACACTTTTCTTTGTTTCTCTATCAACAATAGTCCTTATCAAAAACCATATAATAGATAGATGGCACACAGCAGTTGAAGTGCACTGGCACGTATGGCTTCGTGATACTTTCATATACATTACAATGATTGAGTCACCAATCACCCTTCCGAGAAAGATATCAACCCGCACCATAATGAGGGAGTGACACACATAAATCGCCGGCATTTCCCACTAAAAGATCGAATGTAACTGGTTCCAAGAATATGACGTCATACGGTATGGTTCACAATATCGAAAAGCTTGCATTCAAGCGGCGTAAATACCTATTTCTACTGTTCACTGAGAAATTACGGTTTACAATCGGTTCTCAGCAATGTTCATAACAACTCTTTCTACTTAAATTTATACATTCGAACAGAATTTGACGGATGATCGACTATAAGGCATTGACCACTTCGTAGACCCGTACCGACGCACACGCCACAAGGACGTCGTAGACGGTCACCATACGAATCTATGTAGAAAACAAACGCGCCCTTGTAACGAGAGATCTAAAACATCTCAAGGTTATTGTGTGTGTGTATAATCCACTAAAGGTATTCACTTAATTGTCCTAGTAGCTTGATACTTGATAAGTCCTAGTAGCTTGTGTTTCATATTAACATGCATGCAAACGGAAAATAAACAAACAAATAGTCGTCAGGCAATTTTCTGCATGAGTAGGAAATAAAGCAGTTAAATAATGCGCCTTCCGACGCTTTACAGCCTCATCGTAGCTGGGAGGGATTCCTGGATGTTGGGCTGCGATGTATGACGGGAGAATTCATGAATTCATCCCCCCAGGAGGGTCTCTCAGGCTGACAAGGAGTACAGCGTTTTCACCATACGAATCTATGTAGAAAACAAACGCGCCCTTGTAACGAGAGATCTAAAACATCTCAAGGTTATTGTGTGTGTGTATAATCCACTAAAGGTATTCACTTAATTGTCCTAGTAGCTTGATACTTGATAAGTCCTAGTAGCTTGTGTTTCATATTAACATGCATGCAAACGGAAAATAAACAAACAAATAGTCGTCAGGCAATTTTCTGCATGAGTAGGAAATAAAGCAGTTAAATAATGCGCCTTCCGACGCTTTACAGCCTCATCGTAGCTGGGAGGGATTCCTGGATGTTGGGCTGCGATTTATGACGGGAGAATTCATGAATTCATCCCCCCAGGAGGGTCTCCCAGGCTGACAAGGAGTACAGCGTTCCCATCAGGAAGTCAAGCTAATATTAAACCAAACCAGGATCCATCACCGTCATGGTACCAAATCAGTCGCATGGTGGCAGATCTCCCTCCGATTCACAAGGGCTGCGATTACCTATCGTGGTGAGGACCTGGCGCAGACTTTGGCCAGGCTAACCTCGATATTTCAGGGAACCCAAATGGCTAAACTAGCAAATCTCAGAAAAAAGTGGATTGTGCTGGTGCCCGCACAACCCGTGAAGAACAGCGATCCAAGTTTCCGAGTATCCAAGTAAATAATATTCAGATGTGCATATTTTTTTATTTACTTTATAAACATGAAAGGCTAGAGCGCTCCCACATGCCTCCATGGGAAATAAATATCTAACCAATAAAATTCGATAAAATTACGTATTTGACAAATTTTGGAGACAGAGGTTTCCAGATGGAAAGCCACTTTACTGGAAAAGAAATGCTTTGGGAAAGCTATTTATTCATATCTATCTAGAATAAAAATTAAATAAGACATTTCATTTTCGAAGAAAGTTTCCTTCTCTCATAATGTAACTCGATTTCTGCAATGATTATAGCCGATTGCCTAAAGGCGACACTTAATGAGAGGACATCTAGCACAATTGTCAATCTAATTTCTAAACGAAAACCATCACCAAAAAACCGCAAAGAGATCAAGATTCTTATCAAACCTAAACAAAACAGAACGAAACATACCGCTATTTGTGCCTTGTTTGTCTTAACATCTACAACTCCAGCAATTACTAATGCGGTTTCAGAACAGACTGCACAGGTGGACACCATTATGCGACCCCTGTAAACCACTAATGAAATGAACTATAAGAAAACTATGCAATATATAAACACGAAAACGGAAATATATATTTATACGTTTTATTTTATTTTATTTCATTTTATTTTAGACCGCCCATTTTCACATTTAAACTGTGGAACACAGCTCTTCCTTCATTAGACTCATTTCCACGTATCTATCATCCACGAAGGTCTTTGAACTTTTCGAGTATTGGTCCTGCTGCTGATTAAGGCTTCTCAACTTCTTCATGAATGTCGTCAAATGCTGGTCAAGTCTATTTTCCCCTGATTCTTGGGATAACGCGATTCTAGCGTTACCACTTCTATTTCAAACAGTTGACTTTTGCCAGACAAGTCGGAACCAATTTCCCAATCGAGGGAGGATGAGAGGTCTGGTGAGTCCGGTGGAAGGTCGAATCAACATTGTATTCCCGATGAACGGCACCATTACTACTGTACTATCGGCCCGCTACGTATACGATACACGAACTCATCGTAATGTTGTCACTCAAGCAGTAGGAATGCCAATCTGAATTTAGTGAAAATGGGTACCTTCATGATTGTATCAAAGTTCTAACAAAATAGTCTATGAACTTTAAAAACAACTGCCAACTCTTTCGATCAAATGCTCGTTTTTAGACCACGTCACTGCGAATGAGAAGGTATTTGAAGATTGTCGAATAAGCGTGCTAAGAACTAGGTACCAGCACAGAAGTGTAAATTGTTATTATGTGTGTAGGTGGCTAAGAATGGGTAGAAGAAGATGAACGAGCACTTGAAACGACTCATTAGAGCATAAGGTCATAAAAAATATGCGTGGAAATTCACCTTTACGATAGAGAACGACCCCTGGTATTAGTTCAGTACTTGCCTATATGTAATTACTTCTCAATTACTTTATAAAATTCAAAAAAATTGATTACTCGATCTGAAAACCTAGCATAGTACACAGAGAACGGAAATAACGGCGGGATCCAGATGAAGAGTGATACTGGCTTAACCATTGATTACTTCTCAAACACCGTATTTAAGATAAATCTATACAAGAAAATACAATATGGAGTCGCGAAAAGGTCTCGAACCATCTTGACGTTGAGCTTGCCCATTTCAAAAAAAAAACTGGAGTTACTCAACAGGTTCCGACAGTCATCAATGGTAATTAAATGCAGATTAACCGATAACGCACGTCTTTGATATCCCGCTTTAAATGAATTTCTTTCCCGCGAAAATGATGCTGCAGAGAACGTTTTTACAAATTCCTTTCATCGGTTTTTTTTTTCTAGCCTGATAGAGGTAATGGAAAAGCGCTTAATAGGAATAAATTTGAAATTATAAAAAGTCTGTACCAAAAAGGAAAAACGACCTAATAAGTAGAGTATGAATTGGAAATAGTACGCGCAGCATTTACATCAGGTAACAACGGAAACTTAGCTGTAATCTGGAAGTACAAGGGTGCTGAGACATAAACAAAACTCGGAATCTCAAGTGAAGACATTGTGCTTTCGATTGCAGCTTCAAATTAACTGGTCTCCTGGGCCCAGTACTGACTTTTACTTCCTTGTTCATTCCTATCGAAGGATGATTGTTGATAGCACCGACAAATTTAAAAAAAAAACTGTCTTGGAGAAGAATAAAGCAACGACCATGGTTGGTGTAGTGGATAGCACTTAAGCGCGCGGTGGAGGTAATCGTGGGTTCGAACCTCAACTGAGGGTGCGAGTTTTGCTTATATTTTAAATTCCTTGTGGTGGTAGTTTACGTCACACCCAGCCATGAAAAAAGAATAAGCAGAAAACGAAAATAAAGACGTTGTGATTACTTGTAATCCTTAGGAGCAATAGGGATCTCTCTCAGAAACCTTCCTGCGCCATCGAATAATAAAAGCCCATGAGTTGTACCAACAAGAATATCATCATCTAAGCCGACGTTCACAGAAGTAACTGTTAAGCCACGAGTAGGAAAACTGAACTGAGGCCTCAAGTTTGAATCGAAGACGAATATCTGTAAAAAGACACCATAAACAAGACAAATGATCAGTAGTCAACTTGAGAATGAGATAAGACAAAAAGGATGACAACGACAAACAGATTAAAAATAAAATGATTAACAGTCGCATTCAGATCAAATGGAAAGAAAAATAAGGGTGATGGAACGATAAATACTACTCAATACAAGTTTGATGGAAATGTTATGTATTGGATGGCAATGTATTAGCAAATGAATAGAAATTTTTGTGAATGGTGAACCACATTTCAATTGTTGAAATTACTTTATATCAAGCTACAAGTTCTCCACTCAGCTTAAAGTTTCATGTTAATAAGTTTGTCAAAAAAGGGTGAAGCTCTCGGCGTTCATGCATTGGACTTCATTAAGCACCGCTGGAGATGATCGAATGCATATCTGGCTTTTACAATTACACGCGGTAGCCCACCGATGTATTGAGCCAGTAGAGCTATCCTCCCAGACAAGTCTGATACTGATTTGACATCCCCAGAGGGATGGAGGGCTTGGTGAGCCTGGGACGCGGGGAACGATCCCATGCGTATTGGAGGGCGCCTCCGGCCACTGCGCTACATGCGCCTTAATAAAGTTCATATACTAAAAATTAATATGTCTATGCATTAAAAAACCGTTATTTCATGAATACTTCCTTCCAGTCGTACTGGAAATTTTATATTAACAGTACATCGTTATCTTGCATACTACACTAGTATTTTAACAAGTTGCTTCGACAAAATAAAGAACTTCCGGTGATTTACTTAATTACAGTAGCAGAAACAACATATTCGAATAGTGACATATTTGAAACACAGCTGCTTCTCATGAAATGTCCTTTTGACTTCAAATTTGTTCAAGGGTTAAATTTACAAAGAGCTGATGGCAAAACTCGAATGTTTTAAACCATCTACACAAGCGCAAAAGCTGCAAACACACATGAAGCGTTAGTGAAAACCACGACGACGCGCAAGAAATACGTTTTATGAACTCCATAAATCAAAATTTTATGGTTTTAGAATAAAGATAACTTCATATTTTATTACGAACGATCTTTATAAACTATGGTCCCTACTTTAATTAATAGAGACTGCTACCAGCTCAGCTATTTCGGTGTTAATTTGAGAGACACAAATTCGGGGGCATATACATTAAAGTCTTTGCAGGTATTAACGAATTCGTTGGGAAAATAAATAATTAAATAATAAGAAAACAGATGAAATGTCGATTGCAAGAAAGAAAGTGAACTTGTTACATGCCTTTTGAGCGTCAGCAATTAGATACCTTCCACGATGATCGGCTGCAAGATCGATTGGCTCATTGAACTCCGAAAAGTTGATTGTCTGAATAAAAAGTATTCTTGCTATACTAGGTGGAACTCATTCAAACAAAACGGAAACGAATAGTCAAAAATAACATTCATACCTGTATCTCATCACCTTTTGGACCAAGCCTAGTAATACTTTTTGTCCTCCAGTTCAATACCGCCATATCCCCACCAGATAAAAGAGCCATTCCTACCGCTGCACCGCCACTGAGGCATGGTGCTTTAATATCGCTGATCACGTCACCATTGACTTTTACTATACGAACTGAAAATGGTTGGGATCAATAAATGAATGAGGTCAGAAACATTTCACCACAAAGATAAAATATTCACCGCTCCACTTGCGAAATCTTAGGCTAATTTGAATGAAAATCCCGCACAATTTATGCAGCCGATTATCTATATCATAGAAAACATTCTCAACATCTAACCCTTCATATTACTGACAATGGAATTCTCTTTCTGCTTAAAAGTTGGGACCGTCTTCCCTCTACTTGGATACTAGGATGGTCCGTCCTCACTGGTTGTACGGGCTCCAGCATAATCTCCATTTTTCGACGTTTAGCTGGTTTAGCCATTGTAGTTCACCGGAGTCCTGAGGTTAGCATGGCCAAAGTCTGCCACAGGTCGTCACCGGTACAGACAGCAGCCATCCTTGTGGATCAGAGAGACATTTGCCACTATGCGACTAGTTCGATACCAGGACGGTGGTAGATCTCACTGGAAACGTCGGACTCTTCTTCAACTTAGGAGGGCTAGGGATGAATCTTTGGGCTGTAAAAAACAGCCCGACACCTAGGAAAACCTCCCAGTCGCCATGAGGCTATAAACCGTTGGGAGGAGAGAATTCGGCAGCAGCGATTGAAATACCACTGCACACCCTCAGATGTTAGCTACTTCGCAACCGCCTATTTGGCCCTGTATGCATAATGCAAAATTATATAATATGCCCTAACGGCAGAGATGGTGAATGCTAAGTTCGAATATGGTAAACCAAATTTCTTGTAAAGCGTGTAAAGATGAAAACGTTGGCTTCACGGGTATACCACACTGCATCCTTAAAAAAGAACACTTAGCCGGTAAGTTTAAAGTGAAACCAACCCCACTAGGCACGCACAAGACACGGAGACATAACGAAGAAGATGTTAAAATAAAAGCCATTATCCTCGCACAGGAATCAAAAGCATTAACGCGCAAAACTCTTGAAGCTTTTAGATAAACTCCAAAAATCCAAAAATGAACTGCAAAGAAGAGTGCCTTGTGATCAAGACTGACCATGCGCCATACCGTGGTCTGATTTTTTGATCTGAGCCAGTACATTCGCTGCCCATGTAATACCCTGCACGGCTGGCCTCCAGCAAATAACTGGAAAGCTTACAAACAACAAGACGGTGAGTGTTTAAATAAAGCTATTTATAATTAAATAGAAAAGTTATGTATTGACTTTTGTTTGCTGAGGTCATGAAAGTGTTTGGCTGAGTAGGTTGTGGCTAAATTTGACTTTTCCAGGCTCTGAAGAAGGTGAAATCACCGAACCGACAGCTATGGTGTATCAACAAATGCATAACTCGTGTTTGCTCAGCAGGACAGAGCAAGACAGAGTGAATTACTGATCAGTGCCGAGGTGAAAATAAAGTCGCCCTTAGAATTTATTTTCTTCATTTTAAATATTAATATTAATCTGAGAGACAGGCGAAACGAAGGACCCACACGGTGTGGTGGCGAACGCGTCAGCTTCCGGAAAGGTTAATAGTGCGTTCGTTCCCCACCACCGATGTCTGCGGTCCAGAGTTTTGCAAATATCTCAGCATCATTGTGGTTACTTTTTTTTATTTATTCCCCGACTATTACAATTTTTCACGGCAGGGTACTATGTGAAATACAACCACAATGATACTGAGATATTTGAAAAATTCCAAACCGTAGGTGTCTGCGGTGAACACGCTATGACCCTTTCTGGGTGCTAGCGCGTTCACCGCCACATCAAGCGGGTACTTCATTTCGCCTTTCTTTCAGCTTGTTGTAAGCAAAAAATTTAAAAAAGTTAACATTGTGATTTGGACCACAGCATCAGCTTAATTGTGTTCAATGTGCATTTGTGCTCCTCAAATCAATCCCATTGACCGAAGATTGCTGATTAGATAGAAAACTAGCTGAGAGAAAGGCCAAGCAAGAGCTTCACTAGTGCAGTGAGTAACACGTGAGCCCTGGGAAAGAGTAATCGCGGGTTCGAACTAGCATGGAGTCCAAGTTTTGCAAATATCTCAGTATCGCCGTGGTTATAGAGTGTATGTTCAATGAATAGAAATGATTTGAAAGAAGAATCCTACGAAACTAGCGCCCATAGAACAACAAACGTTGCCAATACGTTATCGAACGCTCAATCAGCAACAGGACCTTGCTACATTGCAGTGTTGATAGTTTTTTGTATCACAAACCATGAGATTGACAAAATACCTTGGTACTATGAAACACCAGTGAAACTGTTTTAACTTTCAACCAACTACCCATATTCTTGAACAAATTCCGTACACACACTAAACCACTACCACTCTCGATAGAAAAAAGCAAAGAAAGACAAAATTATACTCTTAACAGGACTTCTACATTCTGGCCGACCGACTAGAGTCTAATGCTTACAAGGCGAGATAGTTCGATTGAAATGAGAAAAACTAATTGTGGTGATAAAGAAGATAACTTAAAAGATCCAAACAAGCGTAGACCGGCTCAATAGCAATATAGCAGTAACAGAAGCCATAGTAGTATGTCATGTTACCTCTTTCATTGCCAGTGTCCAGAACATGAAGGATATGATCACCACTCATGGATACCTTGACTGGTTGATAGAGCTCTACTGGCAGCTGCCATCTGTGTCAATAAGAATCTCATTGACAGCAAAAAAACATGTCATTAGCTTAGAGTAAGTGAAGGCTTCAATTTTTAGACTACATAAATATCGCTTGAACATGATGCTTACTTGGGTGGATGATGAGAAGAAACCGATACTGTTAAAGGACTGTTTTTTATTGGACGACCAAAAATATCCACGTCAACAAAGTATTCACCAGCCTGCTGCACCCTGAACACAACACTCAAAGCATTTTTGCAGTTAACTAAATATTATAGAATGTTTGACTTCGTACGCCGTACAGGTCTACAGTGCATACTGCCCAAGTAAGCCGATTAAAAAGTTTTATATGAAGTCGTTAAAAAAATCCGGCCCATATAAGAATCATGGGACTTAGCAGAGTTCAATCATTTCAAGAAGGCTCTTTGCCCTATTGCTCAAGAAAGAATCTGACAAAGTCTGTATATTTTTGCAGCGAAGAGATTAATTGTACAGCCGACAACCTAGTGGAATTTGCGAGTGTACTCGAATACATCAAAGGCGTTGGCATGTGCCACGCCGCTTTGCCTCGACCACAGTTCAAAGCTGTGGTCTAGTGATCTGCATCATTTGGAGGTAGTGACCCAGTCCCCCTTATATATTCTTAAAACGATAAGACGAAGAATCATTAGAGCTTTTCGAGATCACTGCAAGTTCTTCTTTTAGTTAAATATCTAGATGGCCTATTTCCAAATGTTCACTTTTCGTCCTCATAAACTCAGCCGCGATGATGCTGATATAACAAAAAGTGCTACGACTGCATGAGAGCTAGAGTAAACTAAAGTATTTGATGAATTCAAAAATTGACAAATTGATAGCATTTCCGATTTTGACAACTTTTGAAGAAACGGGTAAAAAAGGATAAAGGTCTCGGCGTTGATCACTGTCTGAGGGATGCGCCATGCATTCGACTTCATAAAGCATCGTTTGGAGGTGACTGAATGCATATCAGGCCTTTACAATGACTCGCGGTGGCCTACCGATGTATCGAGCCAGCGCTGCTATCCTCTCCGACAAGTCTGGTACCAATTTGCCAACTCTGGAGAGATGAAAGGCTTGGTGGGCCATGGGCGTGGGAAACGATTTTACGTGTGTGTTGCATGGCGCCTCCGACCACTGCGTCACACGCGTCAATAGAAATGCTGATATGACCTTGAAACTGTTTAAAATAAAGATAATAAAAAACTGAAAGCAAGAGTTGAGACATTGTGACTTTCTCTGCAATGTGGAAGGCGAAAACGACTTATCCATGAAAACCTCGTTCTGTTGGGATCAATCGCAAGTGTTCATTCGCTTTGCCATTCAAAAAAATGAGCTTTCACACAAAAACGCAGAAAAAAAGTTTCGTGGGTCTCGGTAAATCAGAACTTCATATAACACATTAGAACAAGCTATACGTCCCCCTTTTATAAATGTGCATCGTGGCGAATTTCTTAACACGCTGATGCGGATCGAATGTACCTCACGCTTTGTAAGGGCGTTGCAAGATCACCACACAGGAAGTAGCAAGTTGTCGATCAAAGGGAAAATCCGTTGCCTAGCCGCTAGGATTGTTCCAAGCCGTGAACAATCAGTTTACCTTGTTGTAGATGATGTAACCAGTCGAATTCAAGTCTTCGCACAGAAGTCACAAACTCTTGTAGATACTAATGCGAGGTATTCTACAGGACAAATAAATATATAACAAACATTCCATAACTTTGAAATAAGCGAAATATTTACAGAAAGGACAGCTCATAAGCGCCATCATTGAGATCGTTTATTGATATTGGTAATGTTGCATCACCATGACGAAGTCTAACATCTAATGGATCACCTCCAGATGTTCTCGGCCGACCGTCAACGTCGAAAGTTCTGCAAACGACAGCCAATAGCTTAAAGAAACTTTTATGATTCCTTTCAACTCCTTTTTAAATGGGAAAAAAATCATTATAAAATATTCGTACCTAACAATAAGTTTCACTTCAGTATAAGTTGACGCACTGTCGATGAGTTCGACAGTCGTTTCGCCAGGAAAAGTTGTCGAAGCAGCCAGAGCTCCAAATTCAGACAGGCATCGTTGCACGTCTGTAAATAGGCGACAGTTAGATATAGAGTTATTAACAAAGAGCAAAGCGCTCAGAGTTGATCAATCCTAGAGCGATGGGCAACACATTCGGCTTCAACAACCGTAGAGGTGATCGAATGCATATCTAGCCTACCGTTGTTTCACGTCACTGTTCATCCCCTCAGACAAGTATGATACCAATTTTCTTATTCTAGAGGAATGGAACACTTGGACAGCGGGATCGAATCAAGGAGCGATCCATTGTGTATTGCAAAGCACTTAGAACCACCATGCGCGCTTATAGCTAGGAAAGCTGAGTACTTGATGAATTCTGCTTCTGTTCGAAGCACTCTTTATTTCTGACAAGAAGCCCAAATTCTCTTCTCGATTTCCTCTCTAACTACGCAACGACCTTATCGCTTTGATGAAACAACATGTATTTCACTTTAAAAAGTCGGAAACGATAGTAGTCAAGTGGAAACATGAGAAAATTACGGTTGAGAGAATGAAAAAACAAGTGCCGAATACTAGTATTAAAGTCAGGAGTAAAATGAAAAAACAACGGAAGTTTCTTCCTGAAAAGTTGAACAAAAGAACCAAAAAGGAAGTTTAGAGTCTTAAAAGTGAAATGTCAAAGTGGCATTTAAAGTTAAATTAAATTTTAAAGTAGTATTCAACAAGAATTTTGCCACTGTACAAGAACATCATTATAGACCTAAAAAGTAGTTCACTAAGTCAACCACAGAGAGGAACAAAAATTCGATGGTTATATTACTGATTCTTTAACCAACGTGATAGATATTGGATGTTGCACGAATGAATACTTTGTTCATTGGTTCTACAACTCACCACAAATCAACTGGTTTGAGTTTGTGTTCAACTTAAGAAATGCGTTCTCTCGCGGTTGTGTGAGCTGACGTTCCCATCCACCATCCATCGTTTCTAATTGACGAGCCATAGAACGGACATCCAGTTGACATGACTCCAATTCCTACAGTAAACTATTAAAAAAGACAATACAGGACATTTGCAATATTACCCTTAAGATTGAACAAGTAGTACCACGGCGAACACCAACGAAATACAACACGAACTACTCAAGCAGAAAGTGACATTTTTGTCGCAGGCTAAGAGATGTGATACGGTGGTCAGTTCCAATGACAAGCAAAAAAGAAATCGTACCCAAAATTATATCTAAGTTGAAGGTTGCGATAAATTTCTCGTATATATTGTACCAGTGCAAAAAAAATTTCATACGACCCGTCCTCACGTCTATTAAGCGTTGCAGAAAATGAATTGTTCCGAGATAAGTCCGGTACCAATTTCGCAACCATACAGTTATTACCGGCTAACGTTTCGACGTCTTCGTCTTCATCAGAGCCGATGATCCGAGTCGATGGTCCACGCTTGTTATTCGTCTCGATGTGCTGGCTTCGCCTTCGTGTCGAGTCAGGTCTTCCTCAGCGGTCCGTCTCCTCGAATGATGGGCAAAAAGAACTGCAGAGTAGACTCCGCGAGCATGCAGGCGTCCCCTAGGACACAGTTGAACAAAAGAACCAAAAAGGAAGTTTAGAGTCTTAAAAGTGAAATGTCAAAGTGGCATTTAAAGTTAAATTAAATTTTAAAGTAGTATTCAACAAGAATTTTGCCACTGTACAAGAACATCATTATAGACCTAAAAAGTAGTTCACTAAGTCAACCACAGAGAGGAACAAAAATTCGATGGTTATATTACTGATTCTTTAACCAACGTGATAGATATTGGATGTTGCACGAATGAATACTTTGTTCATTGGTTCTACAACTCACCACAAATCAACTGGTTTGAGTTTGTGTTCAACTTAAGAAATGCGTTCTCTCGCGGTTGTGTGAGCTGACGTTCCCATCCACCATCCATCGTTTCTAATTGACGAGCCATAGAACGGACATCCAGTTGACATGACTCCAATTCCTACAGTAAACTATTAAAAAAGACAATACAGGACATTTGCAATATTACCCTTAAGATTGAACAAGTAGTACCACGGCGAACACCAACGAAATACAACACGAACTACTCAAGCAGAAAGTGACATTTTTGTCGCAGGCTAAGAGATGTGATACGGTGGTCAGTTCCAATGACAAGCAAAAAAGAAATCGTACCCAAAATTATATCTAAGTTGAAGGTTGCGATAAATTTCTCGTATATATTGTACCAGTGCAAAAAAAATTTCATACGACCCGTCCTCACGTCTATTAAGCGTTGCAGAAAATGAATTGTTCCGAGATAAGTCCGGTACCAATTTCGCAACCATACAGTTATTACCGGCTAACGTTTCGACGTCTTCGTCTTCATCAGAGCCGATGATCCGAGTCGATGGTCCACGCTTGTTATTCGTCTCGATGTGCTGGCTTCGCCTTCGTGTCGAGTCAGGTCTTCCTCAGCGGTCCGTCTCCTCGAATGATGGGCAAAAAGAACTGCAGAGTAGACTCCACGAGCATGCATCCCCTTGGACATGTTGAACGGATGTGCTAGTAGCCAGCTGTACTCATAGCTGCAGTTATTTTACAGATCACGGTATGAGAGTCGTACTCTCACCGAGCTCGATTAAAACCACCATAGTGGAAACCACGATGGAAAGAAACGAATGGCAAATGTGCTGGGTCCACACAACTCGTGAAAATGGACCGTGCAAGCATCCAAGTAAGTAACATAATCCAACCTCGTTTCAACGTACTTCCTACGAGAAACAGATAGATTCTACGAGAGGGAACTCTTGCTCGTTCTCTTGCTCGTTGCATCAGCTAGACCTTCAATGCAAACAAAAAGATCCAACTTTCCGAACACTCTGGGTCCACACAACTCGTGAAAATGGACCGTGCAAGCATCCAAGTAAGTAACATAATCCAACCTCGTTTCAACGTACTTCCTACGAGAAACAGATTCTACGAGAGGGAACTCTTGCTCGTTGCATCAGCTAGACCTTCAATGCAGACAAAAAGATCCAACTTTCCGAACATAGCCAAGCCGAATATCTCTGCGTAACTAGTTGCCAGAAACAACACAAAAACGGTATCAGTTATAATACTTTTCTAGGCCCTTTCATTTTTCAGGAAAATAGGACTTGCTAAGCAGCTCTGGAACGAGGTAGGATGTATGGACATACAGTCTTTACACCTGCTTAACTTTAAGGCAATCCTCGAGCTGATGTCAATCAACTCTCCATCCGTCTCCATCGCGAGCCAAAGTGCTCCGATATGTTCTGTTCGTTCGGTAGATACGTAAGGTACCATATCGCCGTTTGACTCTCTAATGAACATCTTAGTACATGCGGGCAACACCATCGTCGACCTAGGCTGGAAGGTGAGAAATAGGTTTGGAAAATTCGGATTTAAGGGAATCCTCTACATATCACGTGCCATAATATGCAAGCATGAATTTTTTACGAGCATGCAGAAGGTGTTGCCCATCTAGGAATAAGATAATTTGATTCCCCCTACCGTTGTGCAACCATTACAAGGTACAAATTATACGTTTGATTAAAAGGAAAGGACAGCAATAAGCTCCATTAGCTTATGGTAGCTCGAAAAAACAAACCTCATATTTCTGGTATAAGGTCTTTACTACTAATGTTTTTGTTCAAACCGTTTCACTTTCACAGTAACTTTATGGCATGTTCAACTGCATAGGTTTGCTCTCAGTTTGGTGCCCTGCAAATGTCTCGCTCTTCAGCACGAGCGACCTTGCATATGAGGTCAAAGCCTAATTTACATAGCATTTCGATAGCCAAGAACTCCGCACCCAGGTTAAGGCGATAAACTACTGGCGCACGTTTCTCCCCTCTCTCTTTCTCTCTCTCTCTCTCTCTCTATATATATATATATATATATATATATATGCGCATGTATATGTATATTTGTGTATATGTACATATATATATATATATATATATATGCATACATGAGCGGCAAAGCTAGTTTTAACGTGGATTTGAAAAATAGGCATTCGAGAACGTAAAAAAGCATATATAGTATAAGAAAAAATGATTTTAAAAATCCTGGTCGATGGCAATATGATACGTTTCTACATCATATCATCGCATATAATGGATTTCAATGGGGAGATAGAACACTGGCAGTGATGCCCGTCATCACGAGCACGGTGCTAGTTCGATCCCGCTCCGGGCCTACAAAGCCTCTCATTCCTCAGGGATCGGCATATTGGTACCGGACTTGTCTGAGAAAAAACCACTCTCTGCAAATCAATTGGGAATGCTCCAGTCCGGCTATCTTAGGGCTCAATGGAAAACTGCTCGCAACGCATTTTACGGCATTCAAGATGAAATGGAAATGCGTAAGCAGCAACCGAAGCCACACGTAAAGTTGGAAGATCTTCATAGACAATGGATGCAAGGAAACGAATCGAATGTAGACGGACCACCATAAAAAGGTTATAAAAATAGATCTCCACTACGTTAGGAATCGCAAAACAGCCAGGCAAAAGGCAAATTTCTTGCGTTCCCAGATGGTTTGCAAGGGTTAGACATGGTCCAGGAGCAATCATATACTATACTGGCCATGAAAGGTAAGCGAAATTAGATAATGGGCTGCTGCTTTTCCTACACTTAAGTGACAAATGCTTGTCCTATACCTTATAGTATCTGTAAATAAAACCCTTTTTATAATACCTTATCCCAATAATTTCTTTTAATCATGAGGACAGTGAAGGACGGTTTGACCCTGCCCAGGAATTACTAAGACTCTCATTCCTCTAAGGCCAGGAAATTGGTACTAGACTTGCCTGGGATAAGGTCGCTCCTTCTAACCCACGTGGGAATACTCTAATCGGATATTCCAGGACTTCAGAGAGAATCAGAGACTGGACCAGCATTCAACAACACTCATAATGGGAGGAAAATTCTCTCGAGCAGTAGCCGAACCCACAAGCAAAGTGACGGAGGACATTCGCGGATGATGGTTGCGAGGAAACGAATCTAATGTAAGAAGTGCTGGTAACCGCATAATAGACGTGGAAGACAGGTCGTGAAAGAAATAATTATAACATATGCGGATGACTTTGCGCCTTTGAGAATTGCATCTCGCACGTGAATTCAAATTGAATTCAAAAGTGTACAATGACTGCGAAGTATACATGAGGCGCTTGGAGTCGCATCCATAAAAAAACCCACTTCGGTACGATATACCCGATGGCTAATTGGTCAGAAGTAGCATGTCGTTACAAACAAAAAAGGCACAAAGTGAAGTGCCACGTTCTTCGTACGCTTTCAGCGAGAGCCACACGTTAGTCAGCTCTGATACGAAATAAAGATTAATAAAGAATTAATTACACGTGAATCATGCATTGTCGAAAATAAAGCTTATCAACCACAAAAATATCGATATATGAGCAATACTCGGAATCTCAGGCGATTGCAGCCTTAACTTAGGTGGGTTTAATGCTGATTTGTGCTCCTCAGATCATTCCCGTTGCAGGGTGATTGTCGATTAGAGCAAGGAACAAAAAGACAAAACAAGGGCCTTTGTTGGTGTTGTGGATAGCATGTGAGCTTCCGGTAAGGGTGGTGAAGGGGTCGAATCCTTCATGAGGTTCCGAGTTTTGGTTATATCTCAGCATTGGTGTGGTTGTATTTCACATAATACTCCCTCTTGAAAAAAGAATAAGCACTAAATAAAAAAGTTAAACATTCTATAACTCAACTTCACCAACTTTTTTAAGCACACATATCTTAGCTCATAGTGAACTTGGTAAATTTAGACGAAATATTTTAGAAACAACAGAACTTTGCAGGCAAAATACAAATACCTTGCTGTACAGAGATGAAATACTCAATTTTTGGGGCTATGAAAATCTTCTCCGTTGATTTGTTCTTGTCAAAAATCATATTTAGAAGAGCGAAACGATTAAACAAGCACGATTTTGACAAGCAGGACACGATGACTTCTCCAAATACAATGGTTATACTTGGTGCTTATATCGTAGAAGATTGCAAAAACCCTATACTGTAAAGCTTTTGTCTCAAATGCTTAAAATTCAAAAAATTTAGAACAATTATATACAAAGTCCTCCTAGTGGTTTACTACCTCATCGTGGCTGAGAGGTGTTCCTGGGTGTCGGGCTGCGATGTACGGCTGGGGTTCATCCCCCTCTAAAAGGTCTTCCAAGCTGAGAAGGAATACGGGGTTTCCACTAGGAAGCCCAGCTAAAAGTGAACCAATATCAGGATCCACCAACGTCCTGGTATCAAACTATTCGTATGGTGGCAAATTCACCTCTTATCCACAAGAGCGGTAAATGCCTGTGGTGGTGAAGATCTGGGGCAGACTTTGGCCTTGCTAACCTCGGGATTACAAGGAACCACAATGGCTTAACTAGCAAATCTCCGAAAAAAAGTGAAATTATACTAGAGCCCGCACAACCAGTGAAGACGAGCCATCCAAGTATCAAGCATGTACAGAGTAAGAGAATTAGGATGAAGCTTCTCCTTTCAATATGACAAGTTCTCAACTCCCTTGTTTCATATTTCAGAACAATTGTAAATAAATTGGTAGCAATACAAAGTTCTCAGCTATACAAATACTCGAGCTACCCAGAAATACGTTATAAATCGCTCAAGGGTTGTTCAGCGGCATCTGGAAACAATGACGGAGCTCATAACATTAACAACAACGACCGCGTATTCGATCCACTGTACGCCATTTCACATCACAATTTTCGGCAGTTATGGATAAATTTCTCATAACTTCGTCACGAATGTCCTTCTCGGGCCTGCCCCAAACGTGCTGCTTCATCGTGGACCAAGCAAACTTTAACGAAATTTACCTTCAAATTTTCCATGAGGCATTCAGAACCTGGTGTCGACCTCAATTGCTTAACTTCAACGCAATACAAAACCGCTTCTTACTGCCTCTGTTTTCTCATTAGCTTAACCACATATGGAAAAACAATTTACCAAAAAGACGCATCAAGGGAAGAGGAAACTGAAATACGAAGAACATATTCCACATGTAAGCTTTCGAAGTGGCTAGAACATGGTGTGTCAACATTCACATAAAAAGTGTACTGACCAGAAAATAGAGATTAGATAATAGTACAATAAGAATGATATTAAAGAATAATTCTACACTTCAAACTACTGACCTGGAATGTGCAATTGATTTGATCAAGAATTTTATCAACATTTTTATCGAGTTGTTCGATCTCCTGACTGACGCACACGTGGGCTTGATCGAGAGCACGAAGTCGGCCCTGCATTGCTATGATTTCTACAACGGATAAAATTTTCTTCTAAATTCCCATGTATGCTATGATCTAGTCGAAAATCTGGAAATTGTACCAAAAATCCCACACAACCCAACGACATTTTTTACACATTACAACGACTATAAATCTTCCTAAAGCTCAACAAATCCTCTGCAGTTCACTACTTGACGATATCCCAGGTGGCGAATAGGTAAGTAAATACGAAACAAAAGCGACCTTGCAAATGCGCTGAGACGAAGCAAGAGAATGGGGTGAATAGCACCGTTTCTGTCGTGAAAGACTAAAGTACTCTTGTTCTATGGACGTAAACATAAACAAATGAGTGTGCATGTGTGCCTGGAAATATATGGATTGTATTGTTCACGTCATTTCAAGTAAAATCCTGCATTCAAGGAGCTAGGGAAAACAGTGGAGGCGATTAGGGGTCGGCTTTTCGAAGACGTCATCATCGATGACATTGATCAAAATTTAGCCGGTATAATGAGCACCCTCAATGAAGCGCCAAGAAAGCTGGAAGTTAGAAATGCAATGACGATTTTCTGCAGAAAAACTCGATCTCGTAAGCCAACGTGAGATCGTAGGAGCCGCAGGCGGTGGTTAACTCATGTCCAAACCAGATAAACTTTGTGGAAAGGGGATAAGAGAAGACCTCAAGAAAAAAGAGAACATTAGGAAAAGCTGACTCTACAAAGGTTAGAAAGAGGTTCAGAAATACCTGTCGAAACTTCGAAAACTATAGGAACGGCGCCGCTCTAACGTGTTCAAACAGAACACTCAACGCTTCCAGGAAAGCAACGAAAAAGGATCACCTACGACACCTATTCAGATCTCTTTGAAAAGGAAGTCCTTCCGATATCAGTTATGCTCTCTGGTCAGTGAAGAACAATGCATTATTTATGGCATGAAACCTGAATGTCTTTAGAACTTAAAGCTAGTCTTCATTGACACACATACTTGCTTCATCCGACTTTACATTTCCAAATGGAAGGCTTCCCAGAATGGAAAACCATCAGGATTGTGCCTTTGTAGGAGAAACGCGGCTTATGTGATATCAGCAGCTATCATTCCTACTGCACTTCGTTTTCTCGTGCTCTTTACGCGAATTATCTTCAAAAGGATTAAGAAGGGATTGGATCAGGGACGAAAATGTCAACAACTAAGATTTTTCCGAGCAATGGATCATATACAAGCCGTCAAAATACTCACTGAAGTATCGCTAAAGCGTAAGCATGTCACTCTTGCTCACTTTGATCAATTTAAAGTTGCCCTTCGACTGCTGCGAAAAGGACCATAATGGAAGCTCTAAACAACTACAGCGTCTCCATTCGGTAAAAGATCTTTCATAATCTTCACCATCGCAATTAGAATTTCACCACTCTACAACTGCATTCATGTGTAAAGAGAAGAATTCGAACCCTTGGTACTATCTCGCTTAAACTGTTCAGAGGCAACTCTGTGAACGTAACGTACAAACTGAGAAAGAACAAAGTGACAATTAAAATCCATAGCCAGCACCTCCACCTTCGCTTTGCTGATTATGTCGCTTTTACAACACAAAGCACTAGCCTGCGCCTGTTTGAACAAACATTGACTACCTCGACAAAACTCGTGGAAAATGGGCGTTTAGTTGAACCTTGAGGAAAAACCATGTAAGTAAGAAACCTACTGCTTCTTGATATTCAGTTCACGCACAATCTTTGAAGAAATACCACCGATGGTCAACATGATAAAGGATATTCCCAGAGCTGAGGTTTGCTGATTCTGGATGGTGTGGGTACCGTAACACAGAAGTAAGAGAGTGAATCCACCGCTCTAACCTGCGCCGATGATCGATGATCAGGGACGATTGCACATTAAGATGTCGGAAATAAGATAGACACAAAACGCAGTGCTTTTTGACAACATATAAGTGTCACTGGGTGGGATCTGAAACAAGTAGCACGAAGACTACGGACCCGATAGTAAGAATTATTAACGAAGGTTCTGGAATAAATATATGATGCTTCTCGGTGCTTAGGCTGAACAGAACACCACCAGCTACCATTAACAACACGCGTCAATTACCATTGAAGACTTTAGTGCTGTCCACTCTAGTCATTTTACCGCATGCGGTGGGAAATCTATTTTTGAAAGACAAACCTTCGCTCGAAAAACCACGATTTCTGACATCCTTTTGAGAGCGATAGAAAGCGGAATAACCGTATGTTGATTGCACTTCTTGCTGTAAATAAGAAAATCAAAAGAGAATAATTTAGCGACTAAAAATGAATTTTAAAAGCTCCCAGTTCATATCATATCAATACAAACTGTTTGTTTGTAACTATAGTTCCGCTTCACCTCTTTCATTCTTATCTTCAATGAAAACACCAAATCCATTTGATAACAGGATGGAACAAGTTTTTAATTAAATTCAGAAGTTAAAATAGTTGGAACATTTCAGTTATATTCATAAAGTAAAACTTTAGCAGAAGAACACGAGATAAATTCGCTAACTTGAGGGCAGATGTCTCACACTGTTGACAGAAGACTATATCGCAACATTCACAATAGAGTAGCTGCTCATTAGGATGCACCGTACACGACGGAACAACGTCTTTACGCTGTTTCTAAAAATGTAACAAATGAGCAAAAGAGCGTGGACGACGAAGTACGAAATATTAAATAAGGTCACAATGAGTTTCGTGAATCTTCGTCTACTTACAATTTATCGCAAGTTACCTAGACTCCTAGGAAAACTTCCTACGCAAATTCTATGAACTCTAGCAGATATATATTCTGGAGATTGGGAAACTTTTGTTTTTCAGCTCTGACACAGTCTTAAAAGGGCTCTTAACGAGTACCAGTACGAGCATGTATCGGCTGTCGTAAGTCGGATAATTGGCACCTTAGCACTAGATCTCCGTTAGAACAATTTATGAAGATCGTTTGCTCGGCGTCCAATGTCTTACCATTTCACCATTTGTAAGAAAGAAAGTTCCATCCTACGTATCTGCTCGGACTGTAACTATGTGAAACTGCCTACGCACCAAAGCGAAATAAGGAGAAAACCATTCGAAAGGCAAAAAACTAATGTCGAGTACACCTTACAGAAATTCTATCCCATTATGCATCGTTTACACGTTTTTGTCTGGAGAGAACTCGGCTATGTTACTACAGAAAAGCCTTGAAAAGCCCAGAAAAGATCCCAATGAGTGGAACACTCTGGAGACAAATATTTTCTACGATTCTTTTTCGGTTGAGAAATTCAGTCAATCCATGACAGTAATTTCGTCCATGAATTCGATCACAGTTTACGTTTCAAGACATCTCTGATGTGCGTGACGATTTGTATACAGAACTAACTGTTTATATGATTGATTGGCATGAAAATCCATAACTACACCACTATTCCAATACTTCTGCCTATAGTCACAATCTTAACCGTTTTATTTACTGCCTACTATTTTTTTAATGGCAGGTTATAATACGAAATATAACTGCAACGATGCTGAGATAATTGCAAAAACTCCGGACCGCAGGTTTTTATGGTGGGGAACGAACGCGCTATTGTCCTTTCTGGGGAGTAACGCGTTCACCATCACACCATCCGGGTCCTCCGTTTCGCCTGGCTCTCAGCTAGTTCTATCGACCTCTGCCATCAGCAATCACCCGTGAGCGAGATTGATCTGGGGAGTGAAAATCGGCAATGAACCCAGTTAAGCTGAGACTTTTTTAGTTATAATCACAATCTTAACCGTTTTTGTCGGAAATAAGATAGACACAAAACGCAGTGCTTTTTGACAACATATAAGTGTCACTGGGTGGGATCTGAAACAAGTAGCACGAAGACTACGGACCCGATAGTAAGAATTATTAACGAAGGTTCTGGAATAAATATATGATGCTTCTCGGTGCTTAGGCTGAACAGAACACCACCAGCTACCATTAACAACACGCGTCAATTACCATTGAAGACTTTAGTGCTGTCCACTCTAGTCATTTTACCGCATGCGGTGGGAAATCTATTTTTGAAAGACAAACCTTCGCTCGAAAAACCACGATTTCTGACATCCTTTTGAGAGCGATAGAAAGCGGAATAACCGTATGTTGATTGCACTTCTTGCTGTAAATAAGAAAATCAAAAGAGAATAATTTAGCGACTAAAAATGAATTTTAAAAGCTCCCAGTTCATATCATATCAATACAAACTGTTTGTTTGTAACTATAGTTCCGCTTCACCTCTTTCATTCTTATCTTCAATGAAAACACCAAATCCATTTGATAACAGGATGGAACAAGTTTTTAATTAAATTCAGAAGTTAAAATAGTTGGAACATTTCAGTTATATTCATAAAGTAAAACTTTAGCAGAAGAACACGAGATAAATTCGCTAACTTGAGGGCAGATGTCTCACACTGTTGACAGAAGACTATATCGCAACATTCACAATAGAGTAGCTGCTCATTAGGATGCACCGTACACGACGGAACAACGTCTTTACGCTGTTTCTAAAAATGTAACAAATGAGCAAAAGAGCGTGGACGACGAAGTACGAAATATTAAATAAGGTCACAATGAGTTTCGTGAATCTTCGTCTACTTACAATTTATCGCAAGTTACCTAGACTCCTAGGAAAACTTCCTACGCAAATTCTATGAACTCTAGCAGATATATATTCTGGAGATTGGGAAACTTTTGTTTTTCAGCTCTGACACAGTCTTAAAAGGGCTCTTAACGAGTACCAGTACGAGCATGTATCGGCTGTCGTAAGTCGGATAATTGGCACCTTAGCACTAGATCTCCGTTAGAACAATTTATGAAGATCGTTTGCTCGGCGTCCAATGTCTTACCATTTCACCATTTGTAAGAAAGAAAGTTCCATCCTACGTATCTGCTCGGACTGTAACTATGTGAAACTGCCTACGCACCAAAGCGAAATAAGGAGAAAACCATTCGAAAGGCAAAAAACTAATGTCGAGTACACCTTACAGAAATTCTATCCCATTATGCATCGTTTACACGTTTTTGTCTGGAGAGAACTCGGCTATGTTACTACAGAAAAGCCTTGAAAAGCCCAGAAAAGATCCCAATGAGTGGAACACTCTGGAGACAAATATTTTCTACGATTCTTTTTCGGTTGAGAAATTCAGTCAATCCATGACAGTAATTTCGTCCATGAATTCGATCACAGTTTACGTTTCAAGACATCTCTGATGTGCGTGACGATTTGTATACAGAACTAACTGTTTATATGATTGATTGGCATGAAAATCCATAACTACACCACTATTCCAATACTTCTGCCTATAGTCACAATCTTAACCGTTTTATTTACTGCCTACTATTTTTTTAATGGCAGGTTATAATACGAAATATAACTGCAACGATGCTGAGATAATTGCAAAAACTCCGGACCGCAGGTTTTTATGGTGGGGAACGAACGCGCTATTGTCCTTTCTGGGGAGTAACGCGTTCACCATCACACCATCCGGGTCCTCCGTTTCGCCTGGCTCTCAGCTAGTTCTATCGACCTCTGCCATCAGCAATCACCCGTGAGCGAGATTGATCTGGGGAGTGAAAATCGGCAATGAACCCAGTTAAGCTGAGACTTTTTTAGTTATAATCACAATCTTAACCGTTTTATTTACTGCCTACTAATTTTTTAAATGGCAGGGTATAATGCGAAATATAACTACAACGATGGTGAGATATTTGCAAAACTCTTTCACACCATAGACACCTGCGGTCCAGAGTTTCACAAATATCACAGTATCGTTGTAGTTATACTTCTGCTTATAGTTTAACAATCATTAACCTGCATGACGTCCAACAATTGATTGATTAAAAATGCTGCCGGCAAAGCGTTAACACCGCCAGAAGGCAATACGCAAACTTCACGACACATCGGACAACGAAGTGAGAGGGCATCAGTCTGAAAAGTGAATAGGACACCTAAAGAGAAAATACGCAATAAAGGTATTTAGTGCCATGATAAAACTATAATGCTCCTGTTCCGGCTTCGACCAAAATCTATGGTATTGTAAACTTAGAACAAAAAAACTGTCATTTCCACCAACGAATTCCTAATTTTTATTCGCCCACAAAGGCACAATTGGCTGATCTAATCTCCATACTTAGTCAATATGGTTCTTTCTCATCTTATTTTTATTTCCTCTAGTTTATATTCCTTATTTTTATTTACAATCCATATTTCTGCCTGGAGAGGAGGGGCCTAGGGGCAGTGCAGTGGTCAGTGACGCCTCTGAACAGGAAGCAGAGCGGCTAGGTCGATTCCCCTCCCGACTCTCTCCTTCAGTCAACGTAGTGATGCCTCAACTCGGCTACCTACTAGACTGCAAGGAGAATCGACTAGACCAGCATTCCACGACATTCATGAAGAAGACGGAATCAAGCAGCCGAAACAACGTGCGATATATTCGAAAAGTTCACCATCACACCATCCGGGTCCTCCGTTTCGCCTGGCTCTCAGCTAGTTCTATCGACCTCTGCCATCAGCAATCACCCGTGAGCGAGATTGATCTGGGGAGTGAAAATCGGCAATGAACCCAGTTAAGCTGAGACTTTTTTAGTTATAATCACAATCTTAACCGTTTTATTTACTGCCTACTAATTTTTTAAATGGCAGGGTATAATGCGAAATATAACTACAACGATGGTGAGATATTTGCAAAACTCTTTCACACCATAGACACCTGCGGTCCAGAGTTTCACAAATATCACAGTATCGTTGTAGTTATACTTCTAAACACCAAATCCATTTGATAACAGGATGGAACAAGTTTTTAATTAAATTCAGAAGTTAAAATAGTTGGAACATTTCAGTTATATTCATAAAGTAAAACTTTAGCAGAAGAACACGAGATAAATTCGCTAACTTGAGGGCAGATGTCTCACACTGTTGACAGAAGACTATATCGCAACATTCACAATAGAGTAGCTGCTCATTAGGATGCACCGTACACGACGGAACAACGTCTTTACGCTGTTTCTAAAAATGTAACAAATGAGCAAAAGAGCGTGGACGACGAAGTACGAAATATTAAATAAGGTCACAATGAGTTTCGTGAATCTTCGTCTACTTACAATTTATCGCAAGTTACCTAGACTCCTAGGAAAACTTCCTACGCAAATTCTATGAACTCTAGCAGATATATATTCTGGAGATTGGGAAACTTTTGTTTTTCAGCTCTGACACAGTCTTAAAAGGGCTCTTAACGAGTACCAGTACGAGCATGTATCGGCTGTCGTAAGTCGGATAATTGGCACCTTAGCACTAGATCTCCGTTAGAACAATTTATGAAGATCGTTTGCTCGGCGTCCAATGTCTTACCATTTCACCATTTGTAAGAAAGAAAGTTCCATCCTACGTATCTGCTCGGACTGTAACTATGTGAAACTGCCTACGCACCAAAGCGAAATAAGGAGAAAACCATTCGAAAGGCAAAAAACTAATGTCGAGTACACCTTACAGAAATTCTATCCCATTATGCATCGTTTACACGTTTTTGTCTGGAGAGAACTCGGCTATGTTACTACAGAAAAGCCTTGAAAAGCCCAGAAAAGATCCCAATGAGTGGAACACTCTGGAGACAAATATTTTCTACGATTCTTTTTCGGTTGAGAAATTCAGTCAATCCATGACAGTAATTTCGTCCATGAATTCGATCACAGTTTACGTTTCAAGACATCTCTGATGTGCGTGACGATTTGTATACAGAACTAACTGTTTATATGATTGATTGGCATGAAAATCCATAACTACACCACTATTCCAATACTTCTGCCTATAGTCACAATCTTAACCGTTTTATTTACTGCCTACTATTTTTTTAATGGCAGGTTATAATACGAAATATAACTGCAACGATGCTGAGATAATTGCAAAAACTCCGGACCGCAGGTTTTTATGGTGGGGAACGAACGCGCTATTGTCCTTTCTGGGGAGTAACGCGTTCACCATCACACCATCCGGGTCCTCCGTTTCGCCTGGCTCTCAGCTAGTTCTATCGACCTCTGCCATCAGCAATCACTCGTGAGCGGGATTGATCTGGGGAGCGAAAATCGGCAATGAACCCAGTTAAGCTGAGGCTTTTTTAGTTATAATCACAATCTTAACCGTTCTATTTACTGCCTACTAATTTTTTAAATGGCAGGGTATAATGCGAAATATAACTACAACGATGGTGAGATATTTGCAAAACTCTTTCACACCATAGACACCTGCGGTCCAGAGTTTTGCAAATATCACAGTATACTAGTATAAAGCAGAGCGGCTAGGTCGATTCCCCTCCCGACTCTCTCCTTCAGTCAACGTAGTGATGCCTCAACTCGGCTACCTACTAGACTGCAAGGAGAATCGACTAGACCAGCATTCCACGACATTCATGAAGAAGACGGAATCAAGCAGCCGAAACAACGTGCGATATATTCGAAAACCTTTAGGGATGATGGATGCGAGAACGAATCGAATGCAAGTGCTGTGATTCGCACAACAGACGTAATAATGGATCATTCAAAAAAAAAAAAGAAAGAAATTCCATCTGCTACTTTCTCTAAATCTTTTCATAAATATTGATATAGATTGTTGGATAAAACATAGATGAATACGTTTTTCCTATATTGTTAAGTTTCGAAGTATTCGACATTGATCAAGGCCTCTGGATAAACGTCGTGCGTCCAACTCCACTAATCGTTGAAAATGAATGAATAACATAGTTGGGCTTTACCATAACCTCGGCGGGCTTACGGATGTGTCACATGGATCTCATTTCTTCATCTCAGACAAATCGGATATCAATTTGCTGAATCTAAAAAAATTGGAAGCATGGTTAGCCTTAGACAAGTCTATTGGATTATGATGAAACAAGCCAAATATTCATATTCATATACCTCTACGATTCTCTGCAGAGAAGAGAATACATGACTCATCGCTAATGAGTAGATCTATATCAAGCGTCTTACCCAGTACTGTTTAATTAACTTATTTGTATTAACTCATTAATTCAAACCATGCCGAAGTTAAATCAGAGAACACAGCTTTTTTTTTAAATAATGAGAGACTCTGAACCTCTCACTCCAAAAAATTCTTCCAATCCCGATTTACAAAGGTGAAATATTATGCCTAGCGCTGGGAAAAAGTATGTTCCGATAAGGTTAATTATGATTTAGCAAGCTTGGCTTAGGGTGAAATATATACATTTGAGGTCATGGGCTAAAAATCTGAATTACTACCCACGAAAGCTAATAAGTAGTCAAAAGTGCAGTAGACAAGGGAAAACAGAACGCTACGGAAAACAAATCCGATGGCTTAATTCCTCATTTGTTTCCATTAAAATGTCATGTTTTTTTCGAAAAAACAAAACTTAAGGGAACCTACAGTTTATTTATAACATCATAAAACAAATAGTGCTGAAAGATATGGAGGAAATATGAGAGACAAAGTTAATAAACTCAAAGAGTGAAGGCAAAACACAAAAGATGGGGTGCTACGGCTACATTAAAAACTATGAATAAAATAGCGAAATTGACAGATAAATCACTGAGCTTCCTTCTCATTATGAGCAAAACTCACAAACAGCAAAGCCGTGCCTCAATCTTTTTAAACTAAAAAAGTGAAGAACAACTAGACCCGCCGAAGAATGAGACTACGGGCCACACCTGCACCGAATCGATGGATTACCACAGCTGGAAGTCATTAAAAAATTTTTTACCATAAACTACTTACACAGGACAAACAGGATGCTGACATTCCATCGCACAGCAGGAGAAATATATAGTGGTTAGCTGTAATGGTCTTTAAAAAATATAACCCACATTCCGCTTTATTAACGACTTACCATTGTATTTTAATACCTATGTCATCGTACTTTCCTCTTTCCTGCTTTCAAATCACTGTCATGAAAGTGAGGGATGAGTTGACCGCATTCGTTATCACGTTGTCTAGTACAACTTCGAAAAACTAACCAAAAATTAAAGAAAGCATAAATCACGACAGCAGTGATTACGAACATAAAACACACGCTGGGCGACTAAGACCACCAAAGCTATCATTAATCCACATCTTCTTGACCATGAATGTCCAAGAAGGTCCGCCAGTTTTCCAAAGGAACCGAAGCACTTGGTGAATTTTGCGACGGTACAACAACAACTCCATCAAGATCTTTACTCATGTATGTTGTGGGATAATTCTTCAGAAAAATAAACGAGTTTCAAAGACTTATCTTCTTCCTTCAGCCAAACCAATGGCATCACACCTTATCTTCCTCAACTTCATTGCCAGATTCTCAGTGACAGATTCTTTTTCTGCTACACTTGTATTGCAAGTAGTCTTAGTATACATTTTTATCCTTGTAAACACAACGCGGGATTCATTAAGTGCTAGAAAAACATTTTCTTATTCCCACTAGTTCTTAAGATAGACGACCACAGAGAGCTTATTGTATCACATCATAAGATTTCATTAGTAGCACGTCGTAGAGTTGTTTGTTAAAAACAACTTCTAAACAAGTCCAATATCCTTCGCAATTATTTGATTGCGGACTTTCAACTGAGTCCATGTGCATGATACATTTCTCGGCTAGACAAGTGTACTCATGTAGTAAATGTGGAACCTATGCACCGAATGGAGTAGAAGAAACTGAACCGAGATTCCAACCCATGAATCCAACTACGCAATGGAGCTAGTTCGGAATCTTTTTAGACTTTCTCCTCCATCAGCCACCAGATTAGGTGTTAAATAGTCTCTCCATTAATCTGATACGATAGTGATACAAACATCGTCTTAGAAGAAAGCAATTATACTGAACTACTCTCTAACAAAGAGGGCCGAGGATAGTAAACCACCACCAAATGAATGAACAGCGTATAAATGTTGGTCTCATATAAAATGGAAGGTATCTCATTGTGACCATATACTTCCACAAAGATAAAGCGGAAAGATCTTTCTTTTCCGTTTCGAAATCCTTATCACTTAGTATTGAGTACTTAGTATATTCATTTCCTTCTCATTGCTGCAATGAAATAAAATGTGTAGTACCTCCCATATCAACTGTTTCCGGTAAACATAGTGCATTCTGTGATTACCTTCTTGACCTTTCCTCACACTTCAAGTCTTTAAAGTTTTCGGCCACGGGGACATTCGTATACGAACATATTTCGACTTTTAAAACTAAATCCTAAGTATTTAACTGGCTTTAAATTTTTCACCAAATCAGTACTGGTGAATTAAGTAAAAGGATCAAGCTTTCGACGTTGATCAATCCTTGAGGGATACGCCATGAATTCGACTTCATTAAGCATCGTTTGGAGGTGATTGAATGCATATCTGGCCGTTAAAAAGACTGGCGGTGGCCTATTGATATACCGACCCAATGCTGCTATCCACCCAGACAAGTGTGGTACCAATTTGCCGAACCCGGATGGATGGAAGGCTTGGTGGGCCAGGGGTGTTGGGATCGTGTGTGTGTGTGGTGTGTGTGTGGTGTGTGTGTGGTGTGTGTGTTGTAGGGCGCCTCCGACCACTGCGCCACACGCAGCCAAGTCGAATCACGATAGCAATATAAATGAGACACAAAAGTACAAAAAAAAGGAGAATTTAGAAATTGTTGGTTACGCTTATAGATGGAACATTTCTAAGCGAAAAAGTGGAAGACAAGAACACAACGGAAACCGTTCTGAAATACCTGCGGTAACGATGCAAGTTGTTCCAAACAAGAGAGACATACAGAATGTGAACAAGGCAACAGCTTCGGTTTTCGGATATTCTAAAAATACTAGAGATTCACACCCGGAGAGATTGTAATGAGGTAATAAATCTCTATGATTGATGACGTGCTCCACAGTTTTCAATTAAATTAGAATATAGCTTGTTACATGGCAAATAAACTTTTGAAAGAGATGGTGTTCAAAGTTAATCGATTCACGAGAGTTCCGGACGGATAGAGTGCTTAGGATGCCTGAGCGCCGGATCTAAACAACTACCTTATACTTTATTACAGGCTACTCTTAACACTGAGCTACATGCAATGCACAGGCTATTTACAAATACTATTCCGAGGAAATACGCCAAACAAACAAGAAAGTAATTCCTAGAACACAGAACAGAGCACTATTTGCTGGATTACTGAATATTTTAACAGACAAGACCCTGTATGAGTCCTATTGGCTCACACGCATTTGAAATAGTTTCGTCTCTCAAAAATGATACGTTAGTTGACATTGAACTTAGTAGAATGATAAAGAGCATTACAGTCTAGAAGTTTTTGTCAATAAAATACAGGTGTTTTTATTCATCAAAAATAAAACACTGACTTTTTTAGGTCCATAAGACGCCTTTTTCCCCTTTCGTCTATGCTAAT
Organism: Angiostrongylus cantonensis; assembly: GCA_009735665.1. Taxonomy (NCBI): domain Eukaryota; kingdom Metazoa; phylum Nematoda; class Chromadorea; order Rhabditida; family Metastrongylidae; genus Angiostrongylus; species Angiostrongylus cantonensis. Next base: position 222,479 of record MQTX01000240.1, on the reverse strand, counting down.
ATTTTGAAGAATGAAATGAACAAACATGTCAGAGTTCATCAAACAGAGCAGCATGGTGACTTTTAAGGCCACCACTGAGGTTTGTGGTTGACACATAAGCTGTTAAGAAATATTTAAATTCCCTCCTATTTTTTCTTGTAATTTTGACGTTTACACAGATTTCAAATCAAAAAACAAATCTTTTGAATAGGATAAAAAAGGGTAAAGCTCTCGGCGTTGATCAATCCCTAAGGGATGCACCATGCATTCAACTTCATTAAGCATCGTTGGAGATGATTGAAGCAAATAAGCTGACGTTTCGGCGGACTTTGCCTTCTGAAGAATAATCATTTGGGTTTCATGGAGCTTTGATGAATTACTGCATACTACCGGATGTAACAATAATAGCAGTAAAGATCATTGTATACATAACGACAGTGAAGAACAGCTGTACAAATAATGACAAACACATGCATACGAACAATTGACCATCGATCGGAACATTAATGAAAGTCTACCACCTATGAAAATCAGGTGTGAGCTCAGCAAAAGAAGGCAAGGAATGACGTAAATTCCTTAGAATACATTTCACAGGAGAAGACTTGTTCACAGGTTAATCTCTTGAAGCGGAATTCATCCCATTTTTTCTCTTGAAAGGGAATTAACAGAAACTTACGAAATTATGAGCAGACGTACTCACGAAAAATTGAAGCTACGTATGTTTGGCTAGATTGTTCAGCTTACACGAAGTTACTATAAAACTTTTATCCATCTGATATTTCGATGAATTCGCTTCCTCAATGCTGACGATCCGCGTCGATATACACAGCCGTTCATACTCTCGGAGTGGGGTTTTCGTTATCCTACCGAGTCGAATCTTTTCCACTGGAGTGCCGCTCAAATCCGGCAACCTCGCCCGGCGATGAAACCGATCAAATAAAGTTGGGGTAGTGAATTATCATGAAGCCATGTGCTAGCTATTCTAATACCGACTATTACAGGATGAACTGTCTACATGAAAAGTAATCCTTATCAGTAGACAGTATAAGACAGTATATCAGACAACAACATACGTATAAAAGAGCATCGCTGAGTCAGACAGCCTCATTCGAGCGGTGCTCCATAGAAGATTCGGCCCGATAAGTCAACGGAGACCCCACTTCGAGAGTACGAACGGTTGTGAACCACCGTTGACAGAATAATCGCTTTACAACAATCCAGTATAAGCTGAATAATAATCTAAACAAGTGTACTGGTTATTGACGCCGAGGTTAAGTGAAAGTCGGTTTAGTTAATTTAACATCGCCAAGATATGTCTACAAAAAATAAGTTTTCCAGGACTTTTCTTCCCTCTACATGTTATACAACTATAGACAAATACTATACAGACTTCTTGGGAATTATTGTAAAGACTAATCTCTATCTAGTGGGACACGTGTAGCGCAGTCGTTAGAAGTGCCCTACAATGCACATTGGATTGCCTAATGGTTTCGATCCCGTGCACATTAAATCTTCTATACCAACGCGTTTAGCATATTGGTACGAGTTGTCTGAACAATAAAACAGCAAAACGATAAATCGGTAGGTCGTAGCAACACATATGGCCCAGATTTGTATACAATGTCCAGAGTACGAAATGCTGTCTCATTTTGCACTTCCTCGACACTTTTTAACTTGGCTCCTATAGTGTAGTTGCACGATGTAGGACTAGAAAGTATTTCGTTATTAATAATTCGAAACAGTTATCTCCCTTCCTCGTCAACGTGAATTGTGGATGCCAACCTCGATTTACCAACTGTCTTGTATTGGCATGCAATCTATGCATAAAGGTTTAGTTGTTCACTTTTGAGGTTAACGTACAGGAAATCCGAATTCTTCCGCGGTAGCACACAAGAAGACAAGCATTTTCTATCGAACTTAAATTAGATATTTAGGACCGTTTTTAACACCATGCACAAATTTTCATTGAAAGTTCTGTTCACACCAACAAAAACAGTTGTAAACATCGAAGGCTAATGAAGAGCGTAGAGCAGGTGCAAGAAAGGAGCAGCAGGAAGTTCTAAAAGTTTCCAGCTAAACATAAATCACTCGAAAACAAAGAGCAACCCTCACTGGCGGATCACGATGTGTTTAAAGAAATAGTAGCTGATGATGCCCACCAAACTGTCTTAAAAACAAGTTCATACAAATGTTCGAGGAATCTAGCATGTGAAGCTCGGCAATTGACTGTCGTATAACTTTACAGTGTTGATTTAAACCTAAGAGGGAAAACTAAAACACTGTTTCCCAGTGAAATTGTAACGTGGAGAAAAAATCGAATGTTAACGACAGTAAAACACGTTTTCCAAGAATGGCCTCAGGGAGAAAGAGAAAAAAAGGCCACACAATCGTAAATTTCACGGCAATAAGACAACGATAACAAGCTAATGATCTCCAAGAGAAAGAATAAATCCTTGCTTCCCTTTATCCAGTGAATCACTACGGCAGACTGATGATGACCAACTATGCCAAAAGCATATGAAACCAGAGCGAATGTTAGTACTTGTCAATCGTAAAGGTTCTACTGAGTAGTGCATAATTAAGGTGACGGCACCGAATTATTGAATGGTGATTGCTGATGGCCGTAATCGACAGAACTAGCTGAGAGACAGGCGAAGTGAAAGATCCGTATGGTGTGGTGGTGAGCGCTTTACTCCCCGGAAAGGACAATAGCGCGTTCGTTCCCCACCGCAAACACCTGCGGCCGGAGTTTTGTAAATATCTCATTGTAATAAAAAATAAGTTACGATGACTACCCCTGCCTCGATGCAAATCCCCAATTTCTGCGGAAACATCAGCAGCAACGTAAATTATTGCATCTCTCAAATTGTCCGTTCTCTCTAAAATGGTCTTCAACGAGTTCAGCCACTTTATTGAAGCAGGTGCTTATTTACCAATGATTAGATAGAATTAAAATCTAACGAAAAAGACGGCTCGGATAAAAATGATAGCAAGAAAAATGTGCAATGTTGCACCATTTAGGCCTTGTGGTTGCTTAAATAATTTTCGGAACGGGAAGCACAGTACTCCAAACGTTGTTCTGTGAGCCGGTTTTCAACTCCAAATTCCACTAATATGATATAAGCCGCAATTCCCACCACTACTGGCGTCCTGGTTTCTTTTGGTTCAGATCCAACCAATGTGGACATAGTTTTCTAGGTTTCTCTTCTAACAACAACCGATCACTGCACATATGTCTTGGATGTAATAACCAGCAATAAAGTTTACATCGTGGTTAGCATTTGTCAACTCCGCATTAATGAAATTTGTAATAGTAATCTATAATAATAATCTGTAATCTAAGGGGTTGAAATAGTTTTAGAAAGGATTTCCACATTTTGATATGGTGCTCCGTACATTACTTTCGGGCAGACAACAAACCATCAAACTAGTTTGCTCGTTGTAAGACTTAAAAAACTATCGGTTTCGAAGGCTACCATGATTCATTGCTAGTTTTCGATCCAGTACCTTCATAATCTTACACTGCAAACATTATTGCACCGAGTTTACAATTTGGAAAATAGAACGTGGATGAACCGTCTTTACATGTCATGGGTTTCCCGGCGCTTTCATCCACTTTACCGTTCTGCAACTAGGGTCAGAAGTGCAAACTTGTTGCCTTGCAGACTCACCTACGGTTTGATTATTCAAAACGTGACTTTGGTTGTGGACACATGTGGCACGAACACACAACACAGACGTCGATTCATCTTTTCAGAAGCTTTCATTGCGCTCGCTTTAGGCTTGTCAGAATCCACCCCAACATCCTTATCGTCCTCCACTGACTTCCTTCTCAACATACGACTAGTTGTAATAGTACCCAGGATCGACTTTCTATTAACCTCGGCATTGAATTATGAATTCGTCGTTTTCTCTCTCAGCAATCGCCCGGTTGTTAAACAGCATACGCTTACTTTCATACAATAACACACACAACACAATCGTAGCTGACGTTTCGGCAGAATAGCCTTCTTCAGAGCCTGGAAGGGTACACCAATACGCAACTTACTAGGTCAAACACTTTGGATAAATGTCAAAAATCCTACAATGAATAGCACGGAGGAATGTCCCGAGATCACACGTGATCTCGCTCCTTACCTTCGCATCGATCGTCGAGAAGCCGCAGATCTTGTAATTATCGCTCAGATTTTCATCTTTCTGTTTGTGCTGTTCAAGTGTTTGACCTAGTAAGTTACGTATTAGTGTACCCTTCCAGGCTCTGAAGAAGGCGATTCTACCGAAACTTCAGCTACGATTGTGTTGTATGTGTATTATTGCATGGAAGTAAATGTATGCTGTTTGACAGCCTCGCGATTGCTGAGAGAGAAAACGACGAATACGACTTGCTAATCCATAGTTATTCCTCAACACATATTTCAGACGTGTTCAAAAACAAGAACTGTTTGGTTATTCGATGACTTAAGCACGGGAAATGGTTTGACTATAGGTGTACACCTTCAGCTCCTGCATATCGCGTGCTGCTTCTTCGCTGCGGTCGAAGTACAAGTGCATTTATTTGCTAAACAGCATGTGGTAAAAGAACTGTTGTGTCAAATATCTGGTCAAGCAGATAGGAAAATGTACGTTGCTCAGTGACCTCTGATAGAGACTCGAAAGTGTTTAGCGGTACTCACTGTTTACTAACAAGCTCTACGTTTAAGCTATCCGTATTCATTAAACGTACCGAGTGTGTTTAACGTGTGGTGTCAACGGATGATCCACTCCTCAGGGAAAACCTGTTCAACAACATTTGATCTTCATGAATCGGATTCTTCAAGATTAACCCAAAGCCCTAAGTTTGCCCAGTTTTATAATCTCTTTTTTTTCAGCGCAATAGTTTGAAGAGATGACTATAATATCGAGAAAACGAAGGTTGGAAAGGAATTCTATTTTAAGATGCACCCATTATTCGTTCCACTTAAACGACTATACCCACCAGTGTTGTACGATGAGCAATGTCTCTGGTGATACTGTGTCGTATTCCCTTACAAAATTGTCTTTTAACAATGGCTAGTGCAATCAGAAACCCTTTTCAAATAGGAAATGCACGAACATTAGTCATTATTGACAGGCTTAGGGTGAGAGCATGACTTTGACGTTGATTAGTCTCTCTCCCAACGAGCCATGCATTCGATTCCACTAAATCGAGCTGACCGAGTCCACATTTGGTCATACAACAACTCGAAGGTGCCTACCAATGTATCACCTTAGTGTTTTCATCCTTCTAGACAAGATTACCAATTTACTGACTCGGGCTGGATAGAAGGTTCTGTTAGCCTGGTCACAATCATGTGTGGGCACTTCAAGGCACTTCTAATAACCGAACCATGAGGAAATTAACTAAAATCATCATAATCCCTATTCAACAGACAATCTAAGAGTGGTACTATGTGAGATTGTCCAGCTCATGCAAACGAAGCGACCACATTATGACGTGCGTTCAAATCATGAGTCACAGTCGACTCATTATTTCACAAATGGACTACGGTAAAAATCGGTACAAATTCCTCGCGGGCTAGTAGAAATAAATGCGATATAACAGATGGGATTAGAAGATTTTAAAGAACTGAAACACCTTACGTGCTAGGTTAAAAGAAATCAAAATGAATACTTAGAAGAGCGTTTCCACTACTGAACCTCAAAAATCAACAGTTTCAGAAAATCACTCACACATACACACATACACATATACACACATACACACATATATATATATACACACACACAGAAATTGTCCTTGCACTCAAGATAAACACAAACCCAATGAAGAAGAAAGATAGTACATTCCACTGTTAAACAAAGAATCATGGGCTAAATATGGACAACTTCAATAAAAGCACTCCCTTGCAATCTGTCATTAGTTGGAAGCTCCAAACAACCCGATAACACCTCCATTAATAGAATGCAGTGAAGCATTGAGTTCAACAGATGTACCACTAAATAGCAAACTTGTGAGATTGATGGCAACGAAGTGGGAAACTAACGTGATGGTGTAAAATAATATGTGAGCGAACGTTGAGCAAGAGCTCTAAAAGACTGTCTACTAACTTCATACGTGAACAGTTATCATCACGAAGAATCATGCGAACCTTAGCACGTGTCCCAGTTTATTGTTGCTGTCATTTTCTAAACGGATGTCAAATAACACTAGGAAAATCACCGACCTATTTTGATCAGACTTCTTTACGACGATCTTGGAAGAAATATGTCCACTGAGCTAGCGAAACCCAGTGAACAAGTGATGCACGAAACAATGATGGCTGCAGACTTTATAGACGGTTGCTCGAGCCAGCCAATCACCATCGCGAGGACAGGCTTCTAGTGTGCAAAATTTTCACCATGGGATCTTCTTGAGAGGTGCCACTGCGTCCTCAAACCGTCATCACAGGCTGTCGCTGGCCGTCTTGTATCGCAGGATAAAAGGATAAAAAAGATACAGCTCTCGGCGTTGATCAATCCCTGTGGCATGTGCCATGCACTCAAGTTCATTAAGCATCGTTGGAGGTGATTGCAGGCATATTTGGCCTTTACAATGACTCGCGGTTGCCCACTGATGTATTGAGCCAGTGTTGCTAACTCCCAACACAAGTCTGGTACCAATTTGCCGACTCCGTGTATCGCAGTGGCACCTCCCTCCAATGCGCAACACGCGCCCTTCGGAGGAAGGTTTGCTTCCTGTTGACTACGTTTTTCTAAACGATAGCGGCGTCCCCAGTCATTTGTTCGCTACTAGCTGAATTCCTGGATGGAGAATTTGAATTTGTTCTCCATGTAGACTACAATGCCTGAGTGATGAATCCCACTGTATACGGGAATACAACGGGAATTCATTTTACTTAATTTGGCACTTCTAGAACTTCGAAGAACTCTTCACTTAACCAAGGAGCGCTACAGTTGTGGTTTTTAGACAATCGCTGCGAATAAAATTAATGCCCTGTAGAACTTTTAAAGAAGTACGTAAAGATGGTTTTGACGGTTTAAATGTAGTCCATAATTAAAATGATGAACACAACACTGGCCATGACGATAGTCTATTTTACCAATGCCTCCATGCGCTACAACGAAGATTACAGACATCTCATAAGGATATCGAGTTCTATTAAACAAAGGGTCTTTTCTACAATCATCGATGAACTAAATGCAAAGTTAGCCTTCATGACAGCCTGTGAATAACTATCGGGATGATCGGAGTGGGACCAAAAACGTAAGGACCTATACGAATTCACCACGATTACTATGGCTACCTACAGTACCAGACTTGTCTGGGAGGAGAGCAGCACTGGCTCGATACATCGGCCGGCCACCGCGAGTCATTCTAAAGGCTAGATATGCATTCAATCGCCTCCAACGATGCTTAATGAAGTCGAATGCATGATGCATCCTTCAGGGATTGTTCAACGCCAAAAAGCTTTTAGAGCTTTTGCCTACAGTAACAGTTACTAAAAAAGGTAATACTAAAAACAGTCTCGTCTTTCGACTTGGAAGCTTTCCGTCGTTGTCATGATAAAATTGATCACGTCAGTCTGACCACTGTTACTACTATACCACTTTTCTTCATAGAACTCGAATGCAGCTTATATTGAAGTTTTTCCCGTTATTAATGTTTCCAGCCAACGGTTTACCGCGTCATCGTGGCTGAGAGGTGTTCCTGGGTGTCGGGTCGCGATGTACAGCGGTGGGATTCATGTTCCACGCAAGGTCTCCCAAGCTGAGAAGGAGTCCGGCATTCCCATCAGGAAGTCCAGCTAACAGTAAAGCAATATCAGGATCCACCACCGTCGTGGTATCAAACTATCCACATGGTAGCAAATCTCCCTCTTATCCACAAGAGCGGCGACCGCCTATGGTGGTGACGACCTGGAGTTGACTTTGGCCAGGCTTACCTTGGGACACCAGGAAAACACAATACCAGCCAAACCAGCAAACTCCGAAAAACGGAGAATATGCTGGGGCTCGCACAACCAATAAAGACGGGCCGTCCAAGTAAGTATAATTATTGTTTTCGTTGTAATTGTGAAAAAAGAACTGTAGAAAATCGCATCACACCAAAATGATGATGTTGTTTGTCGTTCTAAGCCACTGGAGACCAATGAGCAACTCTACTATGGTAATAGGATGACGTTTTAAATTGACATTATCAACAATGTAAAGGAATTGAACAAGACGACAGTATCTTGTGAACACCTATCAATGTTACTTTTGACAAAACCATACCAAAACTGGTAACGAATAACACGAAAGTGGAAATCTCAAAAAGTCACATCATTCCGCTTCGTTGATGATAGCGTTCTCACTGAAGTGGGTCTCAGACAGTGAGTGACGATTTCAACGGCGCATGAAGAAGAACTGTTTCACGGTTGATCGAAGAGAAAAATGTGCTTATAAGAATAAATGCCACAAGGAGAAACGGAACGAACATTTACCAATCCTCTGCTTCGTATATCTGGACCGCAAACCACAATAGGTGATCCCAAGCGGAGCAGTATGGAAGTTTTGAGAGCACAAAAGACTATGTAGGATGCACTGCAAAAGGAAGGGAACGCCTGACTCCGTGACCATGTTTCAATTTCTTTCCAATCTCTCAACCACTTCTCTTTACATATCGGACCCCTAGATCTGCCTGAGGCAGGATAAAGGAATATTCGATAGTACGTACTATCAAAGATTAGTGGAACTGACGTACAAGGAAATATGTGAAGCATTCAGTCGACCTAACACCTGCAACTTGGCGACAACCGTTGGAAGAGGACCACAAGTGGATTCCTTGTGATGTGGAGCTCACAGCAGCAAGAACATCAGGCCAAAGTTCAGACTTCTTCATGGAGTCGCTGTTCGAAAAATATGATGCTCATCATATCCCCTATGCTGATACAACCCACTAGAAAACCAACATGCCACAGGAAGGAGTGGAGAATGTGCCAGTACCCGTTTGAGTCAGTAGACTGATAGGGACAAGTGGACGGATGATACAGTTGACAGAGGTGATGGAGAAATACATAACTTGCTGTTAATAACTAGTAACAAGAAAGATGATTACAAGCAAGTTTGATCAGAATACACTACTAACTGAAGAAAAGAGTGACGTCACCATTTGTGATTGTTTCGGTGATTTTTGATTGATTGATCGATTGACTGATTGGGGCGTACTATAATAATATGTTACGAGTTATTATGAACAGTAGCGAAAAATCCGTTCTAAAAATGGCGACCGTTAACAAGAAATAAAACTTACAGCTTAGTAAGAGAAAGAAAATGTTTGGGAAAAATAATGAGCTATTAAGAAGCTGAAAACCGGGGAAATTAAGTAGAAATAACTCAAAAGACCGTCTTTCTATAAGCTTCGGCACAAATAATCGATATATTGATTCATATGTTCTCTTAGTTAAACTTAACACCGCATCAGCTAAACAAGATCATTTCATAAGAACATACAAGTAAATATATTGAGCAGAAATAGTCATCATCCACTGCATTTGAACTTTACAAGTGAAGAATAGCGTGGAATCGACCCATGTTGTTCAAATAAAGAAGGGGGTCGATTGTCGTAAGGACATCGAGGGAAACCGGACGCACTCCAGGAGAGCGAAAGATCGATACGCGTCCCTAGCACCGGTGCAGAGCACCCCCGGATGTTGCCAGTGGCTGGGAGTCGTTTTCTCATTTGGGAACTACAGAATGGTCAGTGCCTGGAAGTTGTTCTCCCATTTGGGCACTACGGATGGCTGAGCGAACTCTTCCCAACTGTGATTTAGTAGGATAGTAGTCTGTGTAAAGTATGTGTACATAGTTTTTTGTTTCTTTAAAGTTTATGTCCTTTGGTACTTCCATAGTCCTATTGTTACAAATAAATAATGGCTTATTCCTTATTCAGTCCCATATCGATTACCTGACAAGGTCAGTTTCGATCGATTTTTTCGAAGGACAATCTTTTTCGAAGTATTGCTAGAGCGAAGTCGCGCTCCACATTCTCGTCGAACTTGTTCATTACGGTTTCCGCACACTTGGAAGTCGAACAGTTCGTTTCTATTTTGCCATTTCGCATACTTATTCGGTTGTAAATGTGTTTACGCTTTCTCCTAAGGGCTATTAGTCAATGTAGCCAGTCAACTGAGTCAGTAAGGCCTTAGTGCCGGGTTGTCGTTCAGTTTCGTTTTACCGTCCATTGTCATTTTGTGAGCGAAACACTTCTTTCTATTTAGTTTGATACCTTGATTAGGTGTAGACTACGTACTTCTTCCACCCTTCATAGGAAAAAAGTATAGCTATTCTTATCGATTGGTAGTACGTTAAAGGCACTAGATGCTTCAAGACTGCAACGCCGAAGTTGAGCAGTGTTGAAGGGAGGTTTCTTCTTGCTTATTCTTTATGCGAATACTCATGCTACCACTAGTGGTAGACATTTCTGGGGTCTTAGAGTTCTGTTTGACCTGGAATCTCTTGAGGTGATATTTCATCGGTAGAGAACAAATCCAGATATGATGACGCATCGAGACAATTGGAGATATTGAGACACAACACTGCTAGAAAGATGACCTTTATGTTGTATTTGATTTCTGTACGTTGTTGGAGTCCTCTTTGTTTGTGATGTCATAGCTCACCGAGCTAGTAATTCTTGGTAGCTTTTACTTCCTGTGATAGCTTTCTGTTCCAGTTGACAATGCGCTCGGATGACGAGCCAAGAATCCTCTCAGCAACGAACACGTCGACTTACGGTGGTATCGTCAATGAGATGTTCGATCCAACTGCTGTCATTTCTACTCAGGTACTCGTCTTGTCTTGTTCACTTCCCATCGTTATGAAGCAGGGAGATCAGCGTTATGGTGCCACATAACAAACAATGGAATTTGGGGTAAGGTGGGGCAAGGGAGGGGGTTGGGGATGGATATAGATTATCTATTAATCTCACAATTGGTCATGAAGAACTTGTGAATAATAACTGATTTCTGATTCCACTGGAAAAATATCCTTATGGATGGTTCTCTGCAACGTCGTTTTTTTTTTTTTTGTTAATAACGTACCGATAGACAATACTTCACTTTCTGAGTTTTTCCAGCCCTCAACTAGCAATGGCAATCCATCATCGTTTGCAGAGAAGCCGAAGAGCTTTGATGACAAGCCGCTTATTTTCGGTATGTTGTAGACAAGTTGTTGTTGTTTTATTCAAAGCAGTTGGCAGATGCAATAGTGTATAGCTCCTTTTCTTTCTAATCCTAGCTAGTTGTCTTAGTTGTGGAACTGGTGTAGTAAATTATGGTCTGCTAAAATTCAATCAATTTTATCACGTCGCACCAGGTTTTCCAGAGAACCATGCGTTTTTTGTGTTTTTCTTTTCACTGGAAAGAAGTAAGGTGCTTGATGTAAGACTTCCATGAATGCATATATGTTCCTGGCTTACATTAATAGCATGATTCAGTGTGGCCTTAAACAGGCTTCATCGAGGTTCAAACTCCATGTCCTCTCCGGCATAGGTAGTATAACGGTTATGGAAGATGAGTGTTATTATGACTTGCAAGTGTTCGTGACCTCCCAACGATCTACCGCTTTGTTATGGCCGGGAGGTGTTCCTGTGTATTGGACTGCGATGTACAGCGTGAGAATTCGTCTACCCAGCAGGGTCTCCTAAACTGTGAAAGAGTCGAGTGTTTCCATTAGGAGGCCCATGTAAGAGTAAACCAATAGCAGGATCCACCACCGTTCTCGACTTAAACTAGTCGCATGGTGACAAATCTCCCTTTGATCCACAAGGGCAACGACCGCCTGCGGTGGTTGCCACTTAGGGCAAGCTTTGGTCAGGCTGACTTCGCGACTCCATAGAACTACAATAGCTAAATCAGCAATGTTCCAAAAAATGGTGATTATGCTGCGGACCACACAACCAATGGAAGCAGGCCATCTAAGTGTCTAAGTAACTATGTGTTTGTGAAGTGCCGTCAGTGAATATTTCAGTTAGCTGTGTCAGAAGTCCTTCTAGTTCCATATCTTTCACGAAGTGACAGGTCCTGAAATCTTTGCTGTGTTACTGCTATCATAGGGGTAACGTGAGCCACAAGAGATTGTGGGTGATGAAAGACTAGGGTAAGAAAGTACGCGATATCACTATCTAGCTTTACCGCTTTTAGTAACATTATTGCCATCAGCAAGGGCACGCGTGGCGCAGTGGTTGGAGGCGCTACTGCGACACACACACACGTGGAATCGATTCCTGCGCCCATGGCCCACCAAGCCTTCCATCCCTCCGGGGTCGGAAGATTGGTACCAGACAAAACGGGGAGGATAGCAGCACTGGCTCAATACATCGGCAGGCCACCGCGAGTCATTGTAAAGGCCAGATATGCATTCAGTCACCTCCAGCGACACTTAATGAAGTCGAATGCACGGCGCATCCCTCAAGGATTGATCAACGCAGAGAGCTTTATCCTTTTGTTACCATCAGCACGAGTTCATTTGCGAGAGTTCCGATTTCAGCTGTTAACTTAACGTATCGCGTTTAATCCAATAGTGATTCTGGGATTTCCTTACATAGGGATGGTTATTCTGAGATTCCAGTGATTTATTCATATAAATTTTCTTCGAAAGTGTCTGTTTTATACTTCTCTTCATGTATCGCTATAGTGTTATTCATGTTCTTCTCTACAACTAGCAATTACTATAAATGTTCCAACCTGCGTCGCAGTTGATTCAAGCTACGAACTTCGTTTCTGGAGGCATTTTTCGTTTGATTCGTGTTTTTGATATGAGCTCTGAATGTTTTGACTTGGGAAATCCACTGCACTGATTTTTGGATTACTTTATCGAACTGTATCTCGCCATGACCATGATTTGCCTTTCTGTCTTCGTCGGTAAAAGTAGTTATTACTTTATGTATAAATTAGGTCTCCGCATGGATACGACAATGACTAAACACAACAAACAGTGGTGCGCTTTTCTAGAGTTCGGAATTGGCTGATACTGCCTTTCATCCTCCTTTGTTATATTTTCTACCCTTGAATCGCTATCCAACAAAAAAAGTTCCCGAAGAATTGTTCATTTTTGTGTCCCTTGAATTGCTGGTGGAACATTTTATTTTTGATCTCCATTGCTTTTGAATCTTTTGTGTGGGGCTGATGAAGTTGATATATTATATTTTGATGGTGAGTTCACTTGAGTGTAGATATTGAGGCTTTCGATTTTTTCGAAGGCATTTTGTCTCCGAACAGGAGGATCACATGGAATTTGCTATATCTGGAAAATCCTCTTACATGGGCCTGAAGATCGATGTTCGAAGATACTATTCTGGAGTTATAGATACTGAGCATAAATGAGCATAAAGTGTGCCTTGTGTGTAGCAGCATAAGATCATAAACCCTTCCAACGGTTTATCGCCTCATCGTGGCTAGGAGGTTCATTTTTGTGTTCCTGGATGCCAGGCTACGATGTACAGCGGGGGGATTCATCTCCTCAACAGAGTTTCTCAACTTGAAAAGGAGCCCGGCGTTTCCATCTGCAAGTCCAGCTAAGAGTAAACCAATAGCAACACCACCACCGTCCTGTTATCGAAGTAGTCACATTGTGGCAAATTCCCCTCTGATCGACGAAGGTGGCGACCGCCTGTGTTGGTGGTGACCTGGGAGCAGACTTTGGCTAGGCTGACCTTGGGAACACAAGAGCTGAGCCAGAAAAACTTATGAAAAATGGGAATTATGCTGGATCCGGCACAACCAATGAAGGCGGGTCATCCAAATGTCTAAGTAAGTAAGGGCGTGAATTATTACCAGTGTGGATCGTGTGCTTTCTCTTTTGTTCTAAAATCTTTAGCGTTTGTCTAACACTGCATTGCTGCATTTCATTTTCCTCGGTGCGATGGGTTTTTAAAGCTTCTGCTTGAGTAATTTAATGCATTAATGTCTTGTGTATTCACGAAGAATCGTGCAGTTCCCACCAGATTTTTGGTTCAACTTTTACTTCGCTTGCTTGCAAAATGTTCTACGCAGCCCAAATATACTCGTGCGTGGACTTTCCTGGGCCGTCATCACGAACGATCACGAGTCGTTATGGATCTGGGGAATTTTTGCCCTCTTGAGACTATGTGTTTTTCAAGACGGTGATATTCGAGACATTCGTTTACTGTTCGGTGTGTTGTTAATCTCGCTTTGTACAACAAGCTTAAGCTTTCTCGTGATTTATGTTTTCAAACTGCCTTAAGTCACTTTTGTAGTTTTATTTACTTACTCGTTAATTTCTTTATATTACCGTGCTGTGTCATTTAATATTATCAGCATAATTTCCCTTTATAGGATATTCGAACGTTTCTTTCCCTGCCACGTATTGATTTGTTTGAAGTGCTTTATGTTGTAGCAAAATCAATATACCGTCATTTTTTATCTACTGCCTTTTTTCAATGGCAGAGTATTATGTGAAATATAACCATAATGATGGTAAGATATTTGGAAAACTCCGGTCCGCTGGTGTCTGCTGTGGTGTGGAGCGAACACGCTATCATCCTTTCCGGAGGCTACCGCGTTCACCACTACACCGTACGGGTTCTTCGTTATGATGTCAATATACTCCCTTTCTTAACATTTGTCTTAGTGCCAGTTGTCTGTCTTCTTATAAACTATATATAATTCCATAGTTTTCCTCTGCAAGTTGCTAAAAAATGTTGCCCTTGCTATTTGTCCAACAATGTCTAGATAGTGGTCTTTTGTGTATTTTTTTTCCTTAATGGATGAAATGCGTCGATGATTTTATCTGTTCTTTTTTCATTTTGCAGGTGATCAAGCCAGCAGTCTCAGCAACAACGTAATGAATGCTGAAATGCCGTCGTCAAGTAAGTGTTCTGTTCTCTATTCAGCTTATTATACCAGCGTATTGTTTTCTAATGTTTCACACATCGTTGTAGCATTAGCTTTGTGAAGTGCTGTGATAGCATTTCAGTTCAAGTGTTTTGTTTTCCAGTAATCTGTTTTTCTTTGCCACTAGCGGACAAGCACGTCAGACTTGACATTTGGTTTATCTCAGGTATCGAATTTGCCCAATCGCGACCGAAAGGGCTTTCAACAATTTCCGGTGTATTTGCTCCTGTTGCATTATCAATGTTCAGCATCTTGCTGTTCATGCGAATGGGTCAGTATCTCCCAAGAGTTAAACATTGTAAAATTGTTTTTCTGTTTTTTTTTTCTTGTCTTTGTTTCTGTTGTTTCTTGTACATTATGTGAACGCTTCTCAAGTATATTTCAAATTTTCTATAGCATTATTTGACCCTTTTAATTGAGATGAAAGCATTAGTTTCAGGGTTTGTCGTTGGTCAGCTAGGTTTCCTAATGACGGTAGTACAATTGGCGATGGCTTATGCTATTGTTATGCTAACTGTACTTTCGCTTTGTGCTATTTCATCCAACGGGGCCGTTGAAGGAGGAGGAGTATACTGTCTGTTTATTTCTTGTCTCTTTCATTCTTGCCAGATTTACTAGTTATTAATATCTTATTCTATCTATAGCTTATCCTACCAACAATTTACTGTATCATCATGGTTGGAAGGTGTTCCTAGTTTTCGAGCTGCGATGTACAATGGGATTCATCCTCCAACAAGGTCTCCCAAGTTGAGAAGGAGTTCAGTGTTTCCATTAGAAAGCGCAGCTAAGAGTAAACCAATATCAGGATTCACCACCGTCGGGGTATTACACTAACCACATGGTAGCAAATTTCCCTCTGATCCATAAGGGCCGCGACTGCCTAGGATGGTCACAAGTTGGGCAGATTTTGGCTAGGCTCATCTAGGGACTCCAGAGGACCACAATTACAACGGAACTCCGAAAAAAAAATGGGGATTATGCAGGGCTTCGCGCAACCAGTGAAGACGGATGTCTTATTGGAAACGACAGTTTTGACTATATTTCTACTAGAGGCCTAGAACACAGTGTAGTGTAGAGACAACATGTTTCATAAGTTAACCTCTTTCGGTGCATATCTAGGAAAATATTTAATGCTGTAAATTTTATGCTACGTTCTATGTTATGCTGGTGACATTAATAGCACGCTTTCCAGATATGATAAGTAGGTCTTTGGGTCCAGAATTTGGTGGTGCAATTGGAGTTCTATTATTTGTCGCGAATATTTTCTCGTGCGCCTTATACATTTCCGGTTTCACAGAGGCGCTTTTGAATAATCTTGGAAATGGACGTGAGTATTTCAGTAGTTTTTTCCAGTTTGAGAAAGAAATATGATAAGAATTTTAACCCTCATCGTTCATTTTCACCAGTCACCCTATGTTCCATTGTTTACAAGTCATAGCTGGTCTGTTAATAATTCCAGAATTCCCTGACTCACCTGCATGGCGGTTCCTGTACTGCGTTTTGGTTTCAAGTGTATTATTTATTTTGTGCCTACTCGGAGCTGGTATTTTTGCCAAAACAGCGTTGTTCACATTTGTTCTGATTTCGGTGAGATTTTGTTGAGTGCTTGAAATAACCGATACATGAATTGTAGTGTATTTGTAATTTCAGATATGTTACTCAACTTGGCTTTTTTCCTTAATATTTGATGGACCTATGGAAATTCCAATACCGAAAGTTAATACCCCCGCTTATCGAGTCCGCGAAAATGCTTCAGATCCGGACAGTCCTTTAGTGGTGCAATTGAATCAGACACTAACAGCTAACTACACTGGCTTCAAGTACTTATATACCTTTTTACACGTTTTTGAACACTGTAAAACTGATAGGTATATTTAGCTTCCGAACACTTGGTGAAAATATGTTCACAAACTACACAATGGATTACACAACCGAACGTCCAACTGATTTTGCGCTAATGTTTGCAATTATTTTCTCCGGAGTCACAGGTATTCTATACTTCATGATGGAAAAAAAAATGAAGCTCTCGACGTCGATCAATCCCAGAGGAATGCGCCATGCATTCGACTTCATTAAGCATCGTTGGAGGTGACTGAATGCAAATCTGACCTTTACAATGGCTCGCGATGGACTACCGATTTATTGAGCCGGTGCTGCTATCCTCCCAGACAAGTCTGGTACCAATTTCCGACTTCGGAGGGTGGGGGGTGAACCGTGGACGCGAGGATCGTTCTCATATGCGTTACAGGGCGCCTCGGACCACTGCTCTACACTCCCTTTCATGGTGGTAATGCAGAAAAATTTGTTTGTGCGTTACAGCGTCGTTGAAAATTGGAACATTTACATGATCCTAAGCATCAGATTTTAAGAAAATATTAGTTCAGTAGCGATTAGTCCTTTGTAGTTCAAATGTCGACTGGGTAGATAAAATTGAGTAGTGTACTGTTTTATTGGTAGACTAACTCGAGGTCGTTGTGAAACTTTTTAATAAAACCATAACTTATACAAAAGAATTGCATAATATCATACTACGTGCTCAATCAGGTCTTATGGCTGGTGCAAACATGTCCGGCGAGTTGGCGCGACCTTCAGTTTCAATTCCTCGTGGAACGGTGCAGGCCGTCTTCACTACGTTGTTTGTTTACATCATGACTGCTTTTTTAATGGCAGCGACGTCAAGCAGATATCTCTTACAAAATGACTACACGGTGTGATATCACTTTACATGGGAATTTAGTGTGCTGATGGCGATTATATTTTTAGGTTATGATGGACACCAATTTCCAAAGATGGTTCATTCTTATCGGCATTTTCTCTACTACACTGTTTTCATCAATGAGCAATCTGATTGGTATGTATAAGACGAATTTGATTATTTATCGCATGAAGGACAACGCCTTATTTATCACAGCGCGTAGTGAGTATTGATTCCAACCTACTTCATCTGCTGTTAGCGAAATCTTGTACTTCCAATTGCTCGAGTAGAAAGGGCATCTTTGCACCTTTCCCGTCGGTCACTGGCGAGCAGATGTGGATATGTGTTAGAACGTACTCAACAGCACAACGTCTTACCACAGCATTCAGTGGGACGAGGAAGTTTAACGAAGGATTTTTTCTTTTTTTTTTGTGAATTGTGGCGGTACTAGGTAACTTTTTTTAGCAACTTAGTATTAGGGTAGTGCTTAGCTACTTGGATTATCCCGCCTTCACTGGTTGTGCGGGATAATCCAAGTAGCTAAGTACTACTGTGCCTCAGCATAATTTCCATCGTTTCGGAGTTTTGCTGCTTTAGCCGTTATGGTTCCCTGGAGTCCTGAGGTCAGCCAAGTCAAAGTCTGCCCCGAATCATCACCACCACAGACAGTAGCTGCTTTTGTGGATCAGGGAGATTTGCCACCACGCAAATAGTTTAATACCCAGACGGTAGTGTATCTTCGTATTGGTTTACTCTTAGAGGTGCTTACCGGTTGAAACGCTGAACTCCTTCTCAGCTTGAGAAACTCTACTACGGAGATGAATCCCCTCGCTGTGCATCGCAGCTCGACACCTAGGAACATCTCTCACCACAATGAGGCGGTAAACCATTGAGAGGGTAGGTTGGTAGAGTGGTAATATTCCCGATTTTAGCGAAGTTGTGGTGTTACAGCTCAGCTCAAACACAGACTTGTTAATCAAAATAAGAATCATTGGGACATGTAAAATCTAAAGATTTTTACCACTATTTTCACTAGTTTTTAGCTGAGTTCTTATGTCCTTAATCAGTGATTAGGGCATTTTTAGCAACGATTTATTTATTGGGGTTTTCTTCAGTTATTAGTATAAACATGTTTGTATATAAATACATATGCATATATACATGTAGATATATATACATACACATCTACGTATATGTTTATATATACATTTATTCATATGTGAATGTATATGCATGCAGGCTCCTCTCGTGTGCTAAACCGACTTTCGCATGACAAACTGTTCGGATGTCTACTTCGCCCGGCGAAGATAGAAATTGGTGACCGGAATCCTGTTGTTTCTGTTGTCATTACATGGCTTTGTGTTGTGGTATGTTACAGAAGGTGGCGTTGTTTTATATTTAAACTTTAACGCAAGGAATTATTCAGGGTGTGTTTTTGATTGGAGCGATGAACAAGATCGCTAAGCTCACCTCCATATTCTTTCTTCTCTCCTATATGGGAGTAAACATCGCCTGTCTTGCACTAGAGCTTACCAGCGCTCCCAATTTCAGGTTTTCCATCGTTTATTCCAGTTCTAACTTATTTTCAGTCAATCTTATTGATCCAATCGGTTCACATCTTTTTCTGCTAAAAGATTAGGTCCTTAAATAACACTCAATATTGGATGCTTGCGTCACTCTGCTAAGGACTTGCGTAACTTACAGGGTTTACAGCAACTTACTCATCCTTTTTTTGTAAAGGCTAAAATTTCGAACAGGGAACGATTTTTTTTCCAGGAAGCTTGAATGCATTGTGTTCCACAATGTATTGTTGCACATTACTATACTGCTTTTATTTTAAATGATATCGTAGAAAGAAAGTAGGCTTTCTGTAATTATAAGGCGTATTCATGCAGCTTGTGTGGGTGCGTTCTAGTTTAGGCAGATTGTACAATACGAGTCAATTCGGCCAAAAGCTTGCAATCAACTGACAGGGAAGTGTATGGGAGGCGGTTAGGAGTCGCCTCAAACAAATAAGCTCCATGTCCACTTTAGGAGAGCTTGGCAAGCTACCCGAAAGTAAACCCAGCGTATACGTTCAGAGCCTAGCAACGTATACGTGGGTATTAAAAGCTATAAACAGTAAAAGAAATGGGTCTTATTCCCTTGACACCGAAGAGTCTCCAATTTCACAACATTGGGTAGGTAGGACGAGTACGAAGAGGTAGCTAAAATCTCAGGACAATGGAAGCTGTTTGGATTGCAAAAAAACTAATGTGACGATCTGTACCTACAATGCACATGCAAGCAAGAAGGATGAGGTACGACGTCATCGGCCTAGCCGAGACAAGAAGACGCCGCTTTTTCAATGTCGTCTATGACACCGGAGAAGAACTGTTCCTGAGATCATGCGACAGTAGAGGAGTCAGCGGCGTAGGAGTTTTCGCCAACACGAGTTTGTCCATGAATATTGATTCATTGGAACAACTAACAGCCGGAATCAGACGCTTAGGATAAAAAAGGTGTTGATCAATTCTGGCTTTGACAATCTTCGTCGTTTACGCGCCGACATCAAATTATGACGAAGAATTCGAAGCGTTTAATATGGATTTGGAGAAGTTCTACAGAGAAGACACATTCTTCAAGATTATCATTGGAAATTTCAAAGCCAAGATTGGACCAAGAAGAACGGAACGTCACATTGGGACCCACGGATTAGAATGGGATGGACAGGGTGAGCAGCTGTCTGAGTTCATCACGTCGACGAGGACCATCCATAGTAACTCGCAATTTCAAAAGCCCCACCCTCAACGCTGGACGTGGGAATCTCCCAATGGAGTGTACCGTAATGAAATAGACCACATCATAGTAAATAGAAGGTAATGCCTAACAATGTCGCTATTGCACCAAATTTCCACATGGGATCAAACCATCGCTTCCTTCGTGCAACATTCTACTTCACGTGGAAAAGCGAAAAAGCTGCTAAATCCAAAAACCGAAGTCTCAGAACCACCATAAACTGGGACTTATTAAATTCGTTAATCGGCTGTTGTAAAGATGCTATTGTCGATAACATCAACGAAGAATACGATAGGCTCATTCAGCATCTTCACATCAGCGCTATGAAAGCTTAGAGTTCCAAAGTCACCAAAACATCGGTTTCCAGAAACACTCGAGCTGATACGCCAACGTGTAATCATACGAGCTGAAGACAACCGCGAACTAATGTCCGAACTTGCAAAACAATGCAGACAGGCGATAAAAGAAGATCTTAAAGAGAGGAGAGCAGCAGTAATGGTCAAAGCTACAGAGGCCTGGAAAATCATTCACAAAACCCACCGAAGCTTCGCCAACTATAAGACCAAGATGGTTGTACTCCGACGCCCAGTCGTAACAGTTACAGCGTCCTGAAAGGCAATGGAAAAAATCATTTGCGAATACTACTCAGATCTCTTCCATTTCCATGTCCACCTTCCGTCATATGAAATAAAAGGGGATGGATATGTTATACCACCGGTTCTCCTTTCCGAAATCCGACATGCCATTTCGTCGGTAAAAAATCGAACACCATCAGGTCCGGACAGGATAAGATCAGAACATCTGAAGAGCCTTCCGCCAGTCCTCGCGAACACACTGGCTCGGCTCTTCACACGTTGCCTGTCTGAATGCAAGGTCCCTACACCGTGGAAGACCACCAGTAAGACCGTGTTGTTGTTCAAGAAGGGTGACCTACACGATATAGGCAACTATCGCCCAATCTGCTTGCTGTCTGTCGTCTACAAACTTTTCACTCGAGTCGGCCCAAACTGTATTGACAGAACACTGGACGAAGGACAGCCATGTGAGCAAGCAGGGTTTCGAAAAGGATTTAGTACAATGGAATACATCCACACGATAACAAAGCTCATTGAAGTGTCGCGAGAGTACAAAAGACCGCTCTGTCTCACTTTTATCGATTTACAGAAGGCCTTTGATTCAGTTGGGATAGAAGCAGTCATGGAAGCTCTTGATAGTCAAGGACTCCCTACTCAGTAAACAAAGATTCTTGGTGAGGTTTACAAAAATTTCACAACCAAGATGTCACCATTCTACAACGATATTAGCATTGACGTCAAAAGATAGGTTAGGAAAGGTGATACCATCTTGCCAAAATAATTCACGGCCACCTTTGAGAATGTCATGCGAACATTGGAATGGGATAATGTGGGAGTGATAATGGATGGTCGGCAGTTACGCCATCCTCGCTTTGCTGACGACATCGCCCTTGTAACACCAAACATTAGCAAAGCAAAACGAATGCTTTCCAAGTTTGGTAAAGCCTGGGAGAAATTGGTCTTCGACTAAATTTCACACAAACGATGTTCATGAGGAACGGATTGGTTTCTTATGCCCCATTCACTCTCAACGTAACGAATGTCTCCGAATGTTCCAGTTGTGTCGATTTAGGTCGGGCAATCAGCATCTTGAGCGACTTAGCTCCAGAGTTGACCGGAAGGAAACGAGCGGTGTGGTGAGCTTTCAAGAGCATCGAGGATGTAGAGATGACAAGAAGAAACACCCGACTATGTACCCACCTTTTCAACCCAACTGTTCTTTCTGCGTTAACGTATGCGTCAGAAACCTGGTTGCTGCGTAAGCAGGATGAAAGATCACTCAGCGTTATCGAACGCGCAGTCGAAGGGACGATGCTAGGAGTATCCCGTTTCATACAAGTAAGGGATGGGATCCGAAGCTCCTACCTACGTCAACGATCGAAATTCAAAGATGCCGTTCTATACGCCAAACAGTCGAAGATAAAGTGGGCCGGACACGTAATGCGTATGATTGATAACCGATGGACAAGAGCTGTTAGTGACTGGTTTCCTCCGAATGTTAAACTCACTACAGGAATACCACCGACTCGGTGGTCAGAGTTCTTCATGAGAAACCTGGAAGAAAGATATGACGCTTGACGGTTTGCTAGAGCGAGCAGAACCCACTGGGCTGCTCTTGCTTTCGGCAGGGAAAAATGGAAGGTTTACTGGCGCCGGCTCGAGTTACTCGACGATCAGTGGGACTACAGGTGGTACAAGTAATGGTGGAAGGATAAGGTACACTCGTAATGCGACGAAACAAAGTGTTTTACACAAGTTTATCTTTGATTTTCATCCTATAGTAGCCTTTAGTATATTAGCTGTCGAAGAATGCTCACTATCTGATAGAAATGGGTTGTCAGCTTCCGTATGTTAAATAGGAATCATTTTCTAGACCCACTTTCAAATACTTTTCTTGGTGGACGTGTGCACTTGGAGTTGTTTCCACTTCAACAATGATGTTGGTGGTCGATGCATCGATGAGCGCTATTGGTGTAATTGTGCTCATGTCGCTCATTATGGTTCTCCATTACCAAGTAATGTTCTTGGCCCTTCTATTGATTTGTGCACGTTCTTTTGTTCCAGGATTATTTCATTTTCGTTTTTTAAGACATGGCGTTTTCTCTAATTTTGACAACTTTTTTTAGGCCCCAGCCATCTCATCGGGCTCAATATCGCAGGCACTGATCTACCATCAAGTCAGGAAATATCTGTTATTGTTGGACGTCAGAAAGGAGCATGTGAAGTACGTCCGTGTTCACTGCAAGAGCTTTTTTTAAAGACGTTCTCCCTAATTTAAATCTAATTTTTGCAAAACACTCATGTTTTGACCAAAAAACATCCGAATAGTTTTGTGTTTTACGTTAAAAACCTGATAATCACGTGAAAGAAACGCTGAACCCGTGTGAATGGCGTGTAGTCGGTTAAACTAGTTGTTGTTCATGGAACGCTTCTTTTACCCTTCAAAGTTCTATCGAATGCTATATCAAATGCTTAGATTATATAGATATTGGCGTCCGCAAATCTTGCTACTAGTCTCGAGGCCATCATCTGCATGTCCACTAATGGATTTCGTCAACGACCTCAAGAAATCCGGTCTGTACGTTGTTGGACACGTACAGAAAGGTGATTTGGACGCGAACGGTGCCGTTGACCCACTTCAGCAAGTTGGTTCCGTTTATTACTGAAATGATTTATTATATCATTAACATGGTTGAAATTTCAGTTTGACAAGTTTGCTTTAGTTTGTCAAACCTCTACGGTCAAATGAAAATCAAAAATATTGTAATCCATCGCTTGGTGGTTCTGCTTTTGTATCTAAAAGCTTTCACGTGTAGGAGATTGTTTCCGCGAGGTTTTTCAACATGTGAGATCAGAGAAAACATTGTTCGTGAAGAATTTTACTTTTTAGTTTTCGCAGTTTTTCTCGTTCAAATTTTCCGAAATCAATCTTCCGTTTCCTACTCTACTATGTTGTTATATTTTCTATCACTTAAGTATTTTCATTGTATTTGTTGTTTTTCACCACAGTTCATACCTTACTAAATAGAAAATGTTATAAACTACGGACAGTTGAACATTTCCAGGTTTTCCCATATTGGCTTTCGCTTGTGGATTATCTCAAACTAAAAGCATTCGTTGAGTTGACTATTTCAAGCAGCATTCGACAAGGTATTCAACAGGTTGGTTTAATTTCTAAGTTTATCCTTGGAGTGGCTGTTTTCTGAACCATGTTTTATATCAATACACCGTTATCCTCCCTACGCGTGTAGCTTCCACTACAAGTTCGACATCAGGTCGTAACGGAGACGAAATCCATGGCTTCAGCTCAGATAAGATAGCAGCACATCCTAGTTTTCAACAGTGCCTATGTATTACATGTAATCGCGTTTATTATCATGTGACACCATAGGCGCCATTTAACTCCATATGTCCTTTTTGTTGGTTAGAAAATCCCAATGAGCTCAGCATGCTTGAGGGACAAGAGAAGATTCATACTTTTGGTATGAAGACTTTCGCCTTTACTGTTTTTGAGAAAAGATGGCGTATTCGCAGTATTGGTGTAGTCATAACTCAGTCTATTGAAAAATCTTGCTCTTCTAGCTGGGGTGTTGCTTCTGATGGATTGAATCCCTATGCCGAACATCACATTTGAACAATCAGGAATACCTCTTGCCATGGCAAAGCAATGAAGCAGCAGGAGCGAATCCTTGACAGTAACAAATCTAAACAGATTCGCGCATAACTGATATGCCTTTGTGCTTGGGATTTTATGAATTTGACGCCCCGAAGTGAAACACATACGTAGAGACATTTTTGAAGGACGTACATGTGTTTCTCAACAAGGTTTCTTGTCTTCTAGCTCATTCGTTTATCCGGTCTGGGTGCAATGAAGCCAAATACGGTCGTATTGGGTTTTCATGAAGCTGCACCAATCAATGCAACCTTGCAGGTTTTCTTTATTACTTTGCGAATTAGGAAGGACATTTGTTCTATATATATGTAAGCTAATTGATTTTAATTCGCAGGAATCACAGCTTCTCAAGGACTTACGTTATTCAAAGATTGATCGAGCGGCTGTCGTTGAGTACTTTACTGCTAAGGACTATATGCCGAAAGTGAGCAAGTTCCGATGCACATTTGTTTTAAGAAAAGCTTCATTTATTTCTGTCCAAATATTTAAGAATATGCTTTGTTCGTAGTTAGCTTAACTAGTTATTGTCATAGTCAGCGCAGTAGAAGAGGTTTAGACAATAGAGACTAGACGTGCCAGTGGTAATAAGGATAAAGGATAAAGCTCTAGGCGTTGATCAATCCCAAAGGCATGCGCCATTTGTTCTACTTCGTTAAGCATCGCTGGAGAGATTGAATGCATATCTGGCCTTAACAATGACTCGCGGTGGGCTGCCGATGTATAGAGCCAGTGTTGCTATCCTCCCAGACAAATCTGGTACCAGTTTTCCGACACAGGAGGATCGAAGGCTTGGTGAGCTCCAGTGATCGATCCCATGTGTAGTGCAGGGTGCCTCTGACAACTGCGATACACGTGGCCCGAGATGTGAAGTTGATATTATTTCTACTTAGTTGAAGTAGCGTTGAGATTTAAAAGGTATTGCCTGTATCAGTTTTGATCTCACTAGCTTTTAAATGAGTGAACTTTGCACTGTTTTTATATGAAACCGTTCATTGATGCTATTTTGTCAAAACGGTACTCGTGAACAGTTCATCAGGGTGCTCTTTTTCACTGTGTTTTTCCTTAAGACTTTTATTGCGGTCTTCCATAATTCGAATTAGTATTTCTTCTTATTTTAGGAACTCAGTGGTAATTTGGAACGCTTAACTCCGTCAGAATACGTAAACGTTCTAAAAGACGTGTTATATATGACGAAGAGCTTATGTGTTGCGAGACACTTCCATAAGCATGACAAAGTTCGTTACCTTTTTTCGATACATAATCATTTTGAATAGTGAACATAAGCGGAGCTTCTGAAACGTACCATATTTTATCGTGTTCTCTGTTTACAGGAAAGTCTTTCTCAAAGTTGGAATCAGAAAAGATTTATCGATGTATGGCCTGTCGATCTGCAGAAGCCTGTTGAGACTGGGCTTGGTTGGGACAATAGGTTTGTTATGGAAATCCAGAATAAAATAAAACTTAGCAGTGTACTATTTGCCTTACCATCCTATTCGCTTCATTTTGTTGCTAGCGTGGGGCGAGTGGGTGCACCATATTGGTGTGCATGTTTCCACCGAAATATTCTTTGTACGGTTTGCTTTATTATGTAGGCTAAAGTACAGTGTAGCTGAAGGTGCAACGAATAAAAGCTGATATTCATGCTGATTTTTTCTTTTTCTAGCGCATTCGCGTTCGTTTTGGGTTTCTGACAATCGTCGGTGATCTTTCGATAGCGTTAAATCCATTGAAGAGCTTATCACTTTATCGCTGAAACAGTACATGTAATATTTCAAAATATTGTTTTGGTTTATTCAAATTCAAATCTTTTAAAAGTTTTAAAAACGATTTCCAAATTTCAAAATTTTCTTTACGGAACGGGCAACATGATATCAATGATTTAGTGGCATCATTGAGTCCTTTCGGGCTAAATTCAGCTTCTGAACCGCATTGCTGTTTAAGATAGGTAAAGTAACTATTGTTATTATTATTATTATTATTATTATTATTAAGAGAATCAAATTTCACCTTATTAGACTACGGAAACTTTCACCTTGGTGGCAAAGGCCTTTACGTTTTTTATTTCAATTATAAAATTCGCTATTGGGTTATATATACTTGTTTAAAGTTGGAAATAGAAATTGTTCGCAGGCGTCTGCACATTGTCGCTACTTAGTTAACCAATTTTTCCCCAATCTAAGGCAGACACATCGCATGACTGAATCTTTACTGTAATGGGCAAATGTCAAAATTTATGGTCCGGAGTACGATGGTGTGCAATGTAGCACGCATCACAATAAAAACAATGCGTGAGCCAAAGAGTGCGGTCTCAAGGATTTCAAATTGAACCGAAATTGGTCCACCAAACGCTAAATGTCCCCAAAGAAGGATAGAGTCATTGTCAAGATTTATGTTCAGCTTAAATTTGGAGAATACGTTCCTTATTTCAGGTTATCATTCCTATTGTTTAATTTTAGTTCATTATTTTTGCTACAACTCGCGTGCATTCTTTCGATGTCTTCAAGGTGGCGGTCTCATTCTCGGCTAAGAGTGTTTATATGTGTGAACAGTTTGCAGGCAAGGCGTTTAACTATTTCTCTTGCTTGTAATCCTAATTATTTTATTAGGCACTGTGAAAAGATGTCGTTTTATCTCTAAGAAAATCTTAAATTGTGCTGTTTTAGTTTGTGCTGAACGTGTTAATTTAAATCGTTGTATTGCAAAGAGTCATGAGACCTTACATTTCATAGCGCCAGTTTCTTTTTGATTACAGAAATATGAAGTTTTCTGAGAAAAAAGTACATGCAACAAGTAAAAAGTGACTACGTTTTCAATCCAGT
>MQTX01000240.1:39156-195049 GCA_009735665.1 Angiostrongylus cantonensis | reverse complement strand
TCTATCTCAATTGAATCAAAAGCCTTCTCTAAGTCGATGAAAGTGAGACAGAGCGGTCTTTTGTACTCTCGCGATACTTCAATGAGCCTTGTTAACGTGGGATTGGTCGATAGTTGCCTATATCGTGTAGGTCTCCCTTTTGAACAACAACACGGTCTTGCTGGTCTTCCACTGAGTAGGGACTTGCATTCAGACAGGTAACATGTGTCGAACTCTCAGCTTTCATGGCGCTAACGTGAAGATGTTCAATGAGCCGATAGTATACCTCGTCGATGTTGTCGACAACGGCATCTTCCCAACAGCCGAATAATGAGTTGAATAAGTCCCAGTTTGTGGTGGTTCTGGGATTTCGGTTTTTGAATTTAGCGGCTTTTTTTCCTTTCCGCGTGAAATAAAATCTTGCACGAAGGAGACGGTAGTCTGATCCCGTGTAAAATTTTGGGACAACAGCGACATCAGTTACGCAAAACTTTCTATTTGCCATTATGTGGTCTATTTCGTTATGGTACTCTCCAATGGGAGATTCCTACGTCCATTGTTGACGGTGAGGCTTCTGGAATTGCGAGTTACCATGGGTGGTTTTGGTCGCCATGACAAACTCAGAGAGCCGCTCACCCTGTTCGTTCAATTCTAATCCGTTGGTCCCAATGTGACGTTCCTCAGGCGATCTCCTTGGTCCGATCTTGGCATTGAAATCTCCAATGATGACCTTGAAGAATGTATGGTCTTCTCTGTAGAACCTTTCCAAGTCCATGTAGAACGCTTCGACTTCTTCTTCGTCATAGTTTGATGTTGGCGCGTAAACGACGAAGATTGTCAAAACAGGTGTTGATCCACATCTTTCTAATCGTAAACGTCCGATTCGGGTTGTGAGCTGTTCGAATGAATCGATGTTCATGAACAAACTCGTGTTGGCGAGAACGCCGACACCGCCTACGCCACTGCTGTCGCATGTTCCGACGAACAGTTCTTCTTCAGTTTCATAGACAGCGTTGAATGGGTGCCATCGTCTCGTCTCGGCCAAGCCGATGACGTCGTACCTTATCATTCTTGCTTGCATGAGCAAGTCCTCTGTCGAGGACTCGGATGCAAGTGTTCATGCATTGTAAGTACAGATCGTCACCAGAGTTCTTGATCCAGGCAGCTTCCATTGCCCCTGAGATTTTAGCAGCCTCTCCGTACTCGTCCTGCACAACGCTGCGAAATTGGGGGCTCTTTCGAGGTCAGCGGAATGAGGCCTGTTCTTTTTTTGCTGTGTTTAGCATTTTTTATACCACCTATAGCTTGCTGGTCTCTGAACGTGGGGGCTGGTTATGCTCATGGATGGGTTGCCAGGCTCTTCCAGAGTGGACATGGAGCTTCTTTGTTGGAGGCGACTCCTAACCGCCTCCCCTATACTTCCCTGTCATTTGATTGCAGGCTTTTGGCCGAATTAACTTGTAGAATACAATCCACATAAAGCGATAACGCACTCACACACGCATGCATGAATACACCTAGCAAATGCAGGAAGTATGTGCCAAATCGGTGCAACAGAAACAGGGAGTCCATCCCCTGGATACACCTGCGTCTCAGGGAAGCGAAGGTTGCTTTTGGTCCGCGATTAACCCCCTATCCGCCACCTGGGGATGCGCCATGTGGCCTCGCGACTAATCGGCTTGAGATCCCTCATGTGAGGGAGATCCGTGGTAAGATGAAATAAGTGGAAAAATATATAATGGGTGACGAGTGACTGATGATGGCATCGTTAGGGTAGAAAACTGTCTAAGAGAAAAGAAAAGTATGTGCCGATGCCTTGAGTAACACGTGGGCCACCGGTAAGTGTTATCGTCGATTGTAATTTCGTGTCTGGTCTATGGTCTAAGTTTTTCAAATCAAAAATAGTGGTCGTTTCTCGTTATGAGTGTTACAAATGCATTTTCTTAAGAAATGGTTGTGACGGTGCTTATAGTATTCTTTAAATGCTTGCTTACATCCTGCCGTTTACGGTTTTAGAATCTGTTTGTTGGTTAATATTTCTGTATGTATTACTTGTTTCCCATATTGAATTTATGAGGTAATGCTGTTAATTCTTTAATGTTTTTTGATTTCCGTTTCATTTGAAAAGCAAACGTTATAATCCCTTCAAAAATAGGATGGGATTATTTTGCGAAAAATTTCGTAACTCCGACTGCAGATTATCCATCAAATTTCGGTGTAAATCTTCGAGAAAATGAATAAATGTTTAAGGACATGCACCGTAGAGATCGTCAATTAAAGCAGATGTTGGACATGCTCCGTATTAAGGCAGAGTCCATTGTTGTACCATGGGATCACGTTGTGTGCCATTTTCCACAGATCAGCGGACCATTCGCTAATACACAAAGGTTAGCTTATAGGAAAAAGAGCTCCACGTTTTTCCAATAACGAGTGTTTTCGTAGTTGTCGTTCAATTGAAAATTATACTAACTGGTTCAATGTTGTAATTTCTTTGAAGACAACCATTTAGGCCAACAATCGATCTTCCGGGAGCATACTTGTCCGCATTTAACGACATGATTAAGCGTTACAGTGAGGAGGCAGCGATTACGCTACTAAATCTTCCACTACCGCCTGATGATGCGAACAAACACGCTGACAGGTCTAGCACCCGTTACCTATTAGTACACTTTTTCTTCGATATAGGGATTCTTGAAGCTTTTCGGTGCTAAGTCATTTATTTTACGTACCGAAGTTACCAAGTTTGAAAATTTTGATGAAAAAAAATGAAAAATGTTTGAAAAGTTTGTATTCCTTGCGCGTATTTGTGTGCTTCAAGAGTGCTCTTAATGGTAAAATATCTATCCTTCGGACAAAAAAAAGACTCAAGAAGACCTGAAAAAAAACTTGACTGCTTACTGTTCAGCAACGACCTGTGGTCTACAAGAGTGCTCTTAATGGTAAAATATCTATCCTTCGGACAAAAAAAGACTCAAAAAGACCTGAAAAAAAACGACTGCTTACTGTTCAGCAACGACCTGTGGTCTAAATATCCTCCTTTTTTCACATTTTTATTATTTTAGGTAAGGACGACCTTTATCAATCTGGGTCGACTATTGCAAAAAAAAATCCATCTACATTTCTTTATTTTTATTACTGTTTTTACCTTTTTCAAAATGACCTGAAACTATATTTTGCAAGAAGCCTAGAACTTTTTGCATTCACTTCTTTTCATCGCATCCGTACTCCACAAATATTTTTGTATTTTTCTGCACCTGGTTTCGACTCCGGGATTTTCGCCCTGTTTGTTTATGTAATTGAACGTTGTTCGAGTCGATTTTGCCAAGAATTCCATGATTGCCTTCCTAGGGCGTTACCATTGATTGGAGAGAGACAGCTGAGCCTATTGAAATCTGGTACCACCAACTTCCTCAGCCTGGAGAGATAGGAGACTTATTGAGTCCGGAGAAGGGTTGGCCAATACAACTACGCTGTCCGCTTCCTTAATCAAGCGAATTTGTGTTTATGTAATTGAACGTTGTTCGAGTCGATTTTGCCAAGAATTCCATGATTGCCTTCCTAGGGCGTTACCATTGATTGGAGAGAGACAGCTGAGCCTATTGAAATCTGGTACCACCAACTTCCTCAGCCTGGAGAGATAGGAGACTTATTGAGTCCGGAGAAGGGTTGGCCATTACAACTACGCTGTCCGCTTCCTTAATCAAGCAAATTTGCGATACGTATTGTTATCACTTATTTGGAATGAACGCGTGTGGCGCAGTGGTCGGAGGCGCCCTGCAATACACATAGGATCGATTCCCACGCCTCTGGCCCGCCAAGGTTTCCACCGGTCCAGGATCGGCATATTGGTACCATACTTGTCTGGGTTGTTTTTTTTTTGGTTTTACAAATCAGCTTTTAATGTTCAGCGTTTTACTTACTGCTTGTTAATTCTTTTGCGGCAGTGTACTATGTTACATACAACCACGGTGAGCCTGGGATATTTGCAAATCTCTGAACGGCTGGTGTCTGCAATGGGCATCGAACTCGCTAGTATCCATTCCGCGAACTAACTTGTTCAACACCACACCTCTGTGGTCTCTGGAATCGATCTCTGCGCCCATGATCCACCAAGTATTCCATCCTTCCGGGGTTGGTAAATTGGTACCAGACTTGTTTGGGAGGATAACAGCACTAACTCTACACATCGGTAAGCCACCTCGAGTCATTGTAAAGGTCAGATACGCATTCAATCACCTGCAAACGAGGCTTAATAAAGTCGAATGCATAACGCATCCCTAAAAGATTGATCAACGCCTAAAGCTTTATCTTTTTACCCTTTACTTGGATGATCGGTTTTCACTGGTTGCTCGTGCCCCAGAATAACTGAAATCTATTGATTTAACCACCGATCTGCTAGTCAGAGCTCATCACAGCTCTAGAACAGTTATAACTCGAATTAGAATTAATTATTAAGTAGAATTTTGGAAGCCCCCGCTCGAGTCATTCGACTACCTACGGGACGACAGGTGATGTTAAACTATTGTGGTTTCCTGGAGTTAAGTTAGCCTAGCCGAGGTCTTTGGCAGGTCTTCACCACCTCAGGCAGTCGCAGCCACTGTGGATCGGAGGGGGTATTTGCCACCACGCGACTAGTTTGATACTAGAACGGTGACGGATCCTGGTATTGGTTTACTCTTAGCTGGGCTTCTTGATGGAGAAGGCGAAATCCTTCTTAGCTTGGTAGACGTGGTGGAGGGATGGTTCCTGGCTGTGCACCGCAGCCCGACACCTAGTAGCGCCTCTTAGCCATGGCGGCAAACCACTGGGAGGATATTACTATTATCGTATGCAAAATCAGTACATAATTTAATAAAATATGTTCGTCCCTTTCCTTTTCGATCCATAGTTCGCTTGTTATAATATAAATACTTAATTACTTAGGCGGCATTTTTCAGGTATCTGGATCAGATTCGTTGTCTAACTGATGCACTTCCACCTACACTGATGGTTCACGGTGTGTCATCCGTTATCTCCACAGCCCTCTAAATATTTGTTCTCGTAACTGATGCAATGTTTCATATTTATGCTAACATTTACATCTCTACTTGAACTTGTCAAACCTTTTCTTAGTGTCTTTTTGTCCAAATGAATAGGAATCTCTTCATGATACTAATGCAATGATGTTTCCTCTTTAGACACTAGATCTTCGATAAAACACAAAACGTTTACGCCCGCCCTAAGAACGAAAGCACAAAGCATGCAATTGGGCACCTTCGATTTCACAAATGGTCACTTAGCAAAGATGGGACCGGGACTAGTACTGGGGCATATCATGCTACTGTTTTAATCTTTGTGCGTTGGAATATATCATCAATGACATATCTAATGATGTTGAGGAGCACCCCATCATTCATTTGCCTATAGCATGGATTTTTCCCTATGCACCAATTTTCTTAGGTTCAGTTAACCACTCTCGCTCTTCCTACCTGACCCACTTCCCAGATGTGTTTAATTTTGATGAGGTTATATTTTGTACATTCATGCCATTCCCGTATTAGACAATCAAGAAGACAATTGACGGGAATATTTTGTATCTGATACAACGGATATCTATTGTATTTTTACTTGTACCTGTTAAATGACGTGTAGGTTTAAGCGTAATAAATGTGGCTTTGAGAAAACATTCTCCTGTGGGAGCGTTCTAGTTTCAAAATGGTTGGCTTGTTTTGTACTTCGATAAAACTGTGGAATGGCCCATAATGGTTCATACGTTGAAAGTAATGATAAATATAATAAGTTTATTGTTATTCTCAAGACAATTCGTTACATGGTATCCGTTTTTATTGTCGGAGTTTCTTCAGTGTAGTTGTAATGTTACGGCCACGGCACAGAACCAACAAGTTGCTGATAGCCGTTACCAAATCCAAAACTGCGTCCACCACTTCTTCCCGATCCTCCCAAAGCAAGGTCGAAATCACGACGAATGCCAAGTCGACCAATTGGTGTGTAAACCCCCAAGCCGGTTGCAATGTTCACATCACCAAGACCTATTGTAAACTGAAACTGAAACTGTGAAAATGAAAAGTAACTTTGTACCTACCGAAAAGGAATTAGATAGATTCACTTGGTCTCTCCTTTACTAAACTACGATTTTTCATTGTTAAAATCCTTTACAGCTGCTAATCAAGAATTCTAAGCTCTATTTTAGATCCAAATGATGGGTGAAAGGCACATATTTTGGTACTGCTGCAAATCGAGTATTCTAAAACGAACATGTTATCAAATGTATGACCAGTATATTGCACAATTCAGCTGACCCTAACAGATATGCTTTTCCAGTTGAAAGGCTTGAGATCTCATATTTCTTTTAGCGCACTGGCGAAAATTCGCAATGATTTCAATGCCTCTGCTACCGACAGTTTTCAAGTTTGAATTGAAATAGCTGATGCTAAACCTTAGTTGTTGTTAAAGGAGCCGTTGAATCTTGGGAATCAGTTCTCACTTAATACAAGTTCTTCGCTTCTACCATGGTGAAGTTCCCAGTTCGTATAGTTCATGATTTGCCACTTTACGTCGAGGCGCATATTGTCCGCCTGTTTTGTTGGTCCTTCTCCGTCTTTTTTCTCCACCCTTCTTTTATCCACATCTGATATCCACACTTCCATTCTCAACAAGATTCCAAGCACCAGCTATTTATAAAAGCCGTGTTCAGAAATTGCTCAACAATTCCAGTTTAACTGCCATCGAAGGAGTAGGTGTCCCGACCGAATACACAGTTTGACCGATCACTACAGACTTCATCATCGTCCGACACTTTTTCAATCCTATCGAGGATTACACGAAATCTCTTAATTTCTTTAGTGTTTTTAGCATCTTCATGTTCAGTGTTGATATGCCATCGAAGACGAGCTCCAAGCGTCTTTCAGGGCTAAAATTCAAACCGACAAAATTCAAATTGTTACCAGTAACTTATAACTGGGATGACAGCAAAACCACAATGATACATGGTGAAGCCATTGTAATTGCCATTTCATAGGCCATATATTCATGTAATCACTTCTATGATGGCTGATGAAGTCGAATGCATGGCAACGCCCCAGGGATTGATAAAGGCTGGAAGCTTTAGATTTTCATCATTTTGCCAGCAACATTATTCTCACTACTCGGATTAATATAGTGAATCACGGTAACGTATAGAATGCGAATGGAGCCCACTGCCAACGGACACGTTGTAGTTAAGGTGAAGTACATAAGTAAAAGAAATTATCGCGTATATTGCTCCAGCAATAGAGTATCCAACTTTGTTATGTTGCGGTACTGAGGCCACACGTATCCGCCATGTTACCTCAAACTTGGGTAATCAGACAAAGTTTGCATAAGTAATGTTTTGAGAAGTAGAGCAAAATTAATCATAATTATAGAAAAAATTATCACATCTCGCTAGAGGACCTGAACAAAAACGCGATAGCTAGCCAGATTTAAGAAAGGCATAAAAGGCAGTCCTCCAAAAGGTGCTATTCCTATATCAACACACGTGAGATTGGTGGAGTTACTTCCGCAAAAGGAGGGTTTTTGCCTGATAAGTGTTTTTGAAGTTTCCCAGTCAGTGGAAAGAATTACAACCCATTTTTTAAAGCCAACGCATATAACATTGCATGCACGAAGGTTCCCGGAGATAGAACGATATAATCCTAACGTAGCCTATACAATTTATATATGTAATTCACTAGATGAAGATGAAACAGGGAATAAAGGACTGTTAAAAATTGCGTGATTATTTTGGTGTACGTAAGCGGGCTTATCCCCAAATACCAGCATGTACGTAAAGATAACCTTATTCCAAACGTATGAACCAAACTCAGTGAACGACACGCTTAATTCTTGTAATGGTTACCATTTCACATCTGCACTTCAGAAGTGCTTAGAACACTCTCAGTTCTGGTGAACTTTTTGTAACATAAACCCACAGTTCACCATTATCTTTACAGTTAAGTTCCATCAACACATGCTATGAGGAAAATTCACCTACCTTTTTTCCAACCAGGGCCAGTAGGTGGAGCATACTCTGCGCCTTCTTCCCTTTCGTAGTTTTGCCATCTAGCAAATTCTTGTGCACTTGGAGCAGCAAGATTACTATGAGGTAGATGTTTGCTTAAGAACGCTGGTGTTCAACGCATCAGACCGATTTTGTAAGAAATCGGAAAAATGACTTTTAAATTAACCCTGTCAAAAGTCGTCCGGTCACTGTTGTATTATAGGGGCTGCAATGCCGTGGATTCAAATCGCATATGACCTCTCTCAGGGTCTTATTCTCACATGCTATAATGAGATCGAGATATATAAATAAATAATGCTTAAGTAGTAATACTTACCGATGATGGACGCTACAGCGATAATAAATCCCTTCATTTACAAAAGACCGATCAATAACTGGAACAGTAACGACTTGAAATGTCTGTTTTGAAACCATTCATTCATCTGCTTCACATCACTTCACTACGTATGATTAATGGCTATCGACCGCGCAAATTTAGCCACCAATAAAAACAAGGAATTTCTATGCTACGTAAACGTCCACTATTTAAACACTAATTTACTTTCACCGTTTACAAAATGCACAACAAATCATTAAAACCTCAAATTTATAGAACAATATCATATAAAGTGGCTTCGAGCTTGTGGGAAGTGAAGGACAGCCATTTCGAGATCACAGAAATAAAAGTTGCAAATTTCATCACAGATGGAAGAATCACTGCCAAATTATTAACCACTGGAAACAAATTAGATAAATCGAAGATCAGAGTACATTAACGGCAGGCCACCTTGCCAGCGTTGAGCGAGCTGGAAATGAGCGAATTCTTTACTACTACTTATAATTTACTCCCACGTTTGCGAGTTCAAAAAATGAAAAAAAAAACCATACTTTGCGATAGCACACAACATCACTGTCAATCCTTAGCCAAGTTTCCTGTACTCTTTTACCAACAACCATTGGTGGCAACATTGACCGCTCAGAGATTACGACATTAAGAACAGCAGGCAAACACTCGTTCCATAATTGCTGAGGTATAGGTGAAACATTTTCGCCGAAATACCAACTAGAATATTTAATGTTACTTGCAAAGAAGTTTTTAAGGAATCAAAGATTAAAAAAATTACTGGTAAGTAAATTACTAACACATTTACAACGATTCACAGCGATATCATTGCGCCTTCCAATTTCAAACAAATATCTTAGCTCATAGTAATATCAAATAATTTAAACGAAAGTCAATAAATGGCTGTCAACAAGTTACAAGCTGCGTCACTCCGCGAAGCCGAAATTTTAATTTTCTAGAGATGAGAAAACTTTTTTCGCCAAGGCTATTCCTCTAAGATGTTTGTCTTTGAACTTTCTAATTTTAAATTTCCAAACCGAAACCTCAAATTACCGAAAAAAATTGAAGTCAGATTTAAACGCGCAAAATTTTTATTGCGGGGCAGCTGAAAACACCCGGGATACATGCAGGAAACCATTACTTCTCGGTGTTGGAATGCCCCCTGCGAAACCGCT
The DNA here is from genome assembly GCA_009735665.1 of Angiostrongylus cantonensis. Lineage (NCBI taxonomy): Eukaryota > Metazoa > Nematoda > Chromadorea > Rhabditida > Metastrongylidae > Angiostrongylus > Angiostrongylus cantonensis. The sequence continues at coordinate 185,535 of MQTX01000240.1, read as the reverse complement.
TCGACGTATGAAATACGATCACTGAGTGCTCCTTGAAGTTGTCAAGTCTTTAACGTTTAAAGTGCTTGAGTTATCGAAAATTTATTGGTAATTGGAAAAAGGTTGACCCTTCGCGAATGAGTGTACAGCTAGAGTTTGACACGATTTAACATTCACTCATATACTCAGTGTCATAGACCAGTTGGCATGAGGTCATTTGAATTCACAGCGTGTGTGGTGAAAAAAAAGTACGCGTCAGCTAGATGCGGCACCCATCAGAATTAAAGCGTGAGAGCGTTAAAATAAAACAACCATCCAAAAACATTAGAACAGCAACAACTTACCTGTGAAACAAAACTATTGAAAAGAATACGCTGTTGTATACTCGTCCCACTGAGATCTGTGCAGTCTGCCACTAAAGAAGAAAAATGCGACGAAAATGTAATTACAGCTGTTAAAACAACATTTTGTTGTGTAATGGGGAAGATATGTCAAAGACAAACATGATAAAAGAGATCGTCTTTTTAAGCTACAAGGAAATGGGTGGATATATTGTTTCGAAATTTCTAGAAATAAGGCTTCCAAAAACTGACGTCAAACTCCAGACCATGCACTCCTATGAGCCTAGTAGGATTCCTATATGAGTATTCCAATAAGGTTGTCACTTCTGATAGTGCTGGATTCGAACGTTCGTCAAGGAATACAGCGAATCCAGTGTTGCACTTACCTCGAAGGAGAACCGTGTCAATACTCTGCAAATTTTCATAACTGTCAAATAATTCCCACATACTGATTGGAATGCATTGGTTCTATAGAGCCACCTCCTCTCTTTAAATTGGCTTCGCACAACGTTTCTTTGAAGAATGGTTAAATCCACTATCTCGTTATTGTATCATCAATATTGTTTATATAAAGGTAAACCACCAAACTTTGACGCTGGGAGCATCACCAGAATCGAAAAGACGTGTGTAACAGTACATATAAACGGCTTCACGAGCAGGATTCCTCGTTCTAACTTCATTAGTGTCATCTAATTGCAAGCTTTTGACCGAATTGAGTTGCAGAGTAGAATCTGCACATATGCAAACACCCATCCACTCGTGCATGAGAAAATGCAATGCCATGTCAGCGCAGTAAAAACGATTCAACCGTTGAACCCTAATGACTCTCACGGAAGCACAATGTCGCTTTTCGTCTACGTTAAAACTCTGGAGGCCACATAGGAGTGCGCACTTAAAGTCGAGGGTAAATAACGTAGATAGTAGCTCATTTAAATCATTCAACGAATAGCAGGACGTATTTTTACAAGCAATAATGCCATTATTACTAACGCAATATAGTCCATCTTAAAGAAAAAAAAACATACTCCATCATTGATTTCAATGAACTCAAGTGGGATTTTCACACCAAAATCTGCACCTATTGGCGGAACTCCTCGCGAACGTGGCCATAGCACGACGATCTAGAGAATATTCTTGAAAAACGTCAGCTCATTTAAATACTATATTCTGTAACAAAAAGAGTAAAATACGAAACTTTTGGCGCTGATCAATACCCAAAGTGCATGAGATGCACTCAACTCAATCAGCATACTAAAGGTGATCCAATAGATATTTGGCCCATACAATGACTTACGGTGGCCTATCGATATGTCAAGTCGCTGCTGCTATTGTCATAGACAACTACGATGGCAACTACTGACCATAAAGGAATCAAGAGATTGACTAGTCGCCGGTACGGGACCGAACTAGCGACCAGTGCGTGTGGCAAGGCACCTCTAACCACTGTACTATACGCCTCTCTCGTTCTGCTATGCCAGCAACAAATGAAGAACAACGAGAATTTCGTTGAATTAATCTACTGTTTGCTTAATAAGCAAGCACAAGATTGTTGTTGAACTACTTCTCTATTAACAATAGCTGACGCTCAGGCGGATTTCGGCTTGTTGAGAATCCGACAGGGACAAGTTGATTGCTGCCTTATTAGCGAAATACTTCCATAACCTCAACAGTAAACCTGAAATCTAAATCAGAACGCGTTTTGGATAAATTTCAACAGTCCGAAGATGAACCGGAAAGAAGAATGCCACGCTTTCATAAGTGACCTGGCGTATTTTCTCAAGCCGATTTTTTGACCTGCGTAGGGCTCCGTCATCATCCTACACAAATTAACACACTGGCAACCCACATGCAAGAGCAAGGTGAAGAGTTTTTAAAAAATATGGCATTGACTTATATGTTAGTTCCTCAACAGTTCTATACATATTTCATCGCACTATACGGCTACTGTTACACTAAGTCCAGCGTCTAAGAAAGAAGACGACGTCGAAACGTCAGCCATAGAACGCCACCAACAATAATACCAACTTCGCATCAAGAGGATAACAGCACTGGCTCGATACATCGACAGGCCACCGCGAGTCATTGTAAAGGCCAGATATGCATTCAATCACCTCCAACGATACTTAAAGAAGTCGAATGCATGGCGTAACCCTCAAGGATTGATCAACGCCAAGAGTTTTATCCTTTATCCTCTATGTGCATATATATGTATATGTATGCAGGGGCGGATAGCACAGTGGTAGTGATGTCCGTCACCACGAGCATGGAGCTAGTTGAACTCCGCCCGTGGTCAGCCAAGCCTCTCATCCCTCCGGCGCTGGCAAATTCGCAGCGGAACTGTGTGGGAAAAAAACCACTCTATGCAATCCAATTGGGAATGCCACCGCAAGGCTATCTCATGACTCCTTGGAGAATTGCTCGACCAGCATTCAACGACTTTCAAGATGAAATGAAAACCCTCAAGCAGCAAGCGAAGTCACACGTAAAATTTGGCAGATCTTCGTGCACAATCGATTCGAATAAATGCGAGTCGAATTCGAGAAGTACTGGCATCCGCAAGTAGAAAGACGGGTGATTTAAAATAAAAGAAAATAAAGCACATGCATACCTCTCAACGGTTTACTACCTCATGGTGGCTGAGAGGTGTTCCTGGGTGTCGGGCTGCGATGTACAGCGGAAGGATTGATCCCCCTGGCAGGGTCTCCCAAGGTGAGAAGTAGTCTGGCATTTTCCATTAAGAAGCCCAGTTAAGTGTAAAGAATTACTGGGACCCGTTACCGTCCTGTCACCGAACTATTCGCATGGTGGCAAATCTCTCTCTGATCCACAAGGAGACTCCCTGTGGTAGTGACGACCTGGGACAGACCATGGCCTCACTGACCTCGGTACTCTAGTGAACCACAATGGATACACCAGCAAAACTCATGAAAAAAAACGTAGATGATTCTGAGGCCTTCATGTTCAGTGAGGACGGGCCGTCCAAATATATGTCCAGAATGCTTAACAAATCGAAACCTACATGACGCAAACTGTCCAATTTCGAGGTGTTCAAAACCACTTTCTGAAGCCGAGATGAGGGCTTCTCGCTCGCCTTGACAATAATGGTCACTTCCATTGTAGTAGAAGATATATCAAAGGGATGTAAATGATTCCAACGGGAACGCTCTAGAGCTTGCGACATTCTTACTCGTTCCCACACGATCTAAATAACAATATACATCAACTGGATACAAATAGATACTAAGTATATCGATTTCACACCATTTTATTGGAACCGATCCCTGCTAATACAGAGTTTCTTTCTTGTAGCTTTCACATTTATTCCATAGCTTTTCTACTGCGCATGTTCACTTCTTTGCCTGATATTAGCCGAGAGCAGCCAATAGGCACATTTTATAATTAACTTTACCAAACGATCTTACTCTTTCCGATGAGCATAATTTTGCTGATAGGGCGGGGAGGGAGGGTAGGGGGAGGGGATGACGAAATCTACCCGATTATGAAAGTATTACGAAACAGTTGCCAAGATGTAAACCTGTGTAAATATTCCTGCGGAAATTCCTTCCTTCTCGTGTCTACTGAATAAACGGAAACTATCCCACAGTTGTAAGATTAACGTATTCTTGCATAACATAGACCTTACTACCCTCTTCATTTGTGTAACCATCCGTTTCAATGCATGAAATCTCGATACATTACTCACTGTCTATTCTTCGGGAAACTATCCCACAGTTGTAAGATTAACGTATTCTTGCATAACATAGACCTTACTACCCTCTTCATTTGTGTAACCATCGTTTCAATGCATGAAATCTCGATACATTACTCACTGTCTATTCTCTTTGGAAATGATAAACCTGCCAGAAATAGCTCATTGCAAACCACACAAGTTGCAGCAAATAGCTTCGCAAATAGCCCAAAGCAAATAGTTGCTTCCATCTAGACACACCTTGAATAACGTGCATTCGACTATACCATACATCCTAGAGATCACTGAATACACGCCCTACAAATAACTTTCAAATGCCTACCGATGTTCTTACACTCCTCGCCACGGATAGTGATAATCTGCCGATCTAGCAGGGGCCAAGGGGTAATCTATGGGTTAAGGGGTCGAACCAATGACCACTTTTGTGAAGGTGATATGACATTCTGTTAACCTACCAAGCATAAAATTGAAACCTAGATTAAGAGTATTCCCGCTTGCAGCTTTGCTTTGAGGTTGTTCAAACATGTGACCCGTTAAACAACAAAACAGCATGTTTTTAATTGTATGCGGTAGGCTAAATTCACAGGATATTAGCCAAGATCAAATGAATAATGCACCACCACTTTCACCTCGGTTCGGTGCAACTTATCCAGAAAATAGAAACATGGTCTATGCTTAACCTGCAATGCAGTTATCACTATTTTTTCAACACTGCTAAAATAACGATAGTAAATATAGAATCCATGCTGCTTCATTTGAAATATATTCTGTGGTGTATACGTGTACAAAATATCTGGTACCTGAAACGTTATGTTAATTAGTCAACGAGAACAAATCTGACCGGAAACTGAACCTTTTACTAAAATGCTGCCACAAAAACCTGCCAGAAGAACATCGGCTTCAGGTATTACTACGACAGCGTTTGACCAATCAATTATTTCATCAAATGGTAGAATCCAGTCATCTGACAGCACAACCGGAATACACCCAAATCGCAGCGCCTCGAGAAACCTGATGTGGCGCCATTCTAATTAAATAAACAAGTATTTCAATGTTAACGACATAACATCTAAACAGATAGTTTCCACGCATACTGTACCTGAACGAGCCCAACCTCCTTCCTCTTGGTGTTAAGCAGAATGTAGAATTGGCCATCATAGCTTCGTAATCCCATCTCAAAATTACGAAATTACGGTTTGTCCCAATAACAATGAGAAGAACTTTAGTACCATCAACATGTATAGAAATATCAAAGAAAATGGAGCAGATGTGTAACAGTAAAGATTAGAATTTACTTGTCATAAGCATCATTATCCCTTTCACATCTGGCATCCTGATGGGCCTGAATGCATATAACTTAAAAAATAAACTCACAATGTTGAAAATTTAAAGCTTTAAGAATAATAAAGTAATTCCAGCGCCACCTACTTATACTAAAATTTAGAGGTGGGCTGATTTAAATTTACAGCCTTAAAATGGACTGTCATAAAAAACCTACAAAAAGTATAGATTAAGAGTGTTAGTGATCAAAATATGAGTAATGTTCCTAAACTCATTAAAATAAAAACAGTGATCAATTAAAAGCACAGACCTTCCAGTCATTGTTGTGTCGACAAGTCGTAACCATAGCTACAGTTTCTCCATTATGCAAATGATGCAAAGAATCCCGTGTTTCTGAGCCAATCCCTGAAATAGTTTTACCATTAGAAACAAAGAACGCATAGAGAAAATAAAAGGATAAAGCCCTCGCTATCTATTAATGTCTGAGGGACACGCCATCATCAAGCATCGTTGGAGGTGATTGAATGCATATCTGGCCTTCACAATGACTTGCGGTGGCCTATCGATGTATCGACCCAGTGTCGCTATGCTCCCAGACAGGTCTAGTACCAACCCGGAGGCCGGATTTGACCCCGGAGGAAACGAAGATTTGGTAGGCCTGTGGCGCTGAGATCGATCCCATGTGTATTGCAGGGCGCCTCCGACCAATGCGTAACACGAGTCTCTTTTAGAACGCATAAGTCACAACAAATTACACATGTAACAACACGATCAAAAGATAGTAATTCCATAATTCCAAAATATAAGTGATTACTTAGCCATTTTTCGTACTCACCATAAACGTATCGCTTTCCCTTGAAGGAAACGATGTATTGATCTCTTGTTTTAAATGAAACAGCATTCTGAAAAGGATAGTGTTGAGGTAAAGAGTATACTCAAAAAAAATCCCATAAAGTGACTTACCACCACAAGCACTATCAAACTAACACTAAACCAATAATCGAACACATTCAAATGTAACAAACAGGAGAAAAGAATCGACAACGCAACGGTTCACCACCTCATCGTGGCTGAGAGGTATTCCTCGATGTCGGGCTGCGATGTACAGTGGGGGCATTCATTCCCCACCCGAGTTTCCCAACCTGAGAAGGATTCCAGCGTCTCCATCAGGAAACCCAGCTAAGGGTGAACCATTTCCAAGATCCACAACCGTCGTGGTACCAAACTAGTCGCTTGATGCAGGGAACCATAATAGGTAAGCCAGCAATTTCGAAAACAATGGAAATTATGCCGGGGCTCGCACAACCAGTGAAGTCGGGCCACCCAGATATCCAAGTAATTCATATTCGAAATTTCTCAGGTAGTAATTTGAACTTACTTCGAACGAACTACGTAGCGGATGCTCTTTATGAAATAGCGGAAAAGATACATCGAAGTCAAAGCGATAATTCTATAATGACTAGCGGTTTTTTCTTCCTAACATGAATGAAGGATCACTCCTTACCTGGATGTTAGGCGATGCGCGGGCAATCATTGCTTTCCCAGTTGTGAAACCCAGGTTGTGATCAGAATAGTCTGGAAATGTTCCGTGATACAAATTAAAAATTATGTGATTGGTACCGTCGTTCCAAACGTCAGCAGGAAGGTTGGATATGTACCGGTCAACATTCCGAACGTAGTTTTCGCTGTAAAAAAATATTGCTAGCAACTAGGCCTTACAAGACCCACTCTTATTACGTACGATAAATAGGCTTCCTTTCAAGTTACGACTTTTCTGCTACCGATTAAAATATCTCTGCAAATGGGACTTTCATAGATGCGTTAGCCCCCGGGAAGGGTAATAGCGTGTTCGATCCCCAGCGCGGACACCTGAGGCCCGGAGTTTTGCAAATATCTCAGCATCATTATGCCAGCTTTTAAAAGTTGAAAAACATCTTCAAACGATAACCATATTACAAAGGATGCACAGAATTTTGAGCATTTTCCAGAGAATGAGCACTCCGTGGTCCTTGAAGACCAAGAATGGATACTCAAGGAAGCATCCGAAAAACGACTACCCGAAAAATAAACTCTTATCATAATTTCATTGTAATCGTAGTATCTAGTTCATACCTGATTTTATCTCTGTCAATTGTGTCCACGCTGACGATGTAAAGGCAAGCTTTGCTAGGATCAGAGACGGCATATCGGCTAAAAGAGCTCACGCAAAAATTGAAGTGAATAGGAGGGCCACCTGGGATCTGAGATATTCCCTCAGTTGAAACAAACATTGGTGGCAAACGACATCCTAGCAATAAAAAGATTAGACACACCCTAATACAAACTGAAAATAACCCTTTTCTTTAGAAATCAGAAGTCCAAACCTACACAGCATTCAAATTCCAATTTGGCAAAAATGCATATAAACGAGTTCCAGCCTAATAAAAAGGATAAGGCTATCGGCGCTGACCAACCACTTAGGGATGTACCATGCATCCCACCTCATTAAACCACTGGAGGTGATTGAATGCATAACTGGCGTTTACAATTACTAGCGGTGGCCTACCAATGTATCGAGCCAGTGCTGCTATTCTCCCACACAAGTGTGGTACCAATTTTCCGAGCTAGGAGGGATAGAAGGCTTGGTGAGCTTTGAGCGCAGGGATCGATTCCATGTGTATCGCAAGGCACCTCCGACCATTGCGCCGCAAGCGCCCTCTGTCAATGTAAGCATACTGAAACATAACTTCACAACCTTTCTCGTATGACGCTAAGAATTTTCCTGTACGTTTCAGATGGGGCCAAGTCCTTGACGTCCGGATAGACGAACACCTTTAGACCCGACATGCATTTTTCGTGGTCAAAACAGGTATACATGGTGCATTCTGTAGGCCTAAATCAATAAAGTATCTTTATTGGTTCAAAGAGTAGAATTTCACAAGGATAAAAAACAACCCACCCATCATCAATCGTGGATTGCTTTCTGGAGGAAGAATCGTACGAAAACGCTGACGGAAGGACTGGGCTGTTTGCGTCCTCATAATACTCATCGTGTAAAAACCATGTAAAAAGTAATATACTAGTAAATAAAGATATATACCGAGCCAGCGCCTTCATCACATAGCTTCTTAGTAAATCCTTGAACTCAAGATAAACGACGTACTGAGCTGTGATTGCACAGTACACATGGAATCGTTCGGCTGATTCGTTGACACTGCTGACACCTAAGGTATCGCAAGCACTGGTAGGAATGCATCATGAGACGCAGCATTGGGTCCAGTGCGTATCCTTCCGGGCCCCTTGTTTTGCCGTAAATTTTTTTTGTTATATTCTGTATCAAGTCGATAAAAGGATAAAGGATAAAGCTATTGGCATTGATCAATCCCTGAGGGATGCTCCATGCATTCGACTTCATTAAAATATCGTTGGAGGCGATTTAATGCATATCTGGTCTTTGCAATGACTCGCGGTGGCCTGCCGATGTATCGAGCCAGTGCTGCTATCCTCCCAGACAAGTCTGGTACCAATTTGCCGACCCCGGAAGGATGGAAGGCTTGGTGGGCCATGGGCGCAAGGATCGATTCCACGTGCGTGTCGCAGTGGCGCCTCCAACCACTGCGCCACACGCGCCCTTATCAAATCGATAACTGGCTGAACACAGACATTGTTTTGGGTGTGACCCATGACAGTATAGTAATTAACCAAAAAAACTCTCTTTAGTGCATGTTTTTTCCTGGTGCTTTTGTATCCCGCGAGGCTCAATAACGTGTTTGCCGTTTCATTCCTTTTCTCTATTAACTCCTTACCCTTCCTGCCTATTCACTCTAAAAGTAACTACTTCATTTTCGCAGAATTTTACAACAGTTGCAAACGTACTCGAACATAATATTTCTGGGATATTTACAAAACTCCGGACTGCAGGTTTGTGCGGTTGGGACCGAACATGCCAGTAACCTTCCCGGCGGCTAACGCATTCACAGCCACACCATCCTAGTCTTTCGTTTCGCCTTTTTGTCAGCCGTATTATTGATCTTTAGGTGCTACCTGCAATCATCCGTGATTGGGATTGAGCTGGTGAACACAAATCGGGATTGGATATAGTCAAGCCGGAGCTGTGGCATAAATCATCATCTCGTCATTTTTTATTTACTGCCTACTCTCTCATAATGGTTGTATACTATGTGAAATATCCGTCGCCACAAAACCGCGTGTAGCACATTGGTTGGAGGCGCCCTGCAATACCTGTGGGATAGATCCCCGGCCCCAGGATCGCATCCAACGATGTCCAGTAAAGTCGAATGTATACCTTATCCTCGAGAGGTAGACCAACGACGAGAGCTTCATTTTTCTTTATCGATCCCCTCCGTGGATGACTTCTTTACCAAAAATGAAGACTGTTGTACAATTATAGTCTTCCAATATCAAACATTTGTTGACTAACAGGTTCTCATGACTGGACAAACGCATCTAATACTTAGAGATACGATGCTTTATGAAAACCATAAGGACGGAAAGACTTTCTCTCTCAAACTGAGATTATCGAGAGGGCAAAACTATGCTGATTACTCAGGTTTCTCCTTCTGCTAATATTTCGTCTTTTGACTATTCGCTGTTTAGAGTATCATTGTCAGGTCAAATTTCAGATAAAGAGGTTTCAAAAAAACTGGTAAAATAGTGTATTTTTCGGATTGTTCAGCTTAACCGCGGTACAGCTTTTATTCGACTGACATTTCAACAAAATTTCAGATAAAGAGGTTTCAAAAAAACTGGTAAAATAGTGTATTTTTCGGATTGTTCAGCTTAACCGAGGTTGTTATACAGCTTTTATTCGACTGACATTTCAACATCTTCTTCTTCAGAGCCGGCTGAACCTGAGTCGAAGAAGAAGACGAAGGCGTCCGAGCTTTAGTCGAATAAAGCTTGTAAACAACTCCATGTAAGCTGAGCATTCTGAAGATGGATATTGATTATTTAGATCGAGGTTAAGTGAATGTTGGTTTAGTGAAGTGGTAATATCGTATTATGCGAGAATTTCAATTTTATTATGCACGTGCTTGTCAAAGGTGTCAGCGGTCAGAAAAAAGTAATAATACAATACATTATTAGAAGCACCGAATCGACTGAAAATAATGAGAGAATGACTTAAGTCTAAGTATAACACAGATCACACTCGGCTCAAGGAATACGGCACAACAATATTCGGTTTTCAGAACAACAATGAAACATTGAGATTCTGACGTGAAAGATTTAGGCTGGCAAGTGTTATAGCAAAAACAAAAACAAAAAAAAAGCACATGAAAGCAAGTACTTCCATAAAGGCGCATGAAATGCACTGGAAGTTTTACCGACGAGCCCGCCATTCCCAATCTTCCGGGAGATCACCTCGCTTTGCTACACTGTTTGGATCTGGAATCTAAGAATTATTGCGTAAATGATGAAGATTTTTTCTAGCTGAGAAATCTACAATTACTGGCGAAATTTTTTTTTGAATTTGAACTTAGCGTTGAAGAAAACGTCTCAATTAATGACAGGAAGAAAATTGAAGCTGTAGATGTTTTACATTTTCTTGAAAGTTGTAAGCAGAACTGTAAACCAACAATTTCATTCGCCACAGATTGTCTTAGGAACCCGTATGTTTTTAAATGGTGCCGAAGATATCAACTAGAAAGAAAATTTAATGTCGGAGGAATACCGTATACTGCAGGCTGTGCCTTCAAATAATACGTTTCTCAGAAATTGATGTCGGATTTGCAACTTCGATAATCTTCTATATGTCCAGCAATGGCTTTTTCATACTCGAACTTAGTGCCGCGCTAACGATTCAAAACGATATCTATGTATGGCCTCAAGGAAATGTTAACGAATGGACAGTGCAGTGCTGCGTTGGCACATTTCGCCGTGTTGAATTCGGCTTTCAAAATGAGGGACGTCGTGGACGTTTTTCTGCTTCCGATAACGATGAATCGAAGGTTTTCACGTTAGCAAATAGATGCACAACAGCTCGAGAACTTGCAGAAGGACTCTTCATAGACATACCAACAAGTTTTGGAGCATTTAGAGAAAATTGAAAAGTTGAAGTGCCCTGACAAATGAATACCGCACCAACTGAATGACAAAGAAGTCGTTACTTTGAGGTATCGACATCGCTTTTCTAAACGCACTGAGCTATTTGCGATTCTATTTTGAGGTGCCACGAGAAGTAGAGCCTCTACCGGAACCAGAGACGATTTGTTCATTTGATCGACCACCATGAAATTCTGCAGCACTTGCTGGAGCCGAAATTGCACCAAAAGAAACTCATGCTGACCTTTTGATAATTTACAACTGGTCCGTGCATTACACATCCGAGGAGAGCGACTGTGGTGAAGAATTAACTCCTTAGCCCATCATCTACTTAAACGTTTGATCTTCATTAATATTTTAGCTTTTTTCTACCGAAAAATTAAAGTATTCTAATATAAAATAAGTCCAGGCTCTGAGGTAGGCGAAATCGCTGAAACGTCAGCCATCGACCAACAACACCACCACCAACAACAACAACAACAACAACAACAACGACAACGAAGACATATACCAACCTCGCACCAGCTAAAGAAGATCAGTTTATAAGATCATAAATAAATATATCAACTATATATGCCGAGGTTTATAGAAAGTCGGTCCTTTGAGAAATTTAAAAGACTTGGGAATGGGAATAAAGCCCTTAAGTGCCTTTGCAACCCCTCCCTCCCCCCCCAAAAAGAAAAAAAGGTGAAAATTTTCACATTTAGTAGGCAGTTCGAATCTCTTAGGGCTGGTCTAATCTGTATAGATGGTCTACGGTTAACAATACACAACTGCTTGTTGGATCGATCTCGCGCCATGTAGTCAACAATTCTTCTATCCCCTAAATGTCAAATTGCATCAATAGTTTCTGGTAGGATTGCATCACCAGTGACTCAATACATCGTTGTGCTACCACAAATTACTGTATAGGCCAAATATGAATTCAATCACCTCCAACAAATACTTCACGAAGTAATGCATCGGGCACCACTCAGGGATTGATCGGCGCAGAGAGCTTTATCCTTTTACACTAAAGTGAACGCACCTTTTACTTCATGCTGGCATGTAGGACCTAAATATCCTGGTGCACAAGTGCATTTGCCGGTCTTCCTATCGCAGGTTGCACCGTTGTAGCATTGGCATTTGTTTTGGCAATTTTCACCGTAGCGTCCGTGTCGGCATACTGTAAAGCGAATCTATAAAATGCCATTAAAACAAATCAGGTAAGTAATAAGAAATAAAAAAAAAATACCAGTAGAAAGTTGACTAATCCTTGACGTGAAATCTTAGAGATTCCTTCTTCTTTCAAACCATAAGTGGCAGGTCTCCTCACCGCCATTTTGTTTTTACAAATGGCAATATAACTGTTAAAAAACGCTATTGGTAAGCTTTCAGAAGTTGGCTTTTCTTCAAAACTGTCTAGCCATTCAAATGTCTCATGTAAATTGCACTTGCAACTGTTTAGTACAACTGTCACGTCTTTCCGACGACTTGAGAATGTAAACGCATCGTCGGAGTTCACTCGTTAATAAGTTGGAAGTAACGTCATTGGTGATGTCTTAAGTATTCATAGCATGGCTTATATGGTAGCGTAGAAATTATCAGCACTAATTTTACTAACTCAAACTAACACTAAACGGAAATATAAATATCAGCATCATTGTGGATGAATCTCACATCATACCCTGCCGTGAAAACTATAGTAGATAACAAATAAAAGGTTAGGATTGTGACTTCGACTACAGTCCCAGCTTAACTGGGTTCGGTGCCGATTTGGGCCCGCCAAATCAATCCCACTGGGGAGTGATTGCTGATGGCAGCGTTAGGTAGAAAACTAGCTGAGAACAACTCATTAGCAAGGACCAACGTGACGCAGTGTGTAATGCGCGAACCCACGGAAATGGAAGTCGTGGTTCGATCAGGTCCGATGTTCTAGTTTTGTCAATATGTCAGCATCATTGTGATTGAATCTTCCATCATGCCCTAACGTGAAAACTATAGTAGACAGCAAATAAAAGGTTAGTATTGGAAATATAAATGATATAGATTTCGCAAGCATACAAAGTTTTTCCACAAGTCAATGTCGTTGCGGAAAACCCTACCTTGCTGACATTTTGGACCACTGAAGCCGACAGGACATAGGCATGTACCGTCTCGCGATGAACATGGATAGTCACCACAATCACAGTTAAGCTGACAATGTGGCCCGTATGTGGAGTTCTTGCAAGATGATTCGCACTAGAAACGAACGTCAGAAACGAAAGTGAACAAACCGTTAAAAAAAGTAAGACTGTCGGATAAGCACTTACGTGGTCTCCCTCAAATCCTGGAGGGCATAAACACTGCCCATCTCCTGGTTCACAAGACGCGCCATTCTGGCATGAGCACGACTGACTGCAGTACCAACCGTAGAAACCAGCAGGACATACTAAGAAAGTAGGTATGACAGACAAGAGGCTGGAGACTGTGTCGAGTTCGAAAAAAGATCATCTCTAACCAAATTGGCATCTAGTCCCGTAACGGCCCGGTGGACAATCGCAGCATCCTTGAACAGGGTCACATCTGAATATACCAAAGACTAGATCACATGATAAATGCAAAGTCTACATATATTTAAAGTTAGGTGTCACCGGTTTCACTAACCGGGCATTTCCATGGCATTCGCAATCAAGAGTGCAATTCAAACCGTATTTTCCGGATGGACAACTCTGTTCACAAGTTGTCCCGGTATAACCAAGATTACACCTGAAAATTATAAAATGTCCAAAAATTCAGTACAATTTGTGTTTGTCGTTCTTTCACTCCTAATATTTACTGAGAACTGGTGAGAGTGCTCGGCAGTTTGAAAGCAGGAAAGCCGTTATATTTGACTTTTTTTTACACAAAGTTACAATTTATAAGTTCTCTATGAAGTCTCGGTATATTTTCATTGTAATGTCTATTGAATGCTATTAAGCGATTGTAGTCGTTCACATAAATCTTAGTTCCTTGACATGAAACAGAGCCAAATCTATGATTATACCAATATCCACTCGCTCTTTGGCTTGTGAAGTAACAGAATCAATCACTCACTTGCATTCTCCTGTAGTCGGATCACAATGTGCTCCATTGGCGCATCGACATTTCTCCTTACATCCTGGTCCCCAACGGCCGTCAGGGCAAACTGCAATTTTTGTTAATGGATAAGGGCAGCTATACAAATTACGACACCGATGTCTGGACAGCCATTTGTTTTTTATTACTACGAATATTTATTCAATGATCCCAATTATCAGCGCCAATAATGTTGATGTTGGTATTGCCAGTGATTACTACTACGATTGTTACAATAATTATTATTAGCACTATTCTATTTTTACTGGTAAAAAAAGTTTACTGGTAAAAAAATAGAACATGAGCTGTTCAATCGCTTTAACCCTTTCACTGTCGTACGGATTGATTTCAATGCGTTCGTTACTGTACGTGTCGGGCCGTGCATCTTGATTTCAACGCGCACATTAGGTGCTCTCCAATGACATCCTCCGATGGGCCAACGACGAGAAAGTGGCCGCGGTGGTGAAAGGGTTAAGAGTGCATTCAACATTTTAAAACTGTTGTTTTCCTTTCCAAAGTCCTATTTAATGCCCTGGTATTCAAAGAAGAATGAATGAAAGGAATGAGAAAAGGAGGGAATTTAGAAGTCTAGTCTTATAAGTTAGAAGGTCAGTAGCAAACAACAGTGATGCGCTGTGAAACATCAGCAGTTCCTGCTTCCTCGAAATATCGTTTGTTCAATCACTTAGCGGTTCGAATTACGAGCTTTATGGAAGACTTTCCGTCTTGTGAACTTTAAAAACCAGAGATTCATTTCATCAAGCATTTCATAAAAAACATATTGTTGGCAAAGATATATGGGCTCTACTTGTTTTCATTTCAATGGTAAAAAGTTCACTGAGGGTTTGGTAGAACACCTCGAACATGTCAGGCGATAAACTACCGTTAGGATGAATTAACGCACAAAAAGTGTAACTTTGAAAGAGATTACTGGGATTCCGATCCAGTGCATACCACCCTATTCGAAAAAAGTCACAACTTCACAACAGTCTTCAGCCTGCTAGAGAGAAATATTGGAAGCTATTGACTCATCTGCACTTTGTCCACAATGCATGTAATCTACAATAGACTAGATACACTGTAAAAGATCGAGTTACAACTCTTTTGAAAACAAAAATAGTGTATTTATAGTGACGGCAAAAACATGCACGTCGATTCCCTCGTGAAGTTCGGATGAGTCGTATCCCGACAATACATACCACACAAAAAGCACAAGTATGGAACTAGGAAATTCAAGGCGTGTACTAAATGCGGCTACACATGGAAGATCATCGTTTGTGCAGCATTCTTTGTTTCCTGTTGTTGCACGAATTTCTTGATCCAAAGAAGAGAATTACAACCCGATGAACAGCATTCGGCGCTTTTCTTGACTGATAGACTGTTCCTAGCTAATTGGCATAGAACAGGAAACGACTTTACAAGTAGGTTATCGGCCATAAGCTGAGAAGAGGATAATTAAAGCTGAAGAAAACCGGGATGGTATGATGTTGTTGAGATAGAGTGGGGAGATAAGAGGTAAATTATCATGTCTACGATACATGACGTGACTCTTCTCGCCAGCTCATCAAGACTGTAAGCTGTCAAAAGGCACAAGCTAAGGAAAGTCTTCAAGAACACATGCAACCAGAATGTGTCTATTCTCCGTATGTCATGATAGCATGTGGTACGTTGACTTCTACTCTCCACTGCTTAGACATCGCTGCTCCACAGTTTGTAGAAGTTGCACGTTGTAAAAATTACAATATTATGCAAACGTTGTAAATTAAAAGCATAGCAGACTGCAAAATAGATCTGAAACTGAAAACATTTGTTTGAGCAATACGCCAATGACGTCAGTGGAATATTATGAAAATAGGAGTTAGAAACAAGGCACACTAGGTGGAAAGAGACGAATGAGTGCTTGAAACTTTTACAAACAAATAGTGAACACATCGACAAGTTTTAAACTACATTGAAACGTCTGTTATACAAGTTTTCTCAATGCTTCATCATTTTATCGAAGAGAAAAAATATGGCCCTAAACCATCTGATGTTTAGTTTATGACGACCTTTAGCGGTATATCTTGTACTCTCATCAACGACAACAGTCTCTGCGGTGTTTATTCTCTGCACTAACAATACTTTTTCACTCCTAGCTTCTTTTTAACTACTACGCGCAAAAAATAGCGTTCTAAAGACAACGACTGACATTTGGGTAAGCTATTGCTTAAAAACAGGAAATAACCACTGGGCACCAAAGCGACCACGAAGAAAGTGAAATACGAATTTGCCTTTGCTGATTTGTGTCCCATATAAGTGAATATCTCACGTCAAACTCTCAGTGCCAATCATGATTTCAGGAAATGTGGTCATAACTTTTCCAACTCATAATAATTCAAAAGACCGACTTTCTGTAAACCTCGGCATATATAGTTGATATATTTATTTATTTATGATCTTATAGACTGATCTTCTTTAGCTGATGCGAGGTTGGTATATGTCTTCGTTGTCGTTGTTGTTGTTGGTGTTGTTGGTCGATGAGTGGGAGTCCCAAGATCAGTTTATAAGATCGTAAATAAAAAAATTTTCCAACTCATTTATTACTTGATATAACTTTACTTTATAGCACTTCTACTCTCCACTGCTTAGACATCGCTGCTCCACAGTTTGTAGAAGTTGCACGTTGTAAAAATTACAATATTATGCAAACGTTGTAAATTAAAAGCATAGCAGACTGCAAAATAGATCTGAAACTGAAAACATTTGTTTGAGCAATACGCCAATGACGTCAGTGGAATATTATGAAAATAGGAGTTAGAAACAAGGCACACTAGGTGGAAAGAGACGAATGAGTGCTTGAAACTTTTACAAACAAATAGTGAACACATCGACAAGTTTTAAACTACATTGAAACGTCTGTTATACAAGTTTTCTCAATGCTTCATCATTTTATCGAAGAGAAAAAATATGGCCCTAAACCATCTGATGTTTAGTTTATGACGACCTTTAGCGGTATATCTTGTACTCTCATCAACGACAACAGTCTCTGCGGTGTTTATTCTCTGC
The DNA here is from genome assembly GCA_009735665.1 of Angiostrongylus cantonensis. Lineage (NCBI taxonomy): Eukaryota > Metazoa > Nematoda > Chromadorea > Rhabditida > Metastrongylidae > Angiostrongylus > Angiostrongylus cantonensis. The sequence goes on along the minus strand of MQTX01000240.1, from coordinate 168,063 downwards.
ACTAACAATACTTTTTCACTCCTAGCTTCTTTTTAACTACTACGCGCAAAAAATAGCGTTCTAAAGACAACGACTGACATTTGGGTAAGCTATTGCTTAAAAACAGGAAATAACCACTGGGCACCAAAGCGACCACGAAGAAAGTGAAATACGAATTTGCCTTTGCTGATTTGTGTCCCATATAAGTGAATATCTCACGTCAAACTCTCAGTGCCAATCATGATTTCAGGAAATGTGGTCATAACTTTTCCAACTCATAATAATTCAAAAGACCGACTTTCTGTAAACCTCGGCATATATAGTTGATATATTTATTTATTTATGATCTTATAGACTGATCTTCTTTAGCTGATGCGAGGTTGGTATATGTCTTCGTTGTCGTTGTTGTTGTTGGTGTTGTTGGTCGATGAGTGGGAGTCCCAAGATCAGTTTATAAGATCGTAAATAAAAAAATTTTCCAACTCATTTGTTACTTGATATAACTTTACTTTATAGCATGTTTTCATGATTAAGCAGTAACATCTACTGCACCACTCAAGCTTTAAAGTATTACAGTACAAATAGTCTACCCATTTTATGAAACAAAAACAGTAAGGAATTCCAACCTTGATTGCACGTCAACCCTGTGAAGCCTGGCGAGCATTTGCAATGACCTGATAGGCGATCACACGTACCACCATTTTCACATGAACACACATTTTCGCAACTGAAAACATAAGAAAACAAACTTACTGTTTCAGATCCATCAGATCAGATTCATACCTTCAGTTGTTCAATTTTCGATTTACACAGCCTTCCTACCGGTCTCCCTTATTGAGCTATCTTCAGCCTCTGAACTCATAATAATTCAAAAGACCGACTTTCTGTAAACCTCGGCATATATAGTTGATATATTTATTTATTTATGATCTTATAGACTGATCTTCTTTAGCTGATGCGAGGTTGGTATATGTCTTCGTTGTCGTTGTTGTTGTTGGTGTTGTTGGTCGATGAGTGGGAGTCCCAAGATCAGTTTATAAGATCGTAAATAAAAAAATTTTCCAACTCATTTGTTACTTGATATAACTTTACTTTATAGCATGTTTTCATGATTAAGCAGTAACATCTACTGCACCACTCAAGCTTTAAAGTATTACAGTACAAATAGTCTACCCATTTTATGAAACAAAAACAGTAAGGAATTCCAACCTTGATTGCACGTCAACCCTGTGAAGCCTGGCGAGCATTTGCAATGACCTGATAGGCGATCACACGTACCACCATTTTCACATGAACACACATTTTCGCAACTGAAAACATAAGAAAACAAACTTACTGTTTCAGATCCATCAGATCAGATTCATACCTTCAGTTGTTCAATTTTCGATTTACACTGCCTTCCTACCGGTCTCCCTCATTGAGCTATCTTCAGCCTCTATAATTATCGCAAGCCCAGGCGGCCCATACGGCGGTAGGGATAAAGGGCGTGGATAATCACGGGCCAAAAGCGATCGATTTAGGGAATGGATTAAATTGACTCCCTCTTTCTTTTATTTCTATCTAATATAGCGTTTCTGTGTAGAAATATTTATAAATATATGCGTAATGTGTTCACATATGTGTAGAATGCATTATACTCAACAATTAATTCGGGCCAAAACTCCGCATTCAATAAATTGAGAAGCACATGGCAGATGGATAGGTGTTCTCTTAATAAATAGGGCACAAGTGGACTATGGGAAAGACCGGAAAGTTGGTAATTATACCCAGCCAAATGCTACGTGATGGACAAGCTAACAGAGCGTGTCAAGTGGCGAAAAACAGTAAAATAAACGCATCACTCCACAAGAACGTTCGATATGGAACCACTGAATAAGACAAGTGCAAGAAGGCGGCTATAATAATATTTCGTGACTGTTCTAAATGCCTAATCTCGAAGAACTAACGTGGTCTGTACTTATAGCAAACGCACACCACCACCTGGATCCTTTATGGAGGATTAGATGATGAAAGGATAAAAAGGATAAAGCTCTCAGCGGTGATCAATCCCTGAGGGATGTGCTATGCATTCGACTTCGTTATGTATCGTTGGAGGTGATTGAATGCATATCTGGCCTTTACAATGACTCGCGGTGGCCTGCCGATGTATCGAGCCAGTGCTGTTATCCTCCCAGACAAGTCTGGTACCAATTTGCCGGCCTCGGAGGGCTGGAAGGCTTGGTGGGCCATGAGCGCAGGGATCGATTCCACGTGTGGCCTCCAACCACTGCGCCACACGCGCCCTTTTCGATGAATTAGATGATGAAAACCAAGAAAATTAAGAACGACGTCAAGCCACAAACGAGAAGGCGTATAAATTTAGCGCCGTTGGTTACAGCGGTTACTCCTCGGTAAATGCGACAGTTGGAGAAAAAGAGAAGCACTCTGTCCTTAGCGCCCACTAGAGTCACTCCATGATCAACAGGAAGACAGGCGATGTAAGTGACACATTTTTTTTTGAAAAAAAATTGAAGGGACTTTTAAGCAAGGCCGCTGTTTTCCTTCTACCGTTGCTTTTCTCCTTAGTGGAAAATTTAGTCAATGGGGGAAACTGCGTTAACCATTGTTTTTAAAATTTGGCCACCTCTCAATCCATCGTTCAGATTTAGTATATTTAGCCAGAATTGTGACATATTGAACAAAATATGTTATCGTTACTAACTTTTCTCCATATCTTCCAGGTGGACATGGCGTGTCACATTTCGTGCCAATGAATCCTGGTGGGCAAATGCATGTACCATCTCGTTTGTCACATACTGCTCCGTTAGCACAATCACATAGTTCACTACATTCTGGTCCGAATCGTCCCTCGGCGCAACCTGGAAAAGCCATAGCTAATACACAGGTGAGCCTGATGTACTTCCATAAATCTGTGCAACATACGTAGGCAATAATGCAAGTGATGAAGTTGGCCTACGGCTCCAAACCAACTTTTTGTCTTTCACAAATTATTGTAAAGGAGTATCATTCTTTATGGGAAAAGGCGTACTTACCCTTCAAATTTACGTACGTCCATGAAGATGTGAAACATATCTAGAGAATAATTATGGTGGCCTATTGTTCTGAGATAGCCTTTCATTTTGTGCAAATTACGGCAAAAAAATGTACTTACGAAATAGCTACTGGGTTTTTTTTTAAAAATGTATACCAGATTTGCATTTCGGTAAATACGGGACAATTCTTCACTGCCCTCAGAGAAATCTAGTGCAGCTGAACTTGAATAATGTTGCGGTATGTGACCTTTGCTGTGGTTGCCACACCAACAAGATACTATAGGAAGACAGTTGCTACCAAAAAACATCACTAGAGCAGTGGTTTTCATTTTCCTTTTCGGATAAACAAACTGTTATTCTGCCCGCCTAAAAATACTTTACAAAGTATAACAACCACGATGATGCTGAGATATTTGCAAAACTCCGGAGCGCAGGTATCTGCGGTGGTGAAGGACCCGCATGGTGGTGAACGCGTTAGCTCCCGGAAAGGGTTATAACGCGTTCGTTCTTCACCGCAGACACCTGCGGTGCGGAGTTTTGCAAATATCTGAGCATTATTGTGGTTGTTTCAGAAATAATCCCCTGCCGTGAAAACTTGTAAAAGGCAGTAAATAAAAAGTTAACATTGTGACATTACAAAGTATTTCTCGAAAAGAGTGATCGAAGTGTAGAGTAGTTTCTTTTAGTATGTAGAGCTATTAAGAGCATCAGAAGAAGAGTACTAGTAACTGAATTTCATAACTAAGATATAGATAACATACTGACCGCTCTTGCATCTATCGCCAAAATAGCCTGGCTTGCAGAAGCATTTGCCGTTAATCGGATCGCAGTCACTATTTTCTCCGCATTCGCACTTCTGGCGGCAACCATCGCCAAACGTTCCCTCCGGACATAACTAAAAATTTAACTGTTACCAAAACATAACGGAAATCCTTTCCCTATGATATGACCACTCTACCTTCATTTGGCTAAAGTCTTCCTTTTATTAAACTTGATTACGCTGACACACTATCCACAACAAGAAGTGGGACAAACCTCGGTACACCCATAGCCAGTGTAGCCTTTTGGACACTGACATTTTCCAGTAATATGGTCACAGGGCTTCTGATTGAGACAACGGCACGTCTGGGCACAATGGCGACCAAAATAACCCTTCAGACACGCTAAATACGATACTTGTTGAAGTCTAACCGATATATTGAGAAATTCTTTTTAAGTGTTCGACAGTACACTGCAGTGCATGAAATGCGTTGCAAACTGAACATCATCCACCACTTCAGCCAAGCCAAAAGTACAAAACTATGTTTTTCTGGAGTTTCAACAACAACTTTGGATAAACACATCTAAGTGTTTTTGAACTAAATAGGAACCATTAGAGAGTAGAATTTTCGTTAATGGAAAATATGCTTATTTATGCTACCGTGACGAAATTGTAGACCTCTAAAGTAATAAATATTTCCCTGGGAGGCATTGAGCACTCGAAAAAGTGCCTTTTGGATAGCGAGACATACGATGAGTATTGTGAATAAGACAACAGTCATCGTATGTCTCGCTGTGTTTCATAAGGTGTCTCGTTCTAAACGTTTTCCAACTTGACAGTACTCCTTCTGTGCCCATCAGCAGAGTTCTTCTGGCGAGCCTTCAACTGTTGTCGGTGGGCTGCTAAAAAACCTCTTCCAAAAATTAGCATAGTTGAAAGTGAGTCGTCCCCGAGACTTATCATTTTCAAAGCTTTCACCTTCATCAAGAAATTAATTTTGCACGTCTGGGCACAATGGCGACCAAAATAACCCTTCAGACACGCTAAATACGATACTTGTTGAAGTCTAACCGATATATTGAGAAATTCTTTTTAAGTGTTCGACAGTACACTGCAGTGCATGAAATGCGTTGCAAACTGAACATCATCCACCACTTCAGCCAAGCCAAAAGTACAAAACTATGTTTTTCTGGAGTTTCAACAACAACTTTGGATAAACACATCTAAGTGTTTTTGAACTAAATAGGAACCATTAGAGAGTAGAATTTTCGTTAATGGAAAATATGCTTATTTATGCTACCGTGACGAAATTGTAGACCTCTAAAGTAATAAATATTTCCCTGGGAGGCATTGAGCACTCGAAAAAGTGCCTTTTGGATAGCGAGACATACGATGAGTATTGTGAATAAGACAACAGTCATCGTATGTCTCGCTGTGTTTCATAAGGTGTCTCGTTCTAAACGTTTTCCAACTTGACAGTACTCCTTCTGTGCCCATCAGCAGAGTTCTTCTGGCGAGCCTTCAACTGTTGTCGGTGGGCTGCTAAAAAACCTCTTCCAAAAATTAGCATAGTTGAAAGTGAGTCGTCCCCGAGACTTATCATTTTCAAAGCTTTCACCTTCATCAAGAAATTAATTTTGCACCAGGCGCTCGTCTAAAATTCCATGGCAAAATGAAACTTCAATTTTATATAAGATTCCACTTTCATCACGTTTAGTTTGAGTTCGTAAGTGAAGGACTCTTGAATATGCTTGTTTCTCAACCTCATTTAAGTAGCTTATTTTCAATACAAATTAATGTAAAAAAGGAGACTGGTAGCGCAATGGTAGTGATGGCGATCACCACGAGCACAGTGTAAGCTTCGAACCGAGATCACCAAGCTCCTCTGCCCTCCATGGCAGGAAAATCGATATCAGACTTGTCTGGGAAAAGTTCACTCTCTGCAGTTCAAGTAGAAACACTCTAGCCTGACTATCTCAGGGCTTTAGGGAGAATCAACTTTACCAGCATTGAACGACATCCATGATGAAAGAAACATTCTAAAGCAGCAACCGAAGTCATACGTAAATAGCTGGGACATCTTCGTTGAATGTGGATACGAGGAAACAAATCAAGTGCAAGAAGTGCAGGGATCGGCAACGTAGATATTAAAGACGGCTCGTGTAAAGTAAAATGAAATAAATAAAATTAATGTAAAATATCAGAGTTTAAATAAAGAAATGGAAATATACGCTGTGGAAATATAATCTTTAAACTGGACCTTTGTGTGAATAGAGAAGCGCAAAATTTTATTTGGAAGCGAAACCAGCACTCTTCAAATAGCTCTGTATCTTTACGCCACTTGTTCCGATCAGAGATTTATTTCCTTTTTCATCTAAAGCTGACAAGTTTAGAGACATAGGGAGTTTTCGAAGAACGAGATTGACCACCACCACTGGAAACTGATCGCATTCTTGAAATCTCACCTACGTGAACAAAACTTTTTCACCCATTAAAAAAGTAAATATAGGTTTGGAGAAGGGGATCGAAGGAAACTTGCTGTGGGTACTAGAAACCATACCTGCTGGGTCTAAGTGTTTTCGTGAAGGAGAATCCTGTCTTACTTGTAATACCACTAGAAAAAAGGGCTTGGTTTTCTCACTCCGTTTGTCTACTCTCTTTAAAATAACTCAAAAGTTTCGGAAAAATCGCCGATTAAATAATGGACAAACATACGCCTATTGCATTTTCGTCCCCTCCATCCTGCTTGACAGGAGCAATGCCCGCTGATCGGATCGCACTGCGCTCCGTTTTCGCACTCGCACACTTCCTCGCAGTTCGCGCCAAAGTGACCAGATGGACAAGATTTCTCGCATCTGCATATGGAAATTCCTATATTTAACACTCTAAGATCTAGAAAACTGAAACCTTTACTTTTACTGCAACCAATCAACATATCACAGGATATACTCACAGTAACTTATGTTCGCACAAAAGAACACTTAGATTTAATACTTTAACAACGAACTTTACTAGGTCTACGCGTGCGTTTTTATTTAAAAAAAGGCTAAGTTAAAAAAGTAAATATAGGTTTGGAGAAGGGGATCGAAGGAAACTTGCTGTGGGTACTAGAAACCATACCTGCTGGGTCTAAGTGTTTTCGTGAAGGAGAATCCTGTCTTACTTGTAATACCACTAGAAAAAAGGGCTTGGTTTTCTCACTCCGTTTGTCTACTCTCTTTAAAATAACTCAAAAGTTTCGGAAAAATCGCCGATTAAATAATGGACAAACATACGCCTATTGCATTTTCGTCCCCTCCATCCTGCTTGACAGGAGCAATGCCCGCTGATCGGATCGCACTGCGCTCCGTTTTCGCACTCGCACACTTCCTCGCAGTTCGCGCCAAAGTGACCAGATGGACAAGATTTCTCGCATCTGCATATGGAAATTCCTATATTTAACACTCTAAGATCTAGAAAACTGAAACCTTTACTTTTACTGCAACCAATCAACATATCACAGGATATACTCACAGTAACTTATGTTCGCACAAAAGAACACTTAGATTTAATACTTTAACAACGAACTTTACTAGGTCTACGCGTGCGTTTTTATTAAAAAAAAAGGCTAATTTTTTATTTAAAAAAGTAATAAAAGTGTGGTGGCGAAGATTTTGAGGTAAAATTGTGACCGTAGAACAGAACTCAAAAATGTTAGCTCGCAATACTCTTGCAGCTTTCTGAATAAAGCCCAAAATAAACAGCGGGGATGAATGGCTCAAAAAAAAAAATGACCTAACGTTTCCTCTCAAACGGATAGGCTGACATGAAAAAGCCAGCAATTATGTGAACTCTTTAAGTGGTCTCAGTTTCTAAAAAACTGAACGGGGGAAAGTGGTGAGGTCCGAAAAGCATCCAACCATGTGATTGAACACTATGTCTTAGGCTTTCCATTTAGGCTATAAAATGTTTAGCGAATGAGTTGCAAGTTTCTATGACATTGTTCCCGGCTCCAACGACCGCGAGAATCGCGAAGACGACATCCATTATGGACGAAGGTAAAGCAGATTTAGGTTTTCGGAAGACATCGAGAGAATTGATTCTACAGTGCCCAACTCATTGCAAAGCACAACAGCCATCTAGCCAACTTACCATAACTCAATCCTGAGTACTCATTACATAGCAATTCAATTCTTTTAACGCAATGAATTTATTCCATAACAATGCAGAGTTCAAGCAGACGACGTTCGTTATTATGTAACAGTTTCTTGTTATCTACTGCATTGGCGCTATTGCACTTACAACATTACTTTACTCAAACTTTAATTCACAAATAAACGCTACAAATGTATTCCAGGAAGTTAGCTTCCTGGAATATCCTTCTAATATAGCACCTTTCCGCCAGAATGACAATGTGGTGTATTTCAACACGTAATAATTTACGGTCGAGGTCAGTGCTCTGAAAAGGCCACCTATAGTGGGAGATAATTAATCGTAGAAAAGAATTCCCAAATTCAAGCAGAAGAAAGCCGAAAAGCATTTAATATCTAACAAATCGAAGGGGATAATTTTTAGAAGCTTCAGAACAGTTAGACTCAGTTATTAAGGCCTTGAGAGCGCTGGCCAATTCACTAGGTAGGAGCAACGAAGATGTTATCAACGAATGATCAGACTTAGGTTGAAGCGTAAATTAGTGTTAAAATTAGTGCCAGTAGTCAAAAAATTGCACACCTTTCACCTCTCCAACCTGGTAGACACTCACATTGACCTGTGGTTCTATTACAGCTTGCACCATTTTGACAATCACAACGTAGTTCACAATTCAGACCGTACTGTCCGAACGGACACACTAAAAGGTAAGAAATCAACAGTGGAAAACAATGTTTTTTTGGACACTACACAATACTTCAAAGACCCCTTGATTCCAACAATAAATGCAGCAGTGTTCTCACGTATTCACAGAAATACTTTGATTTAAATGACACTTAAATCTCTACCAGTAAAATACTTTGGAAAACATTCTCCTTTACACTTCTAGGTTTACCACTGTTTTCCGGTACGAAACAAACAGCTGAAAAGTAAATCCCTTTTTTGATTTTTTTTGAAAGGCTTCCAATAATAGCGCCCTAGTGGATAGAGTATTGCGAATGGAAGTCGTTCTCGGGTCCGTAAAGCACACAATCTCAGTAGTAACTTCACTTCCTTATTTAGTGAAGTTGCATAAGTTAGAGGAAGCATATTCCAACGCATCACTTATCAAACACATTTGTAGAAAACCGTTCTTTATCAACTAACAACAATTTTCGTTACTAAAAGACTAGCGGAGGAAAAGACTAGTGGAGAACTTTACATGCTTGTAGGAAAGATTTTGCTCTATCGTCTTGAGAGTTCATGCGATTTTTACCCCTTCGATTTTGAGGTTGTCTAGAAGTGATATAAAATTTTCCAAGCAAACACAGCAGCGGCAAAAATGAATAGTACATTGGGGACGTAGGCTGCCCTTTCGTGTTTGAAATACGGAACTCGACGCGTAACCGAAAAACCCTTCTTTGACTGAAAAAAAAATCAGAATTTCAGCTTGGAACACAATAAATTTGTGTATTATTGGTAAAACTATGAATTTAATGCTTTTTTCAACAAACGAAATTGAGAGCGCCATTATTTTTGTGCTAAACGGCTCCTCACGAGGTCACACAGTCGCATTTTTCAAGGCTAGATATGGGATAAAAATATATGACGCTGAATTTCGTAATCGGATAGACTCATAACACATTATAAAACGATGCAATTTAACTCACAAAACTCGCAGGCTGGTCCAGTCCAGCCGTCAGCACACGTGCACTCGCCAGTTTTCGGATTGCAACTACCGTCATGCATGCAAAGGCAATGGTGAATACAGTTTGCTCCCCACAGACCCGCCGGACAAGCTGATATTGATTCAGATATGCATGCAAAAACTGGAAGATTTTAGAATAACTTCTTATGAATTGGAATTCTTGTACTTGTTTCACAGTTTCGTCCCATATATCCTGGTGGACAGTCGCAGAAACCTGTGAGACGATCACAAGTGGCACCATTGAGACAGTCACACTGACCGTTACATCCAGATCCCCACCTTAACTGTTGACCTTGAACAATACATTGTTTCTGAACCTTATAAAATTCATCATTTCCGATCTTTCGTTCACTATCACGTTCGATTTATTCCACCTGAAAAGGATGTCTTATATGTTGAAAACTAAGCTCTTTCACAGGATTTAAATGTATATATGTATGTACATATATATATACACATACATGTATATATATATATATATATATCACAAAAGATCAGTGTAAAGTCAATCAAGAACGTATCCACCAACCACTGATTTCTACATTCTCCTAGGTTCTATTTATGCGATCAATAAGACAAATAAAGATTGAAGAAATAGATGAAAGTGGGACTGACTTCTTAAAAATGAATTACTCAATGGTTCATAGATTGCAAAACGGTGAAAAATCTAACTACACTTAAGTCCATTGGTCTTCCCATCGAATATGGCTTCTTGAAAACACTGCTCAGCTACAAGGATAACCAAATGTGGTACTACACTGTGCACTATTACCTGACTTCTATCTAATAAACACTTACTACGACTAAGAGAAGCTAAGAGCTCTCGGCGTTGATCAATCCCTGAGCGATACGCCATGCATTCGACTTCATTAAACATCGTTAGAGGTAACTGAATGCATATCTGGCCTTTACGATGACTCGCGGTGGCCTAATGATGTATCAAGCAAGTGCTGCTATTCTCCCAGACAAGTCTGGTACCAATTTGCCGACCTAGGACGGATGGAGGGCTTGGTGAGCCACGGGCGCATGGATCGACCCCACGTATGCGTCGCAGGGCACCACGGCGCCACGCGTGCCCATCTTATTATGACTACGTAGAATAAAGAGGCCTACCTTCCTGGGGGACATGGCGTTGCACAGTCTGGTCCTGTCCAACCAGGTGGACAACGACAATCACCGGTGATATGGTCACATCGAGCAACAAATGGATTGTACAACGTAGTGTCATCTATCAAGCAGAAGTGATTCAAATAGTATGACAGCATAATACAGAAAACAAAATGTTATTTTGATTTGCTTACTTGTTGTTGAGCAATCACAAATAAAGCGGCACTCTTTTCCATAACGCCCATCAGGGCAAGGGCGGTCACACCTGCAATAGACATTGGACTGCGTTAGAATTTCACTATATGTTGATCTATCACCGCTACTTCCGGACTTTACCACTACCAAAGAAATACATTGTGTTGCTCCGTAATTATCGAAATAACTAAGACTTGGTCACGACTGAGTAAATTTGCGAAGGAAATTACGCATATACTCATTCGGAAATAAAAAGAATATACCTGTTGAATTCAGAGATGACCTGGTTACTTTTTGTTTGAAATGGTGAGAAACGATTTTCATCCGATAAACTATACATCTGATGCGTTATAAAAAAAGGGCGTGGGTGGCGCAGTGGTTGGAGGCGCCACTGTGACACGCACATGGAATCGTTCCCCGCGCCCACGGCCCACTAAATCTTCCACACCTCCGGTGTCGGCAATTTGATGCCAGACTTGTCTGGGAGGATAGCAGCGCTATATCTATATATCACCATGCCACCGCGAATCATTGTAAAGGCCATATATGCATTCAGTCACCTCGAAGCGATGCTTAATGAAGTCGAATGCATGGCGCGTCCCTCAGGGATTGATTAAAGCCAAGAGCTTTATCCTTTATCCTTTATTTAATGCGTTGTCATGTTGCTCCTCATAACATTTTGAAAATTGTCGTGGCCGTAGGAAGAGGTCTTCAGCGTAAAATGTGATATTCACCGAAAGACCCTTATAGCAAAAGGTCATCCAAGATGAAGAGTTGGACCTTTTCATCAGGATAACGAGGTAAGGGTAGACCAGTCTCCAAAAACGTCAGATCGATAAAACAGCGATTTAGCACCTTGAGTACGATTCAAATTGTTAGCTCCAGCGAATGACGTTTAGTGGCAACTCATGAGGCGCCGCAAATTTTCATGTATTACGGGATGTTCGGCGCCACGTGAAAGGTGAAAACAATTTCTTCCAACGACTATCTGCATTCTCATTTGAAGGCAACAGATTACATCAAATTTAGCGAATCTGCCACCTTGCAGTAGTCGAAAAGCAAGATGACATACACCAATTAAGCGAAGGCATCGTTGCAGCTAACAGTTGGTGGTGGACGTTTTTTCGTTCACCTACGCATTCAGTGCCCACCAAATGGACTCACACGGGGTCCCATCACCTTTATTGTTATTTTGTCGTCTTCAGCATCCGTACTGGAAAAGAATCGGTACCACTATTTGCTGCTAGTCACCACGGTTCAGCTGACACGAAGGAACTATACAGGTTCTACTATCAGTTGCACGAAGCAACCAGCAACGGAAGGTCCTACAATGAAGATTGTGGTAAACCACCACTAAAGTAAGAAAAGCGAATGAAAATCATAGTGTCAAGAAATGCGAAACAGCTGAAAAAAATGCGACTGGAAGCAAGATAAGTAAAACCTGTCAACACCATGCATCTTCCACGTGAAAGTGATTTTTAGTGGACGACGACTGCCGTTACACATTGGGTTCAACAATGTCTAATGTGGAGATCAACCACATCCTTACAAATGAAGGATGGACATCCGAAGTATCATCACCCCTTACTCACTATGTACCAGATCCAATGATTGCGTTAATTCGATTTAGCCGTTGGTTGTTATAGAATTTCATTCATCTTCTAAGAAGCAAGCAAGAAGATAAGTCGTTCAAAACGGTGGTTTTCTGGATGGAAAGGGATCCGCTGAGTGTTAAATATCTTAAAAGAAGGACGAACATGGCTCAATTAGTTAATCAAGAAGTGAAGATTTGCGTCTAACACTAAAATAGTTAATTCAGAGAAGAAAGCTGAACGTTGGTGGTATTACAACACAGCAAGCATGGTTGACAGTCAATACCAGCTACATGAAACCACGGCTAGAGTAGTTACAGCAGTGGGGAGCAGAAAAAAAGCAGGAGGCAGCTCAAAAACACAAGTCTAAAGCAATTTATTCAGGATGTCTATGAATATCATGTTCTGTTACCCATTCACGACGGGTGAAAATGAATTGCTAGCATATCATCATTCACCATGACATGCACTTGAAAGCAGGAGTCTAGGTCTTTTCCACTCCACAACCTCCGTTCCAGGTCCCAAAAACCCGTTTAAGGAAAAGTACTGCAAATTTTTCGCTGCGAAGTCTGACTTGCGATAAAGAACATGAGCAAACTCAGAGCTACACGATTAGATAATATCATAGTCAAATTCGTTCATACTGCACGTCACAATCTATGTGCACACCCCGCTAAAACCCAAACGACTCCGTATCGTTAAGTAGAGAGAATCCTGCGTAGGCGAAGGACTTCTAGCAAGGTCACTTTTTCTAGAAGTGTGAGCAATATAATCTTCAAAATACTACCTAATTTTATGGTTAAAAATACTCTACAAACTATCACGAAGATCAGGGTCCGGTGTATATCAAGCAAGACCATTAGATACAGCTCATTGAAATGAGCCATCGCGATTCCGACAGTACTTATTCTACAAATATCACTTTGGAACTTATCAGACCAATCAAAGTTCGTCTAAAATGCACCGTGTTAAATGATCTAAAACTTTCATGAAAAGCTGTAAAACTTTTTTTGTGTTATGAAAAAGCATTCGGCAGCGAAGGAGTGGTATCTGTTTTTCGTAATAACTCTAGCTGACTGTCACGTAACTTACTTGATACTTGAACGGCCCGTCCTCAGTGGTTGTGCGGGCGCAAGCACAATCACCATTTTTCAGCGATTTGCTAGTTAAGCCATTGTGGTTTCATGGAATCCTGAGGACAGCCTGGCCAAAGTCTGCCCCATGTCTTTACCACTACAGACAGTCGCCATCCTCGTGGATCAGGCGGGAATTTTCCACCATGCGACTTTGATACCAGGACAGTGGTGGATTCTGGCACTGGTTCACTTATAGCTAGGCTTCCTGATGGAAACGCCGGACTCCTTCTCAGCTTGGGAGACTCTGCCGGAGAAACAAATCCTCTGCTGTTCATCGCAGTCCTACAACCAGGAACATCTCGCAGCCACAGTGAGGCGGTAAACCGTTGAGAGGGTCACGTAACTACGATGTGAAAGTACAGGTTTTCCATCAATCGTTTACATATCTCCTACGGGTTCTTAAAAGAGATTCTACACCACGACACCGCCTTGCCAAATGTGCTAAGCATCACATTGTAATGCATGATGTGATTCGATTGGGATGAATTTCCACAATTGGCGAATTCTTACTAGGCTCTCGTTTTCCGACAAAATAGTTAACTTTCCGGAAAGTGTCGGCAAGGTCGTATTTATGTCCAAAGATCCTAATGAGCTGGAAGAATTATTGCACTGTAGAGAAGTTAATAGACTTTATCAGCATAGAAGACAGACTGCGTCTATCTAGAGCGTTCAATGAACACGTGGAACAAAATGAAGGATTAGTGCAAATGATGAGAACTTTTTAGCTTTCACATCCGAACTAAACCGTATATCTAGCACAATTCGCAATTGACTCAAGAGCCGATGTGCGGAATTCCCAGCACCACCTACAGATCGGTTAGACCGCTAGAACAGTGTCTTCTGAAACAGTAGGGGCACACACACCAATATCACGCTAAGCTCCGCAATCTAAACCTTCAAAACTCATATTGTCAACAAATATGTCGGAGACGAGTGAAAGGACAGAATGTCGGCAAAAATTCGATTTTTTTCTAAGACAAACGAGACGAGTAGTCGTCAGTGGGCTCTCGTCAACTACATGTATTCGCACCGGCAAACGATTTATAGATCATGGAACAATACTTTTATATGTCATTATGCTCGAAATGGCTCCACCATAGAGACAACCATGAGGAAACGAAACGAGTGGAAAATATGCCGGAGACTGTAACATTCATTAGAGGCGCCATCCAGGTAGCCCAGCATCGTGTAGTATACAACCACTAAAATGTTAGAGCTAATTTTTACACCTTTTCCCTCTCCATCCTGGAGTGCACGTGCACGCTCCAGATACAGTGTCACAAGAGGCATCGTTGGCACATGTGCAAATACCACGACATCCGGCACCAAACCGACCACTCTCGCAGTCTAAATTTAGTTTTAAAAGAGTAAGTTTTTAGACAATTTGAGCTTCAACTTTTTTGAGAGTTGATATGGCCTTCTGGAAACAAAGACGGTAATGTTGCTCTCATGGCAACAACGAGTGACACCGAAAGTGGGCACGACTACAAGGATGCTGAGATATAAGCGAACTCGGAACGTCTGCTGAGCTAGAACCTACGACTACCATTTTCGAGGCCTCATGTGCTACCCATCAATCGAGACCTTTGCTCTGACTTTCTCTCGGTCAGTCTTTCTTTTCCTATGTCGTTAACAACCACGTTTTGAAAGGCAATGATTGACGAATCACACTCAGCCACTCTGTAATGAACGGCACGTGAGCCTTAAGTAAGCGCAAGCGCCGGTTAAAAACCCACCAGGGACTTCAACTATCGCTTATATCTCAGTACTCGCATAGTTACTGTTTGGAATTTTCGAAGGAATTGTTTGAAGTAAAACTTCTTCTAGACACTAAAGCAATCGGAAACACTTACCTTGGTCACACTTAGCTCCTCGTTTTCCAGGAGGACATATGCATTCGCCGTCTAAAGGATCGCAATGCATTCCATCAGCGCAATCACAATGTTGTAAGCAGTCCTGGAAAACTGTTCTTAAAGGAACACATTTACCCGAATAGCTCTCGCTCATATATTAAAAAACTGTAAGAAACTCAATCTTTTTCGAAGATAACTTATGTTAACTAAACCTTTCCGTAACGTCCTTGCTCACACGATTTCTCACAGCTCTCACCCATCCATCCTGGACGGCATTCGCATTTTCCATCGATTGGGCTACAGAGACCTCCATTTTGGCAATCACACAATTTCATACAATCTTTACCGTATCGACCAGCTGGGCATACTAAAATCATATGATACAGATTTCGAAACTGACTGCTGGTGTTCGTTGCTATTTTAAGTCGTTCGTTGCTGTTCTTGTCGTTCTATTGGCACATGCAACTTTATGCATTTACTGAGAAGATGGAATTGGGCCAACGTTTTTATTCAACCCAAGCTCCCAATTGACAGCTTTCCTTTTCTCGTACCGTTTATTTTTCGAAAAACTGAAACTTCAATTTAGGAGATCCACTTTCCAGCCAGCGTTTGGATTCTGCGAAACCTAACTTGCTGGGAGTACGAACTATCACGGCCACTCCTTAGACCGACATTAAATTATCCCAATATCGGTCAAATCGGTCAATAGTAACTTACTACACAAATACGTTGTTATTAAGTTGGGTCAAAAACGATCGGTTTTTGAAGAACTTTAAAGAAGCATAAAAGAGTTATAAACAAACAAATCAAATGAAGAACCATTAGAAACAAGACCATCTCAGCTAGGCTCTCATAGAACGACGAATGTGCCTTTATCACGTAAGAAAATCTGCTCAGTGGGGCGAGGAAATGCGTATTTTCAAAGTAGCCATCTTGCTGGTACCTTTTCAAATTATCCCATTCGATCCAAAAAGTCTCAAGAGTGTCAGAAGTTGGAATTTCAGACACCATTGCGAGGATCGCGTGGGGCAGTGGCCGGAGGTGCTCTGCAACATACATGTGGAATCAATCCTTGCATCAATGGCCCACCAAGCCTTTTATCCCTTCGGGATCGGTAAATTGGTACCAGACTTGTCTGGTTGGATAGCAGCATTGGCTCGATACATCGGTAGGCCACCGCGAGTCATTGCAAAGGCCAGATATGCATTCAATCACCTCCAACGATACTTAATGAAGTCGAATTCATGGCGCATCCCTGAGGGATTGATCAACGCTGGGAGCTCTATCCTTTCGGCTTTATGCGAGTATGCGAGGATCGTATAATGGGGAAGAATTCGTTACTGGTGTGTGTGTGTGTGTGTCTGATTGGTTTTCTCTTAGTGTTTTCTCTTTAACGAAGCATAAGGTCTCCATCTAAATATTCTTCTATGCGAAAACAAGTAAGGTCAAACACTGCCTCTAGTTTCTCTAGATTAGCCCAAAAACCTTAGCCATTGCGAAACAAAAGTTGTCTTAACAAGCCCGTGTTAGGTTAAGGAAAACATCAGCTTGGGGCAAATCTCCGGATGTTTTTCTAATCTATGTTCTTCAGCGCATGTATTCAAAAACAAACATACATTCATAAGATGTTTGCTTTAAAACAATGATGACAATGAGTAATATCCATCGGCTATGGCATATTTTCCGTTAATTAAATCAACTGATGAGATAAGAAATACAAGTTCTGCAAGTAGAAAAGTTTTCTTTATCTGGTTACACAGGTGTTTGGCCGAATAGATTGCTGTCAACCTGACATTTCCAGGCTCTGAGGAAGGCGAAGTCCGCCGAAACGTCAGCTTATTTGTGAATAAAGAATAAAAATAACACCTCGCCTTTGCTCAACAAGAATACGAAGAATAAGAAATACATATTATATTCATAGAAGAGGCGTGGGATCCATCTCCGTGACGGCACAGATAGTTTTCCGAAGACATTATTTTGTTTTTGGATTTGTTTAGTTTGTTTTCGAAGGTCTCGAATTTTCGGAAAACTGAAAACGAAATTTGAATTCTTAAATCTTTCAATGCGAGCGCGGTTACTGAAAACATGAGCGCTACATTGCGGGATATAATTGTGCCTTATCGTACAAAATTGCTTGAACGAAATCGTCTGACTGTTTGAGATGCGAGAACTGGGAGAAAAAACGAGACAAAAAAGAGCAAAAGAACTTCTAACTTATGAGGGAAAATCCGCGGATTCCACGGCTTCTATTTAAGCTGATAGTTTATTGTGAGCAAAAAAATACCTGTTTAAAACTGGAAGGCAAAATAATTTACGTGCACTGATGAGTCGTATTGTCGACAAGTCGACCAAATAAACATTATCTAATGAAAAAATAACGCTCTCTATTGCAACGGCATTCTTTGTGTTTTGATGGTCCTGAGTGCCCTACATTCATATCCATCGTAATCATCGGGCACGCCAGTAAATACGGCAACTATAACCAACAAACACCACCGGGAATAATACCAGACACGACGCATTGCTTAGGGGCGAGACCTTGCGACCCGTGACGCGACCCAGCGACCCACGCCACTCGTTCGGATCGCCTCTTAGCACGGATATTTGCCTTCTGAACACGTGGACACCGCCGTCGTTCATCTTCATCAATCTTTCTCCAGCTTCATCTCTTTTCATCATAACTGATTCCGTTTCATTAGATGGGAATATTGTTAAATAAAGACCCATGTTCTTGCCTCACTAATCTCGGCTTGCTGTAGCCGTGCATCTCTTGGCTAAATATCACCTCATCAATGCGTACCTATGTTTCATTTCTTCATTAGATGGGAATATTGTTAAATAAAGACCCATGTTCTTGCCTCACTAATCTCGGCTTGCTGTAGCCGTGCATCTCTTGGCTAAATATCACCTCATCAATGCGTACCTATGTTTCATCGTACTGCAACACGAGTTACATATTATTAAACCTTCTTAAACCATGCTAAATTAACGCCTTAATAATAATGCCGCTGCAACCCATGTTTGCTCATCATCCAATTGGCTTGATTGTAATCTATTCTACAGCTCGCATCTAATGCTCGTATATCCAATGCGTCACTACTCGTGCTTGGCCACCGCAACTCTGCGAACATCTTTTGTATTACTCCCTTATTCTCATACTGTTAAACTGAATAATTGTATTCATTCACAAGTTGTACATCCTTGCAACATCAGCTATATTAGACTACTCTCTCTTAAACTTTATGAGAGTTTAAACTCATAAGCGCTTCACCACCATATAACTCTCCCACATCTTTCGTTTCTCGTATAGCATGTTAATTGTCTCGCCTAATCCTTTTATATCATCCACAGTTTGTCACAATCATGTATTTGTATTGCTGTACATAATTGCTAGTGAGAATACTCACTATTTAGTGAGAATACTAGCTACCGAACCACCTTACTTGCAATTCACATGTACTGTGCTAACCTCTTCTTATGGCGCTTGTGTATTCTCCACCATACATCCGCCGCTCTCCCTTAACCTATGGTTCTTGATCATCTCCATGTAACCTCTTATGACTTATCCTCCCCTTAATGAGCAGTCTAAGAGTACTGTAACATGTTTAATGCTGTCATATGTACATGTCATTAACGACGTCACACCCGCCTCCATATTATACATCTGTATATTGTACATACATTTAAAATCTCATGTGAGAATACTCACTATTTAGTGAGAATACTAGCTACCGAACCACCTTACTTGCAATTCACATGTACTGTGCTAACCTCTTCTTATGGCGCTTGTGTATTCTCCACCATACATCCGCCGCTCTCCCTTAACCTATGGTTCTTGATCATCTCCATGTAACCTCTTATGACTTATCCTCCCCTTAATGAGCAGTCTAAGAGTACTGTAACATGTTTAATGCTGTCATATGTACATGTCATTAACGACGTCACACCCGCCTTCATATTATACATCTGTATATTGTACATACATTTAAAATCTCACTGCGTTGTTGTGTAAGTAATATGTATATATAAAGCATTGTGACTGTCAATCAAGAAAAGTCCCGCGTGGCACAAGCAAAGTCAAGCAACTATTCCGATCGAGTCTTCTCAACTACTTGGTATTCATATAACAGCGAGCCGTCCCCAACAATTATGGTAGGTTTCGTTAAGGAAACAAGCAACATATGATGCATGACAACTGCTTCTGAATACTGATTACAAAGGTGCAACCATTCACTCATCTTTCCTAATTGCTTCAGACAAAATGGATATTTGTGCGAATAATTGCGAAGAACTGGAAACGTCTGGGAATACAAAGAAGTTAAACAGTAACAGATTTCCAGCTATTCGGACCCCAATTCGAACACAATGGCAACGCACGTGAACACATCAATGCGAACAGAATAGAGTGAAATCACGAGCGAAAGGGCAATTTCAAGCGTATTAGGTAGTTCAATTTCCTTCACTCCTCTTAACCAACATTTCTAAATGCTATCTATTCCTACTTAAACACTATAGTCATCTGACAGATATAACAGCGAGCCGTCCCCAACAATTATGGTTATTGGCCGCTTGAAAGGAAATCTCTAACACGTATACAACTCATTTCATGGCCAATGTGTTGGACAATTTCCACGCACCTCATAGTGTTCAATCATACGTGGACTGCTGCCATTGTATTTCCGAAGTAGGCAACAATGTTGAGGGAGGAATCCAATGATGACTAACCTTCGCTGCAACTTGCTCCATAGAAGCCAGGTGGACAAATACAAGAACCATCCTTGGCGTTGCACACCGCTCCATTTTGACAGGCACACTCGTTTGCACAGTTCGGACCATAAGCACCAGCCGGACAGGCTGAAATCTCTTACCTTTGGATTTTAATAAAGCCTTACCGCGTATGATATAAAGTAGTAAGTTTATACTAATTGGATATTCGAATTAGCTATTCAAAAACCACTTTTTCTTAAGTTATTTTGAGGACAGGCAGACCATCCAAGTAGTGCGCTCGCTTCGATGTACCTACAATCGCTGTTCATAACAATGCTCATCCACTACAGTATCGAATGTCAAAGCACATGATCAATGCGTACTACTCAGTGTAAGTGCATATTTTTCATTGTATATGGATACAATTGTATATCCCGCATCTAGATCGAATCAATAAATAAGTCATAATCGAACTACCCAGAAGCATGTGAGTGTCTGTTCGGTATTATAACTATGGAGAAAATACAGGACCATCTAAGAACTGGTTGGAAAGCCGCTCGTACTCCTTATTTCCTTTCTCCTACTGCAAAACTTGATAGACAGAGGAGCACCATCACCTCATTCCTAAAATAAATAACACATAGCCCCCGGATCCTAATTTTTAACCCCACAAATCCACTAAACACGTAAACCGTTAAAAAGAGTATGGATAGTCACACCATTCCTTCATCTAAAAGAAGCAGTTAAAATAAGAATTGGCTATCATTACGAAATGTACGTTCAATAATGGATCGTTCGTATCATTAGGTAGAAGATAAGGGATAACGTTCTCAGCGTCGATCAATCCCTGAGGGATGCACTATGCATTCAACTTCATCAAGCATCGTTACAAGGGGTATAATGCATATTTGGCCTATAGAATAACTTGCGGTGGCGTTACGATCTATCAAGTCAGTGCCACTATTCTTGCAGGCCACTATGGTGCCAATATGATGACTCTAGAGGGGTGAGCTCGGGGAGTGGGTCTAGCCAACCAAGTGCATTGCGGTAGACATGTAACCAGTGCTCGAAATTTGCCATGGAGAATAACACAGCTAAATGTGGTGTATTCGAACTCCCTTAGATGAGGTTTCGTTAAGGAAACAAGCAACATATGATGCATGACAACTGCTTCTGAATACTGATTACAAAGGTGCAACCATTCACTCATCTTTCCTAATTGCTTCAGACAAAATGGATATTTGTGCGAATAATTGCGAAGAACTGGAAACGTCTGGGAATACAAAGAAGTTAAACAGTAACAGATTTCCAGCTATTCGGACCCCAATTCGAACACAATGGCAACGCACGTGAACACATCAATGCGAACAGAATAGAGTGAAATCACGAGCGAAAGGGCAATTTCAAGCGTATTAGGTAGTTCAATTTCCTTCACTCCTCTTAACCAACATTTCTAAATGCTATCTATTCCTACTTAAACACTATAGTCATCTGACAGGACCTTCTAAAACATGCACTACTTTTGAGGTACTATGCTTTTTTTTAAACGGAAAAAACTAGCAACGGGTAGGTAGGGTAGTGGGTAGTGAAGGAAATCCTGAAGAACGAAGGAAAACGGGCTTATGAAAACAAAGACCTCCAGAAGTTATGTTATTTGTGTTCATCGCGAAAACATAAAAGAAAAGGTGGGGGATCTTTTTTGTTAGAAGATAAATATGTTTCCGCTTCATCTGCAAAGAATGAAACCACTTCTTATTAAGAAAACCACAATATTTAAAAAAAAACACCTCGTAAACTGTGTCTAAACGAAAGAATAAATTTTTCACCCACACACGCCATATCATATTTTTGGGATAACAATACCACATATTGCTGTGATTAGTGCACTTACGTGTATCACACATTACTCCAGTAAGTCCAGGAAGACATGAACAGGTGCCGGTGACATGGTGACATGCTTTCGGTTGGTCTGGTTCGAAACAACTGCAACGCTGACCGCAGTCGTAGCCATAGGTACCAGGTGCACAAACTGTAACAGCACTAAGTGCAACATGACGCCTGAAATCTGCAACGAATCCACCAGAACACAAAAAGTGAAGTGGGGCTCGAACTCTACCCAAACATGGTTCAACTAGTCATTGTAAACACAACGAAAATGGTGTTCAGTATCATCCTCCACAGCTTTTGTCAAAACCCTTCGATTACGTGCTAGTATCACTCAAACCATTACTAGAACTTTACAAATGTGGCCATATGGCTGATGCATAGAAACATACGTGAAAAGTCTCTTTGTGTAGAGTTTTTCACCTTTTTTCACGCTAAGATACACACAATGACACGATTTGAACAGAAAACGCCTAGGTAGAATGGAAACAATTAAAAGAAATCATTAGACAGATATCATCTGAAGTTGAGTGAACGAGGATGAAAGCGGTTTTCTCACGAAAAAATAATTGTGATGAGCTCTCAATCTTGAAAAACCGACAAGTTGCAATAGAGTAGCATTTACTAGACATGGACGGACGGCTTCTCGATCTGCTTTTTCTTTGGAGCTTCAGACACCCACATTGAACTTGCAAACGAATATAAACACTTTCACGTTTTTAAAAAGGTTCTGAAGTTAGGCGACCATCATGTAATAACAAGCTTCAGTAGATAGTACTAGTATTAACCGTCAGTTAGGTGATCGCTGCTTCCGAAGTCTCAAACGCTGATCGAAAATCTCTCAACGATTTACCACTAGGATTTGCATTCTTGAGGAAGGATCATAGCCGCTACTGCAAAGTTTCAATTTTACTTCGTTGCATCTGGCATTCACAAAACGAATGCTTAATTCGTAGAAGAAAAACAAATGGGTAATCGAACCCATGTTACTTGAATCCCAACCACTGAGGCAAACTGGGAAATGCTACGCCATACGAGCAAAGTCAAAAAGAACTTGGCAAATTAGCGAATGACCAAGCGTGCTGCAACTGATTCAACATGTCGTAGGATACGGCTGCCTCTCAAGGATAAAACAACGAAAATTTTCTTATCTTAAAATCACTTTTACAGTGGCACTTTTGTAGCTAAAATATGAGCGAAGCATAAATATGCAAGCTACAGTCTATGTGCAGCCTTTTTCCAATTTATTTTGTTTCGCCGTGTTGTTAAGTGATTGCATTTTAAAAGATATGCTCGGATGTCAAAAAATAAACACCAGTTCCCTTTTCTCCTTTTCCACTTGCAGAAAACTACATTGAAAAACTTGCTGTAAAATTATTGAATTGGTTAATAGAGCAAGACACAAAGCTCACTATAACATATCTAAAACATTGAAGAAAACGAAAGTAGCCGAAACATCAGGAGGAATAAGTCACTCAAAAACCTCATGTGGGGGTCAATAAAGAACACGAAATTGAGACACACACTGAGATTAATAAAAAGTCGATTTGACGAAAAAAAACTTTTCCTTCTGCTCATGACTTTCCTTCTCTCCCACCCTCCCTCTCACTCTCACCCTCTCACGGTATCCACTGGAAACGTTAAACTTCACACACGGAAGTGCTTGGTCGGAAATATTGTGCATCTGGGCTAAATATTTCCAATATTTCCATTCATATTCAAGTTTGACTCAATGCGCTACCACGTTAGCGATAAGTCAAAGCTTCTGATTTCAGTACCTTTATCACAGGATTCTCCAGTATATCCAGGAGGACATTTCTTAGCGCAGTCGCCCGTGACGGCGTCGCAGCGCAATCCGTTGGCGCATTGACACTTCTTAGCACAACTCGGACCATAAAATCCAATCGGACATTGCCGCTTACAGAGTGGGCCATAGAATCCAGCTCGACAAATACATTTTCCAATCTGAAAGAAGAAAAGAATACTAGTTTTTTTTAACTTTTTTAAACATGTTCTCAACTGAGCTATTCTTTGAAAACTATAGAGTAACTGAGCACTCCATAGAATTGTAGAAGAAAGTATTCCATCTCGCCTGACGGTAATACATAAACAATTTCCAAAACAACATTTTTGCTCCACGTTTTTATAACCAACGTTTTAAAAAACCAAAATTTTAATAAGGTACAGTATAAGTTATGTATTCCGTGAGAACATTTTGTTTTGAAGGATTGAATCCCGTTTGTTGAATAAGTGAATGAGTTCGGTGTCCAGTATATGTAACGGATGACTTAGCGGCAGATGGACCGCTCAGATAGTGTAAAATATTAGCCACTCGAGCCTTTTAGCTGGTGTAATTGTTGTGTCAGCCTCAAACTTAGGTAATTAAACCGAGTAGAGTATTAAAGTTATCATGCTGTGTTTGATGTGCGACTGCGAAGCGACCATACGGTCATCAAATACTATTGTTTAGAAAGATAGAGAACTTTTCCAGAAAGAAGTTCTCAATGCACCCGTCCGACTTATTTAGGGGCCATGACGAAATTCTGTTAGCTGTTTGATAACAAGGTTTTTGCATTATGCAAATTTTTAAGAAGAATCTGAAAACATATAATGTTAAAATGCGAATGAAAAAAGAGCATAGAATAATGAGTGATTTACTACATCCAGCTAACTTCGAGAAAAAGACGCGAAAAAACTTTGAGGTTCTAAATCTAGTAATAATACCTTGAAAAGGATAGAATAAAGAATAAAGGTCTCGGCGTTGATCAATCCCTTTAGGGATGCGCAATGCATTCGACTTCATTAACTATTGTTGGAGGTGATTGGATGCATATCTGGCCTTTACAACGACTCATGGTGGCCTGCTGATGTATTGAGCCAGTATTACTATCCTCCCAGACAAGTCCGGTACCAATTTGCCGAACGCGGAAGGATGGAGAGCTTGGTGAGTCACGGGGGCGTGAATCGATCCCATGTGTGTTGCAAGGCGCTTCCGACCATTGCCCACACGGGCGTTTAATAATATAATAATATCTTATCAATGCAGAGTGCGCGTGTGGCGCAGTGGCTGGAGGCGCCACTGCGGCGCGCACGTGAAATGCGCCCATGGCCCACCAAGCCTTCCAACCCTCCGAGGCCCGCAAATTGGTACCAGACTTGCCTGGGAGAATAGCAGCACTGGTTCGATACATCGGCAGGCCACCGTGAGTCATTGTAAAGGCCAGATATGCATTCAATCACCTCCAACGATACTTAATGAGGTCGAATGTATAACGCATCCCTCAGGGACTGATCAACGCCGAGAGCTTTATCCTTTATCCTTTATCCATTGTAGAATAAGAATAGTCCCATATTGCTGGTAAAGAATTCTATATCTATCTATTATGTGTCTGTATGATATCAATTAATAACATTTAACATTTTTTAAATCATTTTTTCTTTGATTCACTAGATTTTAAAATACTGGAACAACCAGAGCATTTGGATCTACTACATTAGCTGTCTCTGCTACTATTAAATCGTTTGGTAACCATTTTTGTATCAGTGAAATGCTCGTGCTGAAAAAAAATGTTTATTATTAGCTTAGATATGTCCCTTTAAAGTTGGAAACCGGTACTGTATTCTACGAGCTGGTGAACATACTTGTTTAAAATTGGTGGGCGTAAGTGTTTATTATTAGCTTAGATATGTCCCTTTAAAGTTGGAAACCGGTAATGTATTCTACGAGCTGGTGAACATGTTTAAAATTGGTGGGCGTAAGTGTTTCCTGCCACGTGGGCGTTGAACTCAATAGCTTAACTGCCAACTGTTGTAAATTTGTAAAGTGAATGTTAACTTTTTATTCACTGCCTACTCCATTTTTTTACGACCGGATATTATATGAACGGCAACCACGACGGTGCTGAGATATTTGCAAAACTCCGATCCGCAGGTGTCTGCGGTGGGAATCGAACCCAACGCTGCTGACATTGCATTTGTAAACAGAATTCGTCGTTTTCTCTTTCAGCAATCGCGAGGTTTCCAAACAGCATAGGTTTAGTTCCATGCAATAACACACATACAATACAATCGTAGCTGACGTTTGGGCAGAATCGCCTTCTTCAGAGCCACTTTTTTCACCTGTCCTCCACCGAGGAAGAACAGCCGCTCAAAGTCGCAAATGGGTAACAATGAGACAAAGAAATGACCTGTTAGGAAAATTATTACGTGATTCTTTCACAACCGTTTTAGAGAAATCGTTGGCAAGTGGTACGTTGAAAGAAACAAAGGCAGAGTATCTTAGAGTTACGGCTAGAAAACAATAATAATAAATTGTGATTTTAACAATATCGCGCCTGAAAGAAAATCCGTAACAACAAAGCGCCACATGCTGGAAGTAGAGAAGTCTGGCAACAGCCTTAGAAAAATTTGAGATCATATTTTAAGAAAAACCAAAAAAAGGTACGAAGGATTCGCAGCATACCTTATTATCGCAACCCTCGCTGTTTTCGCGTGAACACTTACACGTGTGCCTACAGTTTTTGCCGAACATAAAACTCGGACAAGGCCTGAAAAACCAGAGCAGTTTTGAGTTTACAAACTTTTTTCAAATTTTACACGACCATTCTTCTCCTCTACTGTGTGGATCCTAGAACTACCTACATTCGATTCGTTTCACCGCATCCATCATCCACGAAGGTTATCCTACTTTTACGAGTGGCTTAGGTTGCTGCTTGAGGATTTTCATTTCATGTTGAATGTCATAGAGTGATGGTCGAGTTGATTCTTCCCAGAGTCCTGAGACAGCAGCGCAGGAGCGTTCCCAGTTGGACTGGAGAGCGCGATTTATTCCCGGACAAGTTAGGTACGAGTTTCTGGACCCCGGAGAGATCAGATGGTTGGTAAACCCGGAGTGGGATCGAATCAGCCCCGTGCTCACGATGACCAGCATCACTACCGCTGTGATATCCTTCCATGTTTAAAAATCTATAGTACATAAACGACTAACGATGATGGAAAGGATGCTAAGCTCCAACAAAACTCATATCTAAAACCGATTATAGAAACGCTACGTTATTTTTCGAAATGAAAATAGTACACCGTACAAAACAAATGCAAATAATCAAACTTGGAAAGATGACAGAATGCAATTACTTGTCACAATTTTCGCCGTAGAACCCTTCATCACAAGCGCAGTATCCAAACACAGGATCACAGCGATCACCAGGGCATTTCATGCGACACTTCAGCTCGCACATTGGGCCATAGTACCCTGCAAGTGCACAGATAGATCCCGAACAGGCTCAAACATATTTACGAAATTACGTTATGAAGCAATTTTGATTAAGACAACAAGCCGCAATACTCGGGCTAAGTGTCGGCAGTGTTAAAAAAGTCGCAATGTGGAATGAGTGCCACAAATGCTAAAAAGGAATTCGGCGTCTGCGAGAAGTCAAAGAATGGGTCGACTAAAATTTTCAGGACTTCTTGTTCCCCACTACACAAGTTAAGCACGTATGAGTCGCAATGTACCCAATATTCCGTTCGACTATTAGCGGTGACGACTGGCTATTGTAAAGGCTTAGCAATGCCCCTACAATGCTATTTAGATATCTCAGAAAACATAGCTAGGTAGCCTGAAATGATGTGTTAGAACCACCATGATGCACGGAAAGGGATGTTTTCAGGCTCTTCACTATTTCTTCGAACTTTAATCTGAACCAAATTTTCGATTCAACTATTAAAATAATTTTATTCTCTCTTCCTATTTTTTCCCACTCACAGGTTTGCTCATAAATGAAATAAAAGGGCTTCTTTAAGTGTCTCACCATGAAAGGAGGTGTTTCAAACAATGAGGTTCGTTCTCATGACGCTGTCAAAATATGGGATTATTTTTCCAGAGATAATATACACTAGCAGAAAAGTATTTAAAAAATGTCATCACGAGGTAGAAAAGGTTGTACTTAGATGTTTAAGTCGAAAAGCAAAAGTAATCTGGCCGCGAGAAAAATGGAGTGCGATGTCCAGTTCAACTTGCCACTGTCACAAAATAAGCCTATTGTGAAAGGAACATACAGTATTCACTGCTAAAAGAACTGTGGTTTTTTTGGTTTCACGAATCAACTTTTAATGTTGAACGTTTTACTTACTGCTTGTTAAATCTTTTCCGGCAGTGTATTATGTTACATACAACCACAGTGAGCCTGAAATATTTGCAAAACTCCGAACGGCTGGTGTTTACAATGGGGATCGAACTCGCTAATATCCATTCAGCGAACTAAAGCGTTCGCCACTACACCGTGCAGGTGTCCTTGTTTCGCTGTTCACTTGGCCATATTATATAGGTTCTATCAGTAATCTGAGCGCGTGTGACGTAGTGGTTGGAGGCACTACTGCGTCACACACGTGGAATCGACCTCTGCACCCATGGTCCATCAAGTCTTCCATCTTCCGTGGTCGGTAAATTGCTAACAGACTTCCCTTGGAGGATAGCAGCACTGGTTCGATACATCGGTAGGCCACCGTGGGTCATTGTAAACGCTAGATAAGCACTCAATCACCTCAAATGATACTTAATCAAGTCGAATGCTTGGTGCATCTCTCAGGGATTCATAAACGTCTACAGCTTTTTTTTATCAGCAATCACCCGTCAACGGAATTAAAACCTTATAATGACCTTGTGACCTTATAATGCAGCGATAAAGCTCTCAGCGTTGATCAATCCCTGAGGGATGCGCCATGCATTCGACTTCACTAAGCATCGTTGGAGGTGACTGAATGCATATCTGGCCTTCACAATGACTCGCGGTGGCCGGCCGATGTATCGAGCCAGCGCTGCTATCGTCCTAGACAAGTCTGGTATCAATTTGCCTACCCGGGAGTGATGGAAGGCCTGGTGGGCCATGGGCGCATTTCACGTGCGCGCCGCAGTGGCGCCTCCAACCACTGCGCCATACGCGCCCTTCAACGATGGACGTGGGAATCTCCCAATGGTGAATACCATAACGAAATAAACCACATCATAGTAAATAGGAAGTTTTCCCTAACCGATGTCGCTGTTGTCCCAAAATTTTAAACGGAATAACACCACCGTATCCTTCGTGCAAGATTTTATTTTTCGCGGAAAGGAGAAAAAGAAGCTAAATTCAAAAACCGATGTCCCAAAACCACCACAAACTAGGGCTTACTCAACTCATTAGTCGGCTGTTGGGAAGATGCCGTTGTCGACAACATCGACGAGGAATACGATCGGCTCATTGAACATCTTCACGTTAGCACCATGAAAGCCGGGAGTTCGAAGGTCACCAAGCGACGTCTGTCTCCAGAAACTCTCGAGCTAATACGCCAGCGTAGAATCGCACGAGCTGCAGGCAACCGCGAACTAACGTCCGAGCTTGCGAAACAATGCAGATAGGCGATAAAAGAAGATCTTAAAGAGAGAAGAGCAGCAGTAATGGTCGAAGCTGCAGAGGCTGGGAAAAGCATTCGCAAAGCCCGCCGAAGCCTCGCCGATTAGAAGACCAAGATGACTGCACTCCGACGCCCAGACGGAGCAATAACAGCGTCCAGAAAGGCAACGGGGAAAATCATCCACGACTACTACTCAGATCTCTTCGATAGCCACATCCATCTCCCGTCTTATGAAATAAAAGAGGGTGGATATGCTGTTCCACCGGTTCTTCCTTCCGAAATCCGACATGCCATTTCGTAGGTGAAAAATCGAACAGCACTAGGTACAGACAGGATAAGACCAGAACATCTGAGGAACCCTCCGCCAATCCTCGTAAACACACTGGCTCGGCTCTTCACACGTTAGCTATCTGAATGCAAGGTCCCTACCCACTGGAAGACCAGCAAGATCGTGTTGTTTATTAAGAAGGGCGACCAACACGATGTGTTCAACTATCGCCCATTCTGGTTGTTGTCTGTCGTCTACAAACTTTTCACTCGAGTCAGTATGTACGATGGACCATATTCACACGATAACACGGCTCATTGAAGTATTGCGAGAGTGCAAAACCGCTCCGTCTCACTTTCATTGGCTTACAGGCCTTTGATTCAACTGAGATAGAAGCAGTCATGGAAGCCCTTGGTAGTGAAGGAGTCCTTATTCAGTACGTAAACGATTGTCGTGACCTGTACAAAAAGTTCACAACCAAGATTTCACCATTCTACAACGATGTTAACGTTGGCGTCAAAAGAGGAGTTAGGCAAGGCGATACAATCTCGCCAAAATTATTTACAGCCACTCTCCAGAACGTCATGCGAACATTGGAATGGGATAATATGGGAGTGAAAATCGATGGTCGGCAGATACGTCACCTTCGCTTTGCTGATGATATCGTTCTTATAACACCAGACATTAGCCAAGCGGAACGTATGCTTGCGGACTTTGATAAAGCGTGTGGAAAGATTAGTCTTCGACTAAATCTAAAGAAAAAGATGTTCATGAAAAACGGATTGGTTTTGTTTGCCCCATTCACGCTCCACGGAGCGAGTATCTCCGAATGCTCCAGTTACGTTTATCTAGCTCGGGAAATTAACATGATGAACGACTTAGCTCCAGAGCTGATCAGAAGGAAACGAGCGGCTTGGGGAGCTTTCGAGAGCATCGAGGGTGTAGTGAACAGAACAAAGAACACCCGACTCCGTGCCCACCTTTTCGACTCACTTCGACTTTTCGACGGTTCTTGCTGCCCTAACGTATGCGTCAGAAACCTGGTTGCTACGTAAGCAGGATGAAAGGATCACTCAGCTTTATCGAACGCGCAGTCGAAAGGACGATGCTAGGAGTATCCCGTTTCACACAAGTAGGAGATGGGATCCGAAGCTCCGACTTACGTCAACGATCGAAAATCAACGATGCCGTTCTATACGCCAAACAGTCGAAGTTAAGGTGGGCTGGACACGTAATGCGTATGAATGATAACCGATGGACAAGGGCTGTTAGTGACTGGATTCCTCGGGATGTCAAACGTACTGCAGGAAGACCACCGGCCCGATGGTCAGAGTTCTTCACGAAAATCCTGGAAGAAAGATATGATGCTCGACGAGTCCTTAAAGTGAGCAGAACCCACTGGACTGCTCTTGCACGCGACAGGGAAAAATGGAGGATTTACTGGCGCCCGCTCGAGTCACTCGACGGTCAACGGGACTACAGGTGATGCAGGTGAAGGTGTGATATAACCGATGATTTTAAACCCGCAGGCTTTGCCACGCTGACACATTGCTCGTTTAACTTCCGGTAATGATGTTTGTATTCCTTTTCAGAGGATGGGCGACATAGGGTAGCATCACTAAGATGCTCCTCCGTTATCTTAACATCCAACTGGCGAGGAATAACTTCGAACACTCCCCCTTAAGATCCACTCCTTAATAGAAAGTCGGTCGTGGAAGTTACTCCCCCTTATCACTAACAACAGACAATCTTATCGTTTTCGACTTTATCAGTTCTCTAATTTCTCGCAGTCCACATTTCTGTGCGGCTATGGGGTTAGAGATAAACCTTCTATCGCGGTAGTGATTAAGGGTCTTGAGAACGCCGTCCGAAAATATGCGGAATTTTATGTCAATTTCGTCTCAGTATCATTGCGGTTGCAAATTAACTTTCATTTGAGCTCGACGTAAATACCTGGTATGTTTTTTAAATTGTTCAATTTAGATGAGGTTATTAGCGAGTTTCTCATTCCTCCAAAGTTTCGGCGCGTTCACCTTCTTCAGAGCAAACATGGTCCGAGTCACTCGTCCACAGCCGTTCATTCTTGCGGTGTGACTCTGCTGTACTACTTGGTGAACATGAAACTGAGAAGGCGTTGAAAAAGGCTTTAAAATCTCGCGATTTCGCTTTAGTTGCTGTTTCTGTTAAGAAGATTTCTTGTCGCATATTTTATTCTCATTACTCATTGGGTGCTGTGAAGGCAGAATAGTGAAATAAGAAGGAATCGACACAGTTAAAAGCTTATTTTATTGCACTGGCTTTTACACCTTCTACTTTGACATTTCGTTATAAAAAAAAATTATTAAGAGAGACACTTATTTTCTAGCTTGCAATCGTGTGACCTAATAAATAACATAAGTTGGAAGTGATGAAGAGAACGAATACCTGGAGGACATGGTCCCTGTAAGCACCCATCTGGTGAGTCACATGGACAACTGCCTGTCACCGGGTCGCAACTTTTCCCATTGCACCCGCAGACCTAAAACATTGAACTAAAAATCTTTTTGAAGAAATTGATGTTTTTGGAAAATCGTGTGAATTCTAACGTTCATACTTGGTTGCATCCAGCTCCCCAGGTTCCGTCCGGACATACAGTGTCACACGTAACGCCGGTAAATCCTGGCAGACATTCGCAGCTTGAGTTGTCATGTGAACAGATGGCTGAATGATTAAGGGATAACTGAATGAACTCTATGGCGCTCATCAAGTATAAACAGAGAGTTCCAGAGTCCATATCCATGGCAAGATTTAATGAAGACTGAGTGAAGATTAGGTTCATACCATGAACGATGCAGAATCGTTGGTACGAGTAACACCTGGTACTGCTTTTAGCCATATGCAATGCGGTTTTATTTCGTTTTCGCTTAATTTTGGTTTTTATCCCGCAGCATCAGGAATACAAAAGAAAGCACACATAAGGTCTCAAACAATACTTTGAGGGGTTGAACAATGGAAGAATAGCAGAACTCCTAACTCTATCTACTACTGGACTACGAACGGCAGCGGGATAGAAGACATAATTCCGTTCTATGTACGAACAGCATCGCATTTATTATGAATTTTCGAAAAATTTAACTATAAAGAAGCTGTGGTCATATTTTTCGGTGAGAACTTGGTAAACAAATGCTGTCAAAGCGCTATTCCTCAGTAAACCTCAGCGAGTTCAGTGTGAATGTGAATAAACACAAATGAACAAAATTCCAATCAATCGGGTTATTCCTGACCATAGGGGCAACGCTGCTTTGCTATGATATTGAGCACATCTACGGCATTCTCTTCTCGGTGTTTTTTTTGTCAAATGACGTATATTTATTTTCCACGACAGCCTTGTTCTTATTTCCTACATAACCCAACAAATGAAAACCTACCTCCGTTTTCGCAGTCGTCGCAAGTATACTGACAGTGCGAGCCGAACTCTCCATTTTTACACGCTAGGAAAGAACGTTTTATGCAGTGGTTGTTAAAAAGTCGAAAAACTAATTGCGCACTAAATACATTAGTTAAAGGTATTAATGATACGTGCACAAGCTGCTCTACGCTAACCATTCACGGCACACCAAGGTTGCTACCACAACTGTACCAAAATCCAGAAAAATATTCGGAGTGGATCTAGGTTTTTTGTTGGTTTCTAACGCATCCTGTTCCGCACCTAATAACTTCCTGTTGGCTAGATCAACTCCGAATTAGCTGGATTTTCGATAACATCCTTCAACCTTCTGAAGTGTTTTTGGTGATAAACAACTCGTAGATAAATTAATTACGTGGTCTACCTTTTTGAACGCGATTGAACGAGAAACTATAGCCTGGCCGAGGAAGTTTTGCACTGTCACCCGGGTAATTTTCGATACTGTCGATGAGAAGATCGAGTGAATTAGCGTCGATGTCAATAGTGTCATCAAGTTGTTTCCGATGAGTAATTACGTCTGAAAGCACGACACAACCACACATTTCTAAGCGAAAGCGAACAGGTCTCACCAATCACAGCAGTGTTAGAAGTTCGCCAAAAGCAAAGTACGGTTAACTAATGCAAATCCTTCCCTTCATATAGTTAAGAGCTAAGAAGTGCTCCAATATTTTCTCCAATATTACTGTCATCTTCATTCTATGAGAAATGTATTACAACCACTTTTTAACTAAGCATGAGTAATTTCTTAACGTCAGCACTACTGTTGTGTTGTTTCCAAGCTTTTGAAATCTCGAACGCTACTAAAATGATGCCATGAGATTGTTTAGAAAGCAATCATTCTTAGGATATTAACGACATGCAGCATCGGTGATAAAGCGCTGAGAGGTCAGGATGAATTCGTTGCATACGGTAGGAAAAACAGGGATATTTATGTTTACATAACTGCATAAATACCATGCTACGTTTCCAGGTTCATGCAACTTTGGGTTGTTTCACACATCGCATTAGTGAAAAGCTACTAATGTGCCACAAAAACGAGCTAAAAATTCTAAGCGTTGAAGCTACAACACAGTACGTAGTGAGCTATGTAAGTAATGCACGTAATGCTCACTTACGCGATGCCATAAGAGGTATGGAGGCAGAAAGAGCCGCTAAATTGAATATGTATGCACACAAGAATCAGACACGTGACGCACTTTTACTATGAAATGAAACTCGAAGTGATAAACGGCGAAAGTAGTTCAGTCGTGTAGCGTCTATGTAACACTCAGGATCTATCGTGAGTGGCATTCCACTCGTATGTGGGACGACTCAACTACCAGTTAAAGTGGATATCGGCTCAAATCGACTGCTCCGAAAAATTGGGCGTCAAGTGGATCCATCAAGAACACAGATCTAGGTGTCGCACCCTAAGTATTAAGATTTCCTAGTCTGAAGAATAGAACTGCGACAAACATATCACTGCTAGGGTTTTTTTTTTATCAAATCCGTCGTGATACTAATGTGTGGGAGAAATCCAATTTCAATTCCTTGATGCACGCGACGTTAGTTGACTCATATGAGTTTTAAAATCGTAAATGTCTTAAAGAGGCTCAGTTTACGAGAGAGTTGAAGAACTCTAAGAAAATAAGAAATATGGTAGAGTTTCAGCATTGCCCAGCTTAACACTTATAGCAAGATATCGATCATATAAAGATGCGATTTAATTCCGTATAGTCTACATCACATTTTACTTCAGACATATAACCTCAAGGTTTGATTCTCTTTCGTTGAGAACCAGCAGACAATTCGATTTTTTTCATTGGGCTCATTATTGCCTCCGAGGAAAGTTAACACTCACCCATACAGGACTTTCCATCATTCGCCAGCACATAACCTCCGAAACACTCACAATGTCGGCCACCTTCATCGTTACGACATAACTGACTGCACCCACCGTTATTCACAAGGCATTCATTCACATCTGAAGCAGTTTGAACAATTCGATTAGTTTGTTAGGGTACTTCAATAAATAACCACCTTTTTTGTAACAATTATAGTTGTTATTAGTAAGTAATGGCACTTGTAACGGCAACAGAGACTACTGAGACTAAAGTAGAGAAAGTACTGGCCCAAATTTTGTGTACGTAAAATGGTCAAAAAGCACAGGTCTCAGTCGAAAGATCTATGCGTGACACTCTTGGGTTGGTCTGCTCCATGCTCAGCGTCCCGCATAGTCCTGCTTTTATCGTCAGAAAACTCAAACTTATGCACTTAGCTTTCCTATAAGATACAGTAGTCGACCAGCACTTCTTAGATTTTAAAGATATCTCTGAAAATGAGCATGCATATAAACCATGAATTTCACACATCATTGCAAGCGTTAGAGTGAGAGCCTTGACTATATGAAAGTGGACACCTAAAGGTTGAAAGCGTTCTTTCGAATAAGAAAACAGTTTATATAAGACGCTCGGAGAATAAACAGCTTAATTTGTAGATCATATAAACACAAATAGCAAATATTAAGAAACAATGCACCTTCACAAGTCCTTCGATCATAGGTCATGGTGTAGCCAGACTTGCATTGGCACTCGTAAGAACCAGGAAGGTTAACGCAAAGCTGTGAACAGCCGGCATTTCCAACGGAGCATTCGTTTATATCTGAAAATAGTGAATTTCTTAGATGGAAACCATCTGTACGTTGATAACTGATAATAACTAAATTCCTATGAACTAATAAACTACGTGTGTGTAACGACAGTGCATAAAAAAGGTGCGCAGTCCACTACACGGAGACGATCTTTGCAATAATAGCTAGAACGTCATAGACCACTACTAGCTTTATGTGTAAAGGATAAAGAATAAAGCTCTCGGCGTTGATCAATCCTTGAGGGATGCGCCATGCATTCGACTTCATTAACCATCGTTGGAGGTGATTGAATGCATATCTGGCCTTTACAATGACTCGCGGTGGCCGGCCGATGTATCGAGCCAGTGCTGCTATCCTCCCAAACGAGTCTGGTACTAATCTGCCGACCCCGGAGGGATAGAAGGCTTGGTGGGCCATGGGCGCAGGAATCGATTCCACGTGTGTGCCGCAGTGGCGCCTCCAACCACTGCGCCACACGCACCCCTTATAGCTTTATGTGTAATGAGGGTCTAATTCTGGATACGACACTGTTGAAACCTGTAGATAAAATTCAACTGTCGATAGTTCGTGTAGAGTTGCCAGTTCGCCTTTGATGTCGTCACATTCTTATTTCTCACTGCTAAGCAAAATTATTCACCTAATCTTTGTCAAACTCAATGCTATGGTTCTTTTCAGCTCGCCATACCCACTTCAGATCTATAGTTGTTTCTTCAGATCTACAGTTCTCGGATTATAAACCCCAAAGTTTTTTCAGGCCTTTTGTAGGGTTCGTAAAAATTCAAATTACTTCAAGTTTCGATGTTTTTCATCAATAAGCAGACACGAAGTCGTTATTATAGAATTTATTAGGATAGAAGAACCGACGTTTCGGCGGTTTCGCCTTCTTCAGAGCCCTGAAAGGTCAAACTGAGATGCGATCTTCTCAGCTAAACACTTTCATGACCGTAGCAGATAAAAATTTAACAAATAGATTTGCATTCGCATAAAAACAGCTTCATTTAAACACCTACCGTTTATTTCTCGTAAGTATCTAAGTTAGTTCGTGAATAGCAGTCGCACAGAGTACTATATGGGCGAGGACTGTTCCTGTTTCAGTTCACTGCATTAGCCCGAGGTATGGCGCCAGGTCGATGACAAGACACTCCTCCTTGCGGTTCATTTTTGAATTTTTTGGATTGATTCAAAACGCTTCAAGGGTTTTACGCGCTGATGTGTTCGATTTGTGCGTGAGGATAGTGACTCCTACTTCGAAATCTTCTCCGTTATGTTCCTGCATCCTATGCGCGCCTAGTGGAGTGTTTGGTTTTAATTTAGATTTATCGACTAGGTATTCTTTCACGTGGACGCAGAGCGGTCTAACCCGTTTTGCCAACGTTTTCGTTCCCGCACGCTTTACAAGAGATCAGATAGACTGTATCCGAACAACGAATGGGTCAAAATGGCAAGCGCGGCAGGTTTAAGACCAGCAAACATTTCTCGTCTTAAGATCGAAGTGCTGACATGCCCCGTCTTATACTTACTTATTAAAACCCACAAGTTAATATCCGCTGATGATCTGGCGACTACCGACCCCTTCACCTTTAAAGCTAGACTCATCATCAGTTGTATTGACGGGCCTACGGATAGAATTGCTTGGTTTACAAATCCAATTCTCAACCAGTTGCTTAAACACATACCAGCCTATCTCACCAACATCCAAATGTTCCTAGATCGTCTGCGTAACGCACGTCCCAAAAGCGCTTATGTTATGGAGTCGTTCGACGTTACCACCTTTTACACTAACGTGTCGCACGACTCCGCAATGCAAGCCATCCGCTTCTTGAGCGATTAACATGTATGGCTTTATAATTCAGCAGTTTATAGTCCTCTTAAAGGTCTGCCTAAACGGCTCGATCTTCAGATGGTCCGGGAAATATTACGCACAAATTAGAGGCTTGGCGATGGGACAGCGACTGGCACCAACCCTTGTCGTTGCCTTTATGTCTAAAGTGGAAGCACCATTAATCGATCTCAGGCCATTACTCTACTGTAAGTATATAGATAATTCTCCGGGCTGATGGCAAAAGACCGATAGAACTAGCTGAGAAACAGTCGTAACGACGGACCCAATAGCGCGTTCGTTTCCCACTGCAAACACCTGCAGTCCGGAGTTTTCCAAATATCTCAGCATTACTGGCGTTATATTTCGCAATATATATCCTGCCGTTAAAAAAGAGTAGGCAGTGAATAATAAGTTGAAATTATATAGATGATTGTTTTGTCATCTGCTTCACACAAAAGAAGATAGGCACATGCTTTGAGTTACTGAACGAACAGTCGGTGTACATAAAATTCACCTGTGAGAAACCGGAAGAAGAAAGGCGTCCATTCCTAAACGTTCAATGCAACCTATTCGAAAACGACTACATCACAAAATGATATCGAAAGCCAAGCAGTAAGAATATACTGGTTCACTACCTCTCCTCTCATCCCTCACACACTAAAAGGGGGCTTATAAGAAATATGTTTTGAATTGCCACCAATATTTGCACAGGTAGAGAGCAGAAAGAAGAATGCTCGAAAATGGAGCGTTAAATAGGCATTTGAAATGGTTACAAAACTGTAGCTTCTCGTCAGAGACATAGAGGAAAAACCACGCCCTAGAACGATAATTCCAGCGAAAATAAGGCTCCGTTCCTCTTGTCCTTTATTTCAAACGAAATAAATGCAGACGTAAAACGTTATTTATTAAAGGTAGGTGCAGAAAATTCCGTAAGGGTGATAGAATTGCCATCGGACACTCTAAGACGCCACCTAGTTCGCAACCGCCTATATGACCGTCTATGCTCAAAGAAAATGTGCAGAATTTGCCCTAACGGTACAGACGGTGATTGCATGAGCTCGGGTACAGTCTACTTGATCGCTTGTAAAGCGTGCCGGGACGAATACGTTGGCGAAACGGGTAGAGCGCTCTGTGTCCGCATAAAAGTACACCTAGTCGGTAAATCTAAATTAATCAAAATTAAAACCAAACAGTCCACTAGGTACGCATAGGATGCAGGAACACAACAGAGAAGACTTTGAAGTAGGAGTCACTATCCTCACGCATGAATCGAACACATCAGCGCATAAGCGCGTAAAACTCTTGAAGCGTATTGGGTCAACTACAAAAATTTAAAAAATCAACCGCAAGGAGGAGTGTCTTGCCATCACGCGTGACCTCGCGCCATACCTCAGGCTGATCCAATGAACTGACACAGGAACAGTCCTCGCCCATATATCACTCTGTGCGGCTGCTGTCCATAAACTAACTTTACAAGAAATAAACGGTAGGTGTTTAAATAAAGCTGTTTTTTATGCGAATACAAATTTATTTGTTGAGTTTAATCTGCTAGGGTTATGAAAGCGTTTGGCTGAGAAGATCGCATCTCAATTTGATCTTTCCAGGCTCTGAAGAAGGCGAAACCACCGAAACGTCGACTGTTGTATCTTAATAAATTCTATACTAGCAATTATCAATCAATGCCGAAGTTAACAGAAAGTCGATCTTGGGAATTGCTTCTAATTTGATTAATGGAAAGGTATCATTTTCTTGAATGAAAGTATGCAATTAATACTATGTAATAAGAGCATGGAACCATAGAGGAATGGCTTGTGTAAGGAGAATGGAAGCAACCTCCGCGCTACGAATTTGTAAAAAGGATTTCCTGAACCCAGTGATCTTATAAATGGGACAAAGCAAAAAAAGAACGGTGCAATTCGAGCAACTCAAAGTACTGAACAATTGGGAAAATTAGAAGTTATCGGGCCACTCAGATGACATTAGGATTTAAATAATTGCTTTCTGAGAGAATTGAAAGAACCGATGAACTCTGATTATCTGAATGAGAATGCTCTTTTAGCGTCGTGAAACTGATGAGCAGAATACCTACTTGAACTAGCTTTCAGTAACAAAAATGAATTATCTATAACGCATAACAAAGTGTGCGGTAACACTAAATGGAGTTCTAAGTGCATATCTACTGTGAGGTGATTAGCCACGAAACTGGCAGAGCATCGATGGCAAACCGGAGCTACGCTAACCCTCGCACGAATGCCGGTCGATTTCATTGAGTAGATAACCGGCATTACAGTAGCAGTGAATTTCGTTCGATCGGTAATCCATACAGAGTCGATGACATAAACCCTGATTATGGAGGCAAGCAGTATCTTCATAAGCATCCGAAAAGAGTGGCGATGAATGACGACGAGCGACATTTGGTATCTCTGAATCAGATCTGCTGTTAAACACTTCTCATTTTTCAATTTAGACGTATGTCACGTGGGTACTGATTTGATCACTGCGTCAATCAATACGAGCGCTCATTGGCTGTCCTAAATCACTCACTCTCTGAAATGTGAACTCATATAAGAGTAACACTGAGATCTCAGAATGAAATTGACTACATAATATTTTATGACACTGCGACTTTAATCCACTACCTGCTTTGGTATCCCTGAAATGCTTTAGCGTCGTTGAATTCGCAGGCACAAAAAAAAACCAGGAAATATCGGATTACGATTTAGAAAAAAATTCAGGCAGCTTTCTTTGTAGTTAGTAAGGAACTGCATTCAATTGTACTGCTCAAAAAAATAAGCAACACTCACAATTCAATTCGACTTAACGAACTTGAGGAGACTCGAAGATTATTTTCAAATTAATAGAGCTAACCAAGACAACTCGTCCCATCTGCAGCAAGATCGTAACCGTCCCTGCATTTACATACATGGTGACCTTCCGGCTGTTCGTAGCAGTCATGCTGACAACCGCCATTGGCTACCTGGCAGCCAGTGAGCTCCTCATCACATGAACGACCGTCGTCGGCTAGTATGTAGCCGGAACGACAGCGACACCTGAACAGGATGTGATGATTTCTTCCAAACATGTTTCACTAGGCACATCACTCGAAGTTCTAGAGCAATGCTAGGAATTGGAACACAAATTTTTTGAGCAGTCGACAAGTTTGTGAAGAAAAAACGACTGCGAGACTCTAAATCTCTTGCAATCTTCTTCATTCGGGAAATATTACCATCGTATAGTACAGCACGGCTGCATTGTTTTAAGCTATTTAAGAAAGAAGAAAAAAAATTAAGAACGGAACAGCATTTCGGGGGAGATTCCACTATGTCGTCACTCCAAACCCCTTAATTCTCTCTTTCTTCATTCGGGAAATATTACCATCGTATAGTACAGCACGGCTGCATTGTTTTAAGCTATTTAAGAAAGAAGAAAAAAAATTAAGAACGGAACAGCATTTCGGGGGAGATTCCACTATGTCGCCACTCCAAACCCAGTTGGGGCCGCCTTAATTCTTTCGAGGCTTTTTTTGCTTAGGAGATGGTTGAACATATTTGGCTTTGAGGTTCTCAGCACATTGACAATCGTGCAGCTTTTTTTTTTACAACAATATATAGTTTTCCGATAACCACAGTGATCTTTAATTCGTATGCTTAAGAACAAAATTAGCCATTTTCATCCAAATGTTTGTTGATTTTTCATGTTAATCTCACATAAAAAACTTTGCATGGCAAGTTGAATATCTGTATTATCTGTCTGTCCTGTATTATCCCTTCCACCGTTGGATGCCGATTAATTCAGCTGTCGGTTCTATTTGCCTTGGCGATTTCAAGGTAGCCTACGAAGTTCTGCTTCTCGAGCAAGTACAAATCATATATTCATTCTAGGGTCGTCGCAAAGAAGTCTGGCTCAGTGGTCTGTCCGCTGTGTACTCGACATTCTGCAGCACCCTCTGCCAATGATTTCAGTGTATCGGTTGGCGTTAAAACGCATTAATGGTCCAGTAAACCTGATTTTCCAGATGTTTTCATGCAAACCTGATTTTTGAATTTTTTTGGTTGCATCCCTGGTCATTCGTAAGAGGTAAGTGACTTCTCTAGTGTTCAATTTTTCGGGAAGTATTTTAAGGCAGAAAAGGTCGCAGAATCGAAAAGACCGTCAAGCAGTTTGAGGAATTTTCCTTCTTCACAATAACCTCGATGCTCTTGCAACGTCTTGAATTTGCTTGTTTCTTCTTGTTCTAAACAGATAGCTTTATGGCGCTTATAGGCGTACGAATCTAGATATTATAGGAACACAAACTAGTAAACCATGGCTGATTTTGTTGCACTTTCGTCAAAAAGTCATCAGAAATTCGAATGCAATTTACTTAGATCGGGTGTTCCACAGTTCTTCGTAGATGAGATCGTATGTAGTATTTATTAGAAGAAGGCTGCTGAAATGGCATATCCATCTCCAGTAAACTAATAAAGATTTGGTACGGAGGCTGCGGATGATTTTCTCCATCACCCTTCTGCATACAGTGACGGTTCGTTCATTCGAGCGTCAGAAGGCGATACTCTTAGTCTAACAACTAATACATTCTCAGAGATCCCCGCGGATATACTACTTCAGACCTCTACAGCCGCGGCTAAAGGTGGAACACTTATTTCCTTAGCTTGGTTTTCTACCACTTCTCTGCAGAGTTTTGAACTTCAGATGTGGGTTGGCATTATCTGAAAATCGTGCACCAACGTTCGCGCATCGGTTAGAATGCTTCTGGAAGCTGAAGTTCCTCAGTAGCTTTCGAGGTCTCAACTTTATTTACGATAATTCGTTATTTAACACGCCAATCGCACTGAATATTGACAACAGTAGTGCTCCTAACACCGAAGTGGTCTGAGTCATAGCACGATGTTAGAATGTAAGAAACGAGGATTTTCGAAGCCGGCATCCACCCTAGTTTTTCCGACTGTAAACGTGTGCTTTAGTTCGCTAGCTGGCCAAAGAAATTATGACAGGCTCATGCTGATAAAGACAATATTACTGTCGTGGTTTCTATAAACAGTATTTCTTCAGTGTTAGTATCAAGGCTTAATTAGATGAGCGGTTCTTTCTCATCTCTGCCAGCCCGATGATTCAACACTGAATAT
This sequence comes from Angiostrongylus cantonensis, assembly GCA_009735665.1. Lineage (NCBI taxonomy): Eukaryota > Metazoa > Nematoda > Chromadorea > Rhabditida > Metastrongylidae > Angiostrongylus > Angiostrongylus cantonensis. Next base: position 125,324 of record MQTX01000240.1, on the reverse strand, counting down.
TCTTCGCTGGCACTGTTTGCTGTTAAGTGCACAATTTGGATGCTAGTATGCTGGCTTTATAGTCATGATCGCTACTATAATCCTTTCAGGATTAATTACACTAGAATAGTCCCGAAATTTTAACAGAACTCTTGCACCTGTTCTACAGAACGCTACTTATCGGAAGCCCTTTCAGGCTCAGGAGAATAAGACACTTGATTACTTTGCTTTGAGCAACTAAAACTCCTGGAAAACTTATCTGCTATAGCTTGGTCTTTGATACATCCAAAAATAATGTGTAGCTTTTTCAAAGGAGAAGTAGAGACTATTTTTGGTAGCAGCTACAAGCGAGCTCCCATATGTGTGCCTTCACCTATCCTGGTTATGCATATTTGAAAGAGGAGGCATAAAGGATGTAGACAGCGACATTGATCAGAAACTCTGAGTCTATTTCCTCAATTCACCCGTGTCTTAGTGAGAGTTAAAGCTCGTTTTTGATCGATATTTAACTCCCTATAGACTAGTGAGAATGCTCTACGCAGCCGACACTGATCCCTCAGTAAGAGCGACTAATGGAGTACATTATTAGTAATGTAAAGCTTATTTGAAACCTTTTAACGTTCAGTACGTGACAACATCAACAATGCACTTGAGAAACTGCCGTGTTCTCCACGACGAAATACCACTTCTTAAACGACTTCAATGTTCGAGATAGGAAATCGGACAAAGCAACGAAAAAAAGATGTTCTTCAATGGGCTTATACGAAGACGCTTTTGGGAAAGATATACTGCGGCTCTGGTAAGTTGCCAGCATACAAGGCAAAGTTGCCTCCAATATGGGTACAGCGTAAGGCTGACATATTAGAATCTAGTCACATATTCTTAAATTGAAACTCTAAATGAAGCAGGGTACTGCCTATTCTTCATTGATTGCAGGCACAAATGTGAAACTCAACTACAAGAATGTCGAGATAAGTGCAAAACCCGGAACCTCAGATGGGGCAACGAGCTTGCGCTTACCTTTTCCAGTAGTTCGCGTGATATCCACTGCAGTGTTCAAAGCTTTGCTTTACCTTTCTCTCTATTTTATCCGCTCTTTCAGCGAGGGTAGTCGTTCTCTTTAACGATGAATTGCTGATAGCTCCAATGGAATAAAAACGTGGTTGAGAAAAAGGCAAAGTAAGGGCAACGATTACTGTGATGAATAGCATGTGAGAATCCGGTAGAGGCAACCGCGGGTTCGAAGCCCAACTGAGGGTTCCGTGTTTTCTTCATATCTCAGGATCTCTATGATAAAAACTTTAACTTTAAGAAATTGAAAACATTGCTAGTCATAGTGTACACCTGTTCCATCTTGCTCAGATGGTAAAGTGAAGGGGATGGGCCAGGTTTTCTTTACCTTTTGTAGACCGATAAAGGTTATAAAGCTTAGAGGTTTATAAGAATGAAAAACAAAAAGGAAGAGATAAATAAATATATATATATATATATAAGAAAAAGCAAGAAGTAAGTCTTTGTGATCATGGACGAATTCGTAAGAGCAAACAACTTTTGTAGGTCTACCAGAAAAAAGAACAATTTAAGTAGCAAGATACAAGAAATTTTTTGAGCCTTGACAAGCAGCCTTTTTATTCTTTAATGACAAAATCGGCTAATTTGCACGATGTAAGCTCCACGATCAGTTTTTGATAGAAGCACGCTAAGAAGCCTATTAGGGTCTTACCTGTATGACCCGTAAGTGTTGACACATTCATGTTGACAGCCACCACCATTTTGAAATTTACACTCGTCGATATCTAACAAATATATTGTTCAGTAGGAAAACGTGCACTCCGAAAAGCTTTTAGCGTGTAAAAAGCATCTCATACCGACGCAGGTCTTTCTATCATAGCCCAAGCGATATCCGGCAAAGCACTGACACCTCGCTCGACCGTTCTCGTTCACACAGTGATGTTGACAACCGCCCTTGTTTTCCAGACACGGATCAATCGCTGGAAATACATTTCTCTTCAGCACCAACGAAATAAATCTGTATGTATCTACTCGTACCAAGAGTTCTTTTAAAACAGGTACCACACAGGCCAGAAAAAACCGAATTTCATGAGTGGGACGGGACTACAACTGGGTTGAAAATGTAGGTAGCATTAAAAGGCACTAGAAAAAATGACAGAACATTTTCTTTGTCCAAGGATTGTTTAATCTTAGAAGCTTGTAGAGCATGAAATCCAACAAGAACAACGGAAATAGTCTCCATAATACTACAAGACTGTGCCAGTTAACACTTTGAGATTACCAGCACATCTCAATTCACATTTCTGACGAATCTTAAAAATGCTTGTACAAGAACGATCTTAAATGTTATCAGTCTTCTTCTTTACAGTTTTAGCACCTCAATACGTAGTTGAATAAATTTCGGAAAAGCTCTTCAGCACAGCTTTTTTCGATAGTAATGAATTTGCAGACGTCCTCAGTTTTATGATTGCTGAGCATCCCCAGCAACGACGGCTTCGGCCATTGTTCAACGGCACGGTGATTTGCATTCATAAGCATTGTTAATTACAGCAGAGAACACGACATATGTTCTAGAGCTCATAATATAATAAACGACATCGAACAAACGTCGACGGTTCCTATCTGTTCAAGTTTTTGCTTCCTTAACAAACTGTTAGCTATGATAAACTCTTCAAGAAGTATCTTTCAAAACCGACCTTCCTTTAACCTCGGTATGACTAATCAACACGTAATCTTTCATAGATAAGCTTACACAGGGTTGATAAGCATGTTTATTCAACTAATGTTTTGTCATCGTCTTTCTCAGAATTGATGATCCTAGTCGATACCCACAGTTGTTCGCACTCTCGAAGTGGTACCTTTGTTGTCGAATCGAAACGGTTCTTCTTCAGTGAAACATCGCTCAAAAGAGGCAAGTTCACACGGGGAAGCTCTGCAGGTACTCTTATAAAAAATATTCAGAAGTTTAGAGTTGTAGGTGTGAAAACTGATAACGTTACCGAAGAAGTCAAGTGATCATGTGAATCACAAAATGGCAGGGTTCAAATGTACCACATAACAATAGCAACTTGAAGGAAAGAAAAAATCGTTGAAGTAATCAAATAGACCGAACCATTGAGACAGGCTTTATGGACGTTTCATTCATTGACCAGTTTGATAGTAGAAAACAGTTTAGAATAGAGTCTATAATTGGAGTGAACACAGTTTTCTTAAATAGCTGTAATAGTTCTTTTCTTTTCTTTTTATACGATCCGCCTTCGCGTCTACTGTGCGGATCCCATCACTTCTCGTATTCAACTTGTTTTCTTGCAAACACTGCCCACGGAGATCTTCCAATTTTTACGAGTGGCTTCGGCTTCTTCTTGAGGAATTTAATTTTACCTTGAATGTCGTAGAGTGGTCGTCGAGTCGATTCTTCCCAGAGCCCTGAGACAGCCTGGCTTAAACGTTTCCAGCTGGATTGTAGATAGTGATGTTCTTTCCCGGACAAGTCTGGTACCAATTCCCTGGCTCCGGGTGATCAGGGGCTTGGTGGGTGTTGAGCGGAACCGAACCGGTAACATAGCGACAGTAATGACCGGTATCACTGCCATTATGTTATCCGCCACCTCTTTGGCTTTCCAAGCAGGGTTTATTTTTGCAGTAGTACTGCAATTGATAGCTTGCCAACTGACAACTGATAACTAGCAACCTATGTTGTAATACTACTACAAATAAAACTTGTTTAAAAAATCACAGCGGTTTTGCGCTTTCCAGTTTTGGTTCTCTTATTAAATAATCTTTTTCAATCTTCTTTAAGTAAAATTTATGGTCTTGTTGTATTCACACCATATGCCAATTGTGCCAGTAATGTCTCATTTTCTCTCCCAAGATTACCTGCGTAGCTTTTCGCATAAATTTCGACCTTAAGACAGAAATCAAAGGAAAAGAAAGGGGACTGGAGGGTTACGCATTGCACAAATTTAAAAAATAACCTTAAAGCGAAGAAAATATCAGCGATGGCCTTGGCTGGTTGAATCTTCAACTATGCTACGCCGCAGTGTCGATTTCAAAAGCTCCATGTTGCGAAAAATCCCCAAAGATGGCAAGGGTCATGGACGACAATTTACCAGCAGCGATGTTCATTGAAGAATAGAAGAGATCCATCCGTCCACAATGGTTCGAAAACTTGCCAAAAGGACCGAATGCAAGTACAAAAAAAGTAGCTTCGAAATTCTTTGGACTGATTTTTGTACGAGAAAAATTTGATAAATGGATGCTTTGTGGTGAATTGGACCAGTACGGAAGACATTGTTGCGAAAGTTGTTCTGCACTTCCTTCCAGCAAACAAGAACGGTTTTTGGACCACTGTGACATGTGGCTGAAAGCGTATCCTCCACGATAAATGACGATGTTCTGGGCAAGGGTGGACAGCGATGAAGTGTTGAAACGCCTCTCGAAAACAAATTTTCGTCGAATAAACGTTAGCATGACCTGTCCTTACTCAGCAAACAGGATGACACAGCAGAATTTTTGGAATCCCAACGAAAGAGTTATTTTCGAGAAGAAAAGAAAAAGAAAAGAAAAAAAACAGCTGTTGCACAAATCACACGGTAAAAACATCTTAATCAGCGGACCTGTCCCATCACCACACAGTCCCCATCATTAACAACCGTCCCTTATAAAAAAGCATCGTTGAATGAGGTTGGCTCACTCGAGCGGTGCTCTAGTGAAGAAGGTCTGAGTTGAAACAACGACGAGGAAACGACATCGAAAGTACCGAAAATACGAAGCACTGTGGAATTCTACCCAAATCATCGGCCCTGAGAAAGATAAAAACGTCGAGACGTTGGCCAAATAATGTTTGTTTATTAATCTCGCGTTAGCTTATCAATGAAAGAACACATCTTGCTGATGGTAGAGCTTGTAGCAAATTATGTGTTACAATTCACTGTTTTCTTGATGAGCAAACACTAGATTGTTACTATACTCCTTATCCACAAAGGTGACATTCCAGCGATTGCGCCTTTTCAGAACTTGGGGAGGTCAAATTTACTGTACTCTAATCAGACAAATATTTTTATAATTTCAACAAAAAAAAATCAAAGAAATCTACTGCATTTTCGACTCCCAAATATGACTAATGATTTTTAGGTTTCTAAACCTCTTTTGTACAACATTGCACAATTTTTCGTTGATAAAACTCACGATGACACTTCTTTTTGTCGTCGCCGAGCCGATATCCGTGCTTACACTTACATCGAAAGAATCGACCAAGTTTCTCTTCACATATTTGATCACAACCGCCATTGTCAGCATCGCAGCTATTGGAGTCTACAAAGTTCAATACTTCTATTTTCCTCATGTATTATTTCAACAAGATGGAGATGTTCGAAGAACTAAGCTAACCCCTACGGTTGAACAATGGGCTCCCTCTCACCAGAAGCAGTAGAAATAGCAAGCTTCGTGCGAGGATAATACGCTTCGCATCGACTAACCCCACATGATAGCTCAGGCATGTGACATGAAACAGTGCGAGAAAGTGAAGTGAGTTACTCATGAATAGGATATGGGAATGATTCAGAGCTTTAAAAATGCGTCTGTACCAATACCGTTCTTCAACTTGCAGAAGTAAATGGTGTGATTGCTTTTCTACTAGTTCTGCTTTTCTACTAGTTTTCTCCCACTTCAATAGAAGAGGAGCATTTCATTTTTTATCCTATATCTCTAGCATTTTTTCAATCGCTTTCTTAAGTGGTTCTGAAGAAGCTAGGTAAGAAATATGGGCGGAAAAATATTTTTTTTTATCGGCCAAAGCATAATGTCACTAATTTTTTCTGAATCGTTGTTGAAATTGAAATATTTAGCACTCATTTCTCAAAATATTTTAAAGGCGTTTCTATAAAGGAGGCGTTTACAGACAATCGCTTGCTATCACTGGATACAATTGTTTACACGGCAGATCTCTCGAGTTACCCTCCGGTGAGAACTAATCGAGCTGGGTCAAGCACTTGCCAAATCTGGCAATGCGCAAACACAAATGTAGCATTGTTTGAGAGACAGTGAACATGAATCAGCGTTGTTAACGCAGAAATGAACTGTTGTTATTTGCATTGGGGCTCACTGTGAACTGTAGACGAGCGCATAAAGGCTGAAGTAGACGCTAGCTAAACTGGCAGTCCATAGAAATTTACTAGGACAGTTATTAAAAGTTTATGTTCTAAAAATCATACCAATACGATTTTTTTCTCATCACTGCCTGGATTCGCTTGAATTTTTCAATAAGAGCTGTTGCTAAGAGCTGGAGAGCTGGAGAATAAGAGCTGAATGGTTGGTCTATAGACAACTTTCTGCTCGGTTAGTAGTCCTCACAAAGATGGACGCTTTCCAACTCCAAAAGATTGCGAAACGTAAGAGCATTCGTTAGCTGATGGTCGCCAAAAATCATCGAAATATGCAAACGACAAAAATATAATGCGAACAGTCAGGATTCGCCGCGTAAGACAGTTCTGTTACACTGAGAACGGTCTTTTCCTTAAATTTTCGTCTTAAAGAATTCTCAGCTAACTTGTATTAAAAATTAGAAGGCATTGTTCTCGAAACGCTTACACAGCAGATATCGTTCGTCAAACTTAAGTTCCCGAAAAATAATTCTTTCCGAATTTCAAATGCATGAAAGTTTTTTCACGTAGAAAAATGCCTCTCAATCTGGTCTGCCGTGAAGCAGAGCTTTATGAGGAACGAATACATCGACGGCAACATAAAGTCGAATAACAGAGGAATGATAAGCAATCTCTCCGAAACGGAAAAAAAGCTGCTCGAACAAAATCATTCTCTAAAAGTTGGTTCTTAAAGTTCAAATCCTATTGTTAGTAGCTGCGGTATAAGACAATCAAATCAATTCCAGAAAGCAAAAGAACTTAGTCAATGGACCAGATAATACAAAGTTTTCAATGTTTATGTAGAAATCCGGATGAAGCAGGCATCTTTTTGTTTTCTATCATCTATGCAGATGTTTTTGCCACCCACCTACGCATTTTCTGCCGCCAGAATTCACTTGCATGCCTGGCGGACATTCGCAACGATGACCACCTGGTGAATTCACACATCGGTGAGAACAGTCACCATTTGAAATCGCACATTCGTCGATATCTGATGTTTAGTGCGATTACGTACTATCAGGTTAATCTTCGCACAAATAAGTTAGCTTGACTCTACTATTCCGTAGGGATAAGTACAGAAGAAGAGCTACTAGGATTTTAGGTGCAATAGAAATCAAAATCCTCTTTGAATTTCGTACAAAGTTAAAGGTGTATTCAGTGCAAAGTCCCCTACCTTTGCAATGTTTTCCATTCTCTTCTAGCTCAAATCCAGACCAGCACCTACAGTAGAACGTTCCGATTGTATTCACACAATCGTGATGACATCCTCCATTATCAACAATGCATTCATTGACATCTGAAGGTAAGTGTCATGCTTTTGAGTTATTGCTGAAATCCAACAATCAACAATTCCAATCATGACCTCTACAGACAGTCATAAAACTGCTTTGTTATGCAGGAATAAAAATTGTAAGAACATTTTCAGGATAAATAAGATGTAGTAGGACGAATAGGATGGAAGCTGGAGAGGCTTGTAAACCTATGAAGACAAAAATACCATATTGACACTTGGCACCAGTGAAGCCAGCAGCACATTCACAGATTTCTTCAGTTCCATTACGGAATGCTATGCATGTCCCGCCGTTGTGGCATAGGTCGGAAGTGCAGTTGGCTGAAAACTAATAGCCACCATCTATCATTTTCTTTACAAGCAACTTCAGATCAAGTTGTAAAATTTACTCTTATTTTAATCAAATATTAATTCTTTTCTTTGCTGTAATCATTATTTAATGGGAAGGCCATTAAAAACGTTACCAAATGGTGCAAGTGTTTGTGTTTTCATTTCAAATGGCGCCGCTTCACATACTGTGTGGAGATCAGTTTTATGACATTCGGTTCACCACTTTCTCTCCGTCAAACAAGAGGATTTTTGGGGTTTGGGTGTAGGCTCCGCCACCCTTTTAGGATTGTACCTTCCCTGTGAATGTCGTTGTATACTAGTCGAGTTGGCTATCTTTGGAATTTAGGAATGGCTGTACTGTAGCTACGATACCATAGCTAAAAAGTAAAAGAGGAACTAATAATTGAAAAATTTCGTTTTAATCGAGCAAATTACCAAAGTGTGGTTTATAAGAGATTGTTTCGAAATGATTTTTAAGGAACGTTCTGAGAAATACGGCTGACCGAACGTGGTTTCCAAATACAGTGGAAAGGAAACCCGGATAGAATTTGTCTACCACTCTGTACCCCATGCGATGCCACAATTAAGCACTGATATCTCGGAGCATTGTGATATTTATTTTTCATTAGGAACACTGTTAATTAATAACTAACTCCATACAGAATGATCACATTACCGTTGGATATCTTACCATAATTAAGGTTCTCCTTACATGAGACCATGAGATTTCTCACAGTCTTTCTCCTTACTTCTTCTAAAGAACTCTTTATCCTGATAACTTCTTTGTGCCAAGAGTGGTGTGCTGTATTACTCACCGTTCCTCTCATGGCGCTGATATTTGATACCCTGACCTTTTCAATCACTCATATTTGTTCTCTGTTGCTGATGAATAGTTTGCGTCCAGAGCTTGTTGGAGAGAAATATTTCGTTTGTGATCCACCTTGCTTTTCTGTTTTCATCCCCATATCACAACAGATCCCCATGAAACCTCCAAACGACAGAAGCAGTTGCGCGATCGGTGTGTCAATTGCCCGAGTAAACATACCCTCTTCTGTCATAAGACGTATTATTGCTCTCAGCGACAACACTGATCCAATTTCCGGGTGTTCTAACCCTTAGAGAGTTCTCTTGTTTGAAATGTTCGAAGCGAGGAGAATCAGAATCTGAAGCATCGCTTATTCGATCGTCTTCTGTTCATGTAGTCTTTCCAAAGAAAAATCCTTGGCAGGAAAAAAATGACGTGGAAAATCTTTCTAGGACCATCTAGAGAGCAAATATAATTCAGAAAGGAGAGGAAAGGAAAATATTTATGTAGTAGTGAGAGAAAGCTGCCGAAGATTGAAATATTCTTTTATTCCCAGTCACCAAGCTTACCAAATCCTCCTTACAATCCTGAATAATATTAAGCAATTTTCAGCTGGTTTGTTTAAAAATCTTGTCAAAACTTTCAGTCACTGGTGCTCATTGACAAAGTGTAAAGAATGAGATTGAGGCAAGAACGGACGTTGCAGTTCAATGCAAATCATTCATGATCGGAAATAATTTGATACGTGGTCTAAAAATCAGTCTAGCATCACCTATACATCTGCTGAAGCGGTTGTTTTTCTTTGCATGGTCGAACCCAACTAACACCATTCGTTATTACATTCATTCACCACTCTTCTGTACTGAAAGCTGCACTTATTGGGTAGACCATGAAGGACCCCAGATGCATTTGCAGAGCTGTTCCTACATTTATTAAGAGGTTCATCGATATAGTTACAATTCTGGGATGTCCAATGGAGAAATTCTCCTCCGTCAAGGCCATCACTGCATGTTTTTCGTCGGCGTCTGTAGTACGTGATGAGCGCGATCACAAGGCGATGCCCGCGCGAACGGACTTCGCAAAGGTGCCGCCGTCGGTCTTTACGATCTGCATGCATGACATATGATTTCGTAGCCACCACACATTGGCCCTTCACCAGAACTGGTCATAGATCCCCATGAATATATAATTTTACGAAAAATGGAGGAGAAACTGCTGCGAGTGGAAAATGAAACGTCCGTTATTTTTAGAACTATTTGCAACAGAACAGATGGTCATTAATTGTATAGTTCTAATTCTCTTCTGAAAATTCGTAAAGATTTCAGGTCTAAGGTATCGAATTTTCGAAAAATGGAAGAGATTTATTACGACTTCGCTTTAGCTTATGAATCCCAGCGCGATGAACTTACAACATAACTGGATTCTAAGCAGCAGAAAGGCTGGCACATTTTCTTAACTTGAGCTTTAAAGTTTTACTGAATAACAGCTTAGTATTTTGAATATGAAAAAAATGGCTGAATGTTGTAATACGATGAGATAAATAGGATTCTTGTCTTTTGAGCATAGATCGCTTGTCCTGCTAGCCGATTCATCTTCAGTCAACACTAGGATATTGTTGAGCGCTCTCACGACGTTGATGCCTCCCCCGTTCGCCACATATGCAGCGATAATTACCTATTCGTTAATGGTCAAAGAGGTAGTGGTGGTTTATGAATGATAGATGAGCGCGACAAAATACGCCAACATCACCGCTACCGTAATCGGCGCACGTACGTTATCGACGTGCCAACAATCGTAAATGAGCAGGTGTGCTTGTAAGCAGCGATTTATGACAGAATGAAACTATGAAAGTGTTTGCATATCTTTTTGCATCCAAATAATTTTGGGAGCGTCTAACGCAGTGGTTAGAGATGCCTTTCGATACCATTGCGGTCTTTGGTTCTATCCATCGTCTCGGGCTCACCGAGCTTTGCACTCCACCGGAGTTCAGACGTTGACGGAAAAATTGTCTACGAGGACAGCAACGCTGGTCTTATACAATGGTAGTCCTCTTCAAGAAAAATATGACTTCATTCACTTCAAGCGATGCTTAGTGAAGTTGAATGCACGACGTAGCTCTCACAGATTGATCACTACCGAGATCATTATTCCTTTTATTCCTTATTTTAATAATTTATAGAAATTGAACCTATAGCACACTTTAAAGTGACTCTCTAAAAATACTTTAATACTGCAAAAACATTTAAATAAGAGTACTGTTTTCCCATCTCTTGGCTACAATGTTCGTACCTCGTTCACATCCAGCCGTTCCAGGCACATGTACCCATCCTGGACAACAATCTGCTACCGTATGCCTCCTTGTCCTGTTTACATTTTTGTATGTGTGGAAATAGATCGTTCTAAATGGCGAAACATTGAGTTTGGGTTTTCAAACAATGAAGGAAACCTCTTTTTTACGTGCTTACAATAAGTGCATTAAAAACAGCTTCAATTTTTGAGACCACCTAAGCTCCGGATCACATTAGTGAGCCGTAATGGGAGTATAAGGAATTTCGTTCTTTCTTACCATTTAAGGAAGAGAGCAGTTGTTAATTGATGTGTCTTAGGAGATATTAAATTCAACTGAAATGGGGAAAAAGTAAATGGGGATGTCGTCTCGTTTCTTGTTCACCTACGTTTTTTTACACTAGAAAACAGTCTAAAATGGTATTCTTCACTCCCCCGTCGCCTATCACGTTTTCATGAGCTTCTTTTTCTTTGCTTGGTGCTGACTGAATGAATGAACGTGTGGACTGTTTTTTGGTAATTTCGATCACGACCACACTAGTGGACTAAAAGAAAGAAAAAAAAACTAAGCAAATCTTTACTATCTGAGTCGAAAACAAAGAAAATTAGTCTTTTAGAAGGGCATCTAGAGACGACTGGGATATTAATCACAGTGTCGGTCCCAAAATTGCAATTTGCACAGTTGCTTCCAAATGATCCATTCCATCTCGCTCAATGTGAAGAAAAGAGGAAAAACAACGGATGCATTCGATTTTCTAAGATACTGAATAAATGAGATCGATTTAGAAATGTATAGAAAAACATAAGCTAGGCAACCATTGCATCGACAGGCTCCAAAAACGATCTGTCTCACCTCCTCAATAATGTTCGGCAACTACGACTGCGTTTACCTTCCCAAGCGCAATGTGCTCACCCTATGTGCCTCACTACTGCTTCACTAGTAGCAATCTCATTTCTCTTATTGCCTACCTTACTTCTTTCCGCTCCTCCCCATTAGTTCTGTTCTTACAGTAACTTGTTTTAACATTCTTTTTCTCTTCCACAGATCAGTAAAACTTCGATTTACATAGCTTTTTTTTAAAATGTTTTTCATTGCGAAAAGGATAAAACACTTTCGCTATGAAAGCGTTATATTTCGAAAAATTCTTATAAAATTGGTCATCTTACTAGTATTAACACTTCGAATCTCTTCCAAGATTTTAAGGTATTATAACGATTTCGACTGCAACCTCAGCTTAAGTGAGTTTAACGTCGATTTCAGAAAACTAGGTGAGAGAAAGTCGAAATGAAGGACCAGAAATGTCGTGGTGAGCACATTAGCCCATGGAAAGGGTAATACCGTGTTCCATTCCCACTCCAGACACCTGCGGTCGGGAGTTTCGCAAATATCTCAACATTATTGTGGCTGCATATCAATTCACTGCTTCTCACGAATCACTGGAGTAAGTGGTTGCTAGTGAATGGTTAATTACAAGGTGGAAACTGTGACGCAATGGCCTCATCGCCACAGAAGGTTATCGTTCATCATCTGTCGGTGGAACCTTCGACTCCATTCAAACACTATCCGCTATCTGAGAAAAAGTCACACATATCGATAGAAATACCAATTGATCGAAAAATTGAGAAAGAGTGTTAGCCGTAATCGTTCCGAATGACGGTGAACTGTGTTGTTTACCAACTGGCTTCTGCCTCATCAACTTCAAGGATTTTTCATCAGGCAGTAGTTTTTGGTTGCAAACATCACCATCCTACGTTAATACATAAAAGCATAGACAATTTGCATGCGTTAAATGTATACAGTATTCAAGCAGCCACAGGTCGTACGGAAAGTTGTAAAAGGGGTTTCCTACTGTAACATTAACACTGTTTTCATACATTTATGCCTGTGTGGCGTGTGGTGCACCTGTCGGAGGTGTCCTGCAACAAGCTCATAAGATCGATCCTCGTGCCCGTGGTTTTCCAGCCCTTCCATCCCTCCGTGGTCCGCAAATTGGTGCCAAGCCTGCCTGGGAAGATAGCAACACTGGCTCAATACATCAGCAGGCCACCATGAGTCACTGTAAAGGCCAGATATGCATTCAATCTCTTCCGAACGATGCACAATAAAGTTGAATGCACGGCGCATCCCTCAGCGATTGATGAAAGCCGAGAGCTTTATCCTTTTGTCCTTCATGCACGTTTGTATGTCTTTTATGTGCTGAAAATCCGTTTTTTAGAGAGTATCTAGTTAATCGACTTGAGTCGATATCCATGGAAGAGACGTAGTATTGTAAACTAGATGCAAACTTAATTTAGTAAAGCATTAAAGCATTAATTAGCATTAGCATTTCGAAGCATTAATTTAGTAAATTGAAATAAATTGAATTAATTTAGTAAATTTATTTCGAAATATTAGTAAATTGAATTTGAAATTTTGCAAAATTTTTCATGCAGCCCACAATGCCTTAAAATTTTTCCATTATACAGGATTTTGGGTCCTCTGTCCCATACGAACTTACTTCGGCTCTCTCACTGAACAGCTCTTGAACTGGCCATTACAGCCAGGCTTTCTCGTCCTCACATACTTCGTGTACCGTTCCACACACGGCTGCTTTACCGTAACGATTTCCACTTCTTCATGAGGACAAACGTTTTTCCTGGAATAAAATTTAACCATTACCGTCCATTTTGAGAAGACCATTAAACATCATGTTCAACAACATTAGTTGTAATAAAAGGTTATCCATCTGTTTCTCAACAAGTCAGTTTTAAAACAGCTGGCTTCCTAAGTGCCTCAATTGTCGTTTCACTCTTGAAAATACTTTATATTGCTAATCGGGATACAGCTTGTGAAATGTTATATACAGTTCCAAAAAAATCTATGAACCTAATATTAGCGAGCAGGCAGTAGGCCGTTCGACATTCCTTTAATGGGGCTGTGCTTACGAGATTGGCTAAGTGGTTCGAAACCGACTTTCCTTGAACCTCGGTGTGCTTAATCAATATGTATTTTTTCCTTGATGAGCTTACACGAGGTTGATAAAAATATTTATTATCGGCTCGATAATAAATATTATTATCAACCTCGTGTAAGCTCATCAAGGAAAAAATACATATTGGCTAAGTGGGCTGCAACTGTGACTGAGAATATCACAATGCTGATCATCTCCCGGTTTTCGTGGACATTTTAGCAATGAGTTAAATCATTAATAGAAATGGCTTGAAAAATTAAAAAAAAAACAAGAAAATGGCGAAGCACCGGTGGAAAAAAAACTGTATTGGCCAAATTTAGATAGGTCTTTTTATCGCCGATGTTTTTATGACCGGTACTTACAAATTTCCTTAGCACTTCCTATATGGTTGCCTACCCTCCTAAGCGAGGCAATCTTTATCGGTGGTTCCGAATTAACCATGACCTGACCTCCTAAACCACTCAGTGATGCTGCACCTTCGACTTTGTGGTAATCCTCCCACACTGAACCTTACATAATGATAACTATTGATAAGATAACAGAGAATCAGTGATAAGTAGGTCATCGCTGTAACTGAGTAATGTCCTGTCGTCATTGAATTTAATGTGACACCGTTGTCAACACTGATGTCGATACTGAGTGTGATAAGGTTCAGAAGCAAGAGTGTGGAAAGTGCCAGCACCTCAGTTCCCATAAATGAGGATGATAAAGAAGAACAGAAAAAAGGGCAAACGCAAGGTTGTTATACAGCATGGGTTTGCTTCCGTTTCGGCAATATCGTCTTCTTCAATCAGTCGATAAATGGCAACCATATAGAGCCATATATTGATTGCCATTCATATAGAATTTCATCTTTCTGTATGTGTTAGTGATGGGTTTGGCGTAGTAAATCATATATTAGTATACCCTTCCAAGCTCCGAAGAAGGCGATATCGCCGAAACGTCAGATGCTGCTGTATTGCATGTTTTGTACGGAAGTAAACTTATAACGACTTCACGACTGCTATGAAAGAAAACGACGTATTAATAAAATCCAATGCCGAGGTTAACAGACAGTCTATCCTGGAAACTGTCACAGAAAAACAATAATTGCTAAGTATTAAAACCTCTCAATGGCTTACTGCCTCATAGTGACTAGGAGGTATTCTTGGATGTCGGGCTACGATGTACAGCTGAGGGATCCATCTTCTTGGCAAGGTCTCCCGAGCTGAGAAGGAGACCGGAGTTTCCACCAGTAAGCCGACCTAAGATAAACAAATACCAGAATCTACCACCGTCCTGGTATCAAACTAGTTGCATGGTAGCAAATCTTCTTCTGAGCCACAAGGGCTGCGACTGCCTTTAGTAGTGGCGACTTGGATCAGACTTTGGCTGTGCTGACCACGGGACTCCGGGAAACAGTGGCTAAGCCAGCAAAATTCCGAAAAATGAAGCTGGGGTCCGCACAACCAGTGAGGTCGGGCAGTCCAAGCATACAAGTAAGTAAGTATTAAACAGGAAAAAACATGATAATATACTCTGTGAAGAAGGTAGGATGTTTTATACCTGTTCAAAAATGCAAAAACTTCTATACAACATATAAAACCTGGAAAGGTTTATAAGGGTACAAAGGCAGTTGGAAATGCGTCGAGAGTTTAGCATGTTTTCAAGGATTGTCCTTACTAGAATAGTTTGATGAACCTAGAGTTTTTGGCAGTTTACGATCTTTCGTTTTTGTTTCGCTGAAAACGTTTTCAGACTTTTTAAAAACATACAAGTCAACAACGCAGAGAACTTTTAACCACCTCGATCCCTGGGATGCCTAGCCACTACCGTAATGTCTCACTGTTCGGGTGCTCAAAGAAGGTAATTCTTCCGATTCATTACACATCACTGAGTCACATCGGCTCTTGGAGTCTGCCTCTTATCTTTCCTAATTGCATTAACACCTCGATGGGAAAGGGTTCCTTGGAACATTCTCTTATCTATCTGAATCGTGTCAACCTAAAATGAAAATAGTGGTATTTTGCATGGTGACCAATGAGCAAATAACTCTGAGAAAGGCAGGTAAAATTTAAATACTCCATTGTCCTGAATTACGAGGAGTAGTTAAACCCTCAACTCCAGGTGCTAATACTCTGAGATTAGGATTTCGATCTCAGTTCTAAGTGATTCTAAGAACATTCATAGAAGTCACTTCAATGGTGAATATTTATTTAATGTTTGCTCTAAAAAATATGTTACGTAGCGTACTAACAAAAACATTCAAAGATGCTTAAGAATCTATGAAATACCTTTGCTTTCAGAAGGGGCAACCTATTTAATCATAACAAGATTTGTAGGGGACCGTACAAATCCACGATCCTTAGCGGTATCAACAATGAAAGTTTGATTCACTTGTTGATCTAAGCGGTCATAACTTGGTTAAACATTGTCCTGATAGCTACGACATACTGTTCAAATGTTACATAGGACGGTGTGTTATATCAGATTGGAAACGGAAAGCTTAACTGCACCAGGCCATCACAACCAATCCACAAAAGTGCGGTTTTGAGTGGCACTGAAACCTATCACCTATATCACTTGCTAACGTTTATGATCGAGTCACTAGAGCAAGCTCGAAGTGATTCATATCCTTTTTCTATTATCTTTGTGAAAAGTTTGACCACCAGCCTGGTTGTTTCCCAACTGCACGCTTAAAATCCTGTGGGACACAATCGCTAAAGGCTATAGTCATCTGGCTGTCGTGAAGATGGATCACACGTGCAGTCTACTTCTACAGTTTGACGAATGCGATAGAACTACTAATGGAGACTAGTAGTAGCTTCATCAGATGTTTGAGTACAACTGTTTCCTGTTCTCAAGTTCTCGACGGCTTTTCACAGGCTATCTAGCATCAATATTTGGAACGATGGTCTGATGTAGCAGCATATTCATTCTCGCCGATCTGACATGGATACCACCACCGTCAACGAAGTCGAAGTAGTAGTCGCGCACGAATTTGTCCATTGCCTTTCTGGCCTTTCTTGATGCACTCACTATCTTACCTATTGTGCAGAAAACATGGTACTAAATTGAAAATTTCTCTTCGGTGGTTGCAGATGTTCTTCCAAACCTGTACATCTTCAGTATGTTGCTGTACGACCGAGAAGATTTTAGAAGTCTTATTGGTACACTTTTTCAAAAAACATCATTTACTTTAGGATATCTGTATTATGATGACAAAGTGTTAGCAAAGTGTGAGGTCTGAAATTCATCTTCCTGTCTTCTTGTTTGTTAGCTATTTTAAAGCCACTAATAATATCTGAAAACTTTAAATGGTCAATTTCCCTTTTCGAGCCTTCAGGATTGCAACAAGGAGCATCGCTACTACCACCATCGATACTGCCATCATAAAAAGATCGCATTCAAACGCTTTGACTCTAGGTATTAGTGCGCCAATCTTCCATCAAATGCTGCAATGCATGGATTTCTTAAGACTCCTGTGAGTGATGTGGGCTGCCGAAGGGGTTTATAGGAAAAGATGTACCTCAAGGGAGCAAAATCAGGGAGGAAGATGAAGAATCTAGCGCAACTGGACAGAACAAAGAGTCCACAATGACAGAGTGCTTGGGCTTTAATGACAATTCTTCGTAAGACTCCCAGTTTCTGAATCCACACAAAAGAGATAAGCTGCGTTTCATTGCAACTGAAACTCCTACCCACAATGATGCATCGCTATTTGCAAAAAACATTGCGCTTTGAGGAACCCATCATGCAGCCTAGGAAAAAAAATGTGATTGCTTTAATATCTAAACAACTTGCCGTGGAGCATCTGAGGGTTTGACCCATTCTTGTTAGAAAAGCATTTTTGTTTTTAAAAAATAGTAAATATGAAAAGCGATCACTGAAATATTTGCTCCTCCAACTTATTTCCCAATAATTCTCGTCAATTAAGCAGAAATGTCCGACGATTTTAGTTTGCTCTTCCACTTTGGTCCACTCTAAACTGCTGCCTCCGCTTGGTCACCAACAACAAATACCTATTTTGTAGCACGTATACCAACTAGGGTATGATTTGGCAAACCAAAAAAAAAGTTTTACTTTTAAAAATCTTCTGTGAGTTAATGTTATCGTTCTTGAGGTTTGCATTGCATATTGTAGAGGGGCCAGACTTAAGCACAACTGTTGTGTCATCATCAAATCTCACCATAAGGCGTAAGTCTAATCCGCTATTACGCACTTTGGCAGATCAAGTACACCGATAAAACTGCCAATCTATTTGGCAAGCCAAACTTAATTTGCTTCGCGCCATTTCGTATAGTAGAGAAACAGCTTTAAAAAGTCAAAGAAGAGGACTGGAGTTAATAGTACGTTTTTTGTGATGCCCACTGGCTGGACTCTGCGGTGGAATCTGCATATGATCACGGATAGCTTTTGGGATTATCAATTGTACAGAATTCGGTTGTACCTACTGATGAATAACCTCTCACACCTACTTGGAAGTGGATGTTTCATGGTTCTTGTCGAATTGCTAGGCCACATAATTTTCGGATTAGTCGGCTCGAGGTCATCTGCATCAACGACTTGTGGCATGAAAGAGCCACAGCACATGTAGAGAAATATTGTAAACCGTTTGTGAAGGACTATAAAGAGAAGTCTAAACGTGATAAAGGTTTAGGAATAAAATCGAAAACTACGATGATAACGCTGAGGTAACTAGACATTTAGCTCACGAGCATTTGGCAACTACACGAATGACGTTTGAACCTCGCACGATTTGTCGTTTTCTTCGAGACAAATGGTAATATTAACGACTCATTCGATAATACCGCTGTATTTCATAAGACTAAAAGCTGCAGGTTTAGTCACTTTAAAGAGGTAGGAACCTCAAAATAAAAGGGTTATCCTTTTCAGAAACTTGGGTTTTCATCACAAAAGAATAAACTAGCAAATTTGTCTTTCGTTGATGTGGGCAGTTTTTTGAGAACAAAACTTCTAAGTTCTAACGGTGTTTATTTCGAATGATGTAGTTTGCTTCGAGCTGGGACAAAAACGAGGAGGAGTTATTCCCTCAAAGCATTATTTCCCGAAAAATCAAAATTTCTCTGTTTTGAAGTTCATCCTAAAATTCATCTTAAAATGAATGGAAAGAAAAGGAATATGTAAGGAAAAAACTCTAATAATAGAAATAGAAATTAGAAAAAAAGCATAGAAAGCAATTTAAAATAAAAGGTCCAGACTCGAATTAACCGAATTAATAAAAAAATTTTAAAAATATAAATTTGTAGAAGTTCCCAGGATCGACTTTCTATTAACGTCGGCATTGGAATGTGAATGAGTGGATGAAATATAAGTTTGGTAGAAACCTTCCATATGGAGATTTGAAGTTGAAGAAAATAAAAATACTGCACATAGAAAATAAGGACCAAGCTTGAAATAAGTTAAAAGTACATAAGTATCCCAAGATTTGTGTTTCTGCAGAGTTCGCCTACTAATCTTAGTATTGCTGGGTATCAGAACGGCGATTATCCGGCAATATTCCATATAGAAACTAATCCCTCGATCATTTTAATTTCTTCTATTTATTAATGGTGACGGTTGACACCTGTCGCTCTTAGTGGTCATTCCATTGCAGCTGAACCGGCCATTGCATGTCTGTGTCTCCTCAACTGGACCGTTCCTTAGTCGACCGTATGCAAATTGATTGCCTCACATTATGTCCTGATGCTTAAGCCGTTCTACACACAGGAAGGAGTAGAATTGCTTGAATGAACAAACATCGGACGTTCCACGGACCACATGTGCACAACCGGAACGACGTGATTAGTAGAATGAAGACGATGGTGACGAGGTTGGAGAAATGGCGCCATGAATGTTTTTATTAACGTTTAAGGAACGGCCTATGGCCAGGCTGACCTCGGGATTCCTGTGAACCACAATGGCGTAGCCAGTGAGTCACCGAAAAGTTGAGATAATGTTGGGGCCTGCACAAGTGAGGACGGACCATTCAAGTATCAAGTAAGCCCCATCACGAGTCCCACTCGTAACATCACGGCTCTGAGGAAGGCGAAATTGCCGAAACGTCAGCCATCGACAAACAGCACCAACAACAGCGACAACGACAACGAAGACATATGCCAAGCTCGCACCAGCTAAAGAAGATCAGTTTATAAGATCATAAATAAATATATCAACTATATATACCGATGTTTATAGAAAGTCTGTTTTTTTGAGTTATTAAGAGATACAAAGTAAGTATAAGGAACGGCCATCGCAGTGGTTAAGATGCCGTTCATCACCAGCACGGTGATGATTCGATCCTGTATCAAGCTCACCAAGCGTCTCGTCCATCCAGGGTGAGAATTTGGAGCCAGATTACAAGATTTATCTGGGAACAATCTACTCACTGCCATCCAAGTAGGGGCGATCCAGTCCACTATTCCAGTACGCAACAGAAAGCAGCCTCAACAACAATGCAGCGGAATTTATAACGAAAGCGGAAATGCTCAAACAGGCGAAATAATATCCAAAACGTTCGAAGTCTTCCTTGATGATGGATGCGAAAAAACGATACAAGACGTTCCGAGGTCTGCACAGTAGATGGCTTGTGTAAGATAAAAATTCGTTAATGAATGTAATATGTCCCTAGTATAAATGCTTTTGATTAGCGCAGAACAGTACTACAATTCAAAACCGTTCCCCCCTTCAACGTCGTTGGGATGGAGTTCAATCACTTCCCGAAAAAACTGTTAATCTTTTCTTTCTAGCAATGTTGACAGTTACAGATGATAGTTTGCAACCCGACGAGTCGATATCACAAATCTTCCATTACTTTGTCATTGACGGCCGAAAAACTCATGAAAAAGGATTACAAACAGTTCACCGTATCTCTCATTGATAATTTATTTAATGTGCCGAAATGAATTCAAAATTTAATTACTACTCTTTTTCACTTTTCGTCTCTAACACCTACCCTGGGCTAATGAGGTACTGTGAACTTGAAATTTGCCTGAACTTACTACTCTTGCACTTTTATGTAATCTCTTTCAATGTATTACGTTTTATAGGAAAACGTTTGTGTGGAATGATGATACGAAAACAATTACTCGGATAAACAAGGTTCTCTCGATCATATCAGAGATCCGTTTCTCAAATCAAAAAGAACTCCTCCAAGTGCTCTCTACTGAAGCATATTAGTCGGCTTTCACTATTCTGAATACGAAAATAATTCCTCGTCTCGTTTTTCTTTTTGCAAAACATCGGCTGTCACATTTGTGACAGTCAGGAATGACGAACGAAAAAAAGCTTCAAAAAAGGAAGAAACACCACTTTTTCGATAATACAGAAATAACAGAAATGCTAATCACAATGAAGCTGAAATATTTGTAAATCTTCGGACCGTAGGTGTCTGTGGTGGGGAACGAGCCTGCTATTACCGTTTCTGAGGGTTAGCGTGTAACTACCACAAAATGAAAGTCCTTGCTTTGCTTTTCTCGCAGGTGTGTTTTAACCTAACGTATTAATCTTATGAGCAATTTATGACTTTTTATTTAGTGCCTATTATTTTTCCATAGCGGGGCATTGCGCGAGGCACAACCACAATGAATCTGAAAAATTATCAAAGGTCAGATTTCAGCCTAAATTTGAACCCTCGGTTACGCTTCTCGGGGATCACGTACGGCCCACTGCACCGAGGCCTCTGCTTTGTCGTTCTCTCAGCCAATTTTTTACTCTAGCGGTGCCATCAGCAATCACCCACCCACGGGAGTGATCATGAGAGCGGAAATCTCTAATCTTATGCATGTTATTAGACTTGCCGCATAAAGGGGTGCAGTTTGAGGTACAATGCAATCAACAGAGCCGTGGTAGTCGGAGCGATCTCGTGAGGTCAAAAAATTGCCGTCAACTATTCCTGGGAGGGTAAAATCACTGGCTTGGTTCATCGCTAGGCTCATAATACTTGTCACTGTCTCGTCCCGGCATGCATTTAATAACATCTATGACAGTAAATGGAGTCGAATATATCCCTCTCATCTCTTATAGATTGCTTACGCAGAACGATTTGTTAGTTGCCATTTATGGGCGCTTTTTAATGTTGTTATATTTTTTCGTAATTGAGAAAAAATTAGCCAAGTTCAGAGCTTAGGGTACCCACTGTTGTGGGAACAGACTGTGAATTTAAGGAGTCCCAATAGTATCATATTCCAAAAATCTTCTGAGAGACAGTACAGTTCTAGCTGTATAATTCCCCACACTTTTTACAATTAGTAATGCTAGGTCTTCAGTCTTGAATCCGTTGCAATAAATGCTTACTTAATACTTCATATTTAAACGACCCGTCCTCTCTGGTTGCGCGGGCCCCAGCATAATCACCATTTTTCGGAGATTTGCTGGTTAAGCCATTGTGGTTTCCTGGAATCCCTAGGTCAGTCTGGCCAAAGTCTGCACCAGGTCTTCACCACCACAGGCAATCTCAGCCCTTGTCGATCAGAGTTTTTCCAACATGCGACCTTGATACCAGGATGCTGGTAGATCCTGGGATTGGTTTGCTCTTAGCTAGGCTTTCTGATAAACACGCTGGACTCCTTCCCAGCTTGGGAAACACTACCGGGGAGACGAATCCTCACGCTGCACATCGCAGTCCAATACCCAGAAACACCTCCCAGCCACGATAAGGAAGTAAACCGCTAGAGGAATACAATAAATCTGAAAGTAAACAAAGTGATGCTGTAATGAGTAGCAAAGGCACCGAAATTCTTAAAGAAACTGTTAACAAACATTGACATTCAGATAGAACACTAAGACATGCTATTTTGGACGCTTTTATGGCGAATTGTGTCAAGTGGTTTAGAAAATAACCTTGGTGCATCCTCAAGTGGGCAAGTATTGGATTGTATAAGTCCCAGCATCATTTCGGCTGCTTTCTTTTACTGATGAAACTAAGTGTTGATAGTTTTTACAGAATTTACTACTGCTTTTTGTACGCCAAGCCTCGTCTTATAGCAATAAACAAAGCAGATGTTTTATGCTGACTACAAATACTCATAGACCGTTCACTAGCATGCGCATTCATGCGACAACATTCTCACGACTTGATTGATTCATTGGCGATTCCACTGAGTCGCTAAGTCTCACAAATGTGATAGAAAATATCCATCTACTGTAGAATGGTAGAAGTTCAGATCTACTATTCACTGGTAAGAAGTGAGGCGTATACGACTCGTGCGTGTGATTCCCAGTGGATTTCGATTTTTAGAATCGCTTAGAAGAATCTCACTAGTATGCAGAATTCCAAAGAACCTTTTGAGCATGAAAAACTGTGATCCTATGGGAATCAAACCAGCTGTGGGAGAAAAGCGGAGGCTCACAGGGAGCTGTCTGTTTCGTGGTAACTTTTCGGGTTTGTGATCGCAATGGATTTGGGTGATTTGTGTCAAACGAATCATCATGATTTCGTCATCGCTATGGCATACCAATTAGATCACGATTAGTGGTGTTCCCAAAATTTTTTAAATTTTGGTTTTTTCAACAGGCTCCTCCAGAATCTTGAGTGCCCATTCTTACGAAGAGTTGTACGAGTTCCGCTATATTTCCAGTTTCACCAATAAGTTGATAGAGAACCTTTTTTTCTTGAAATCTCGAAAATGCCACGACAGGTTGTTCCTAGCTCACGGTCGCAGGCAGTCACTGGTGTTACTGTTAGAGTGATAGTTTACCATCTTGCATTTTATACAAAAAGATAGCGGTTTGCACTAGTTTACTAATTTGAACGAGCATTTTAATAAAAGTACCATTTTTAGCAAAAATATTTTTCCCAGAGATTAATCTTTCGCTACAGACTGCGTTTCTGCAATGACAAGCTCCAAACGTACACTTAGGTGAGAGGCATATGAATTATAAACAAACTACTCCATTATTCTGGTCACACATCGAATAAAACAGGATGTAACTATTTTTAGGCGTTTTCACAAGTTAGTGGGAGTTTAAGCAAAGAAACTGTGCAAACAACATAAAGCTGTCGATTCCATGGAAACACTAGAACTTTTAGCGATGTATGGACTAGAAGTCAAGCACCATCCCAAGTGCTTTGAATCAGCTTCCTTTCGCCAGATACGAAACAACATGAACGAAACAAACTATGGAATGATTTTGAGCAAAATATCCATTCACTACACATAGGATGCCAATTGTAACATGGAACTTGAAATAAGAATTAAATTTACTGGCGCTTCCTGGAAAATATAACGGAACGGCTAGTTTCCATACATCTAAAGGTTCTTAAGGAAGTTGTGGCGTTCTTCATTAGAACCAATAAAACTTTATCTCCTATCCTTTACTTTAAGATAACCATCACTGAAATGTTATGCAAGGTCTCTAATTTCAAAATCACTATTGCCTTTCCAATAATTTCTCGTCGCTTAGGTCGTCCAGAATCATCTTTTACAAGTCACATTCATGAATCGAGATGTTACTTGGATCCATTCTTAGTTACCAGTACATTTTTCGGTGTTGAGCAAATAGATGGCTAATAATTTGCATTCAAAAACTGAACGTTGTTTCCCTAGTGGGATCTTTAGTTTCATCATAAAATGCTCCCCGACAACGTTGATGTGACGAAGAAGCAAGGGAAAAATCGTCGAGAAGTCTCGATATAAGCATAGAGTATTTCATTATGATAAAGACCAACTTGTAAAAAATCACTCTATGGAGAATCTTACAAAGAATCTGGGTTGATTGATGGTTCTAGTAAATGATTTAAACTGATATCTAAATCAAAGTTAACTTTATTTTTACACACCCTCACCCACTGACCCTACAATGGGACACATTGTAGAAATTGTCGAAACCTCTAATTCAAACTTGCCAAAAACCATCAGTGCAGTCAGTTACTGGGGTAAGGACAAGCAAGTGAGCAAACAAAACAACACAAAAACATTTTAACTAGCTCTTGTACGAGGTTCTATGTCCTCCTTTCCGATAAGGCAATTCGAGTGGTAACGTATAGAGTGGCTGGATAGGTGATCACTGAACCAAACAGCTTCACGGACGTTCAGTTTTATTTTACAGTAGTACTACCTCATCAACTACTCTGTGCCATGACATCAGTCATCTGGCATAAAGTATAGATGAAAAGGGGTTGTGTATCGGAGGGAATGTCCTCGTTGCGACGACCCCCTATGGCGAGCAATTCTATAGCTAGACAAACTGAAAGAATTCGCTCCGATGCCGTCAATCCGCATTGCGAAAAGAATTACATGTTATGTTCGCAGTCTTATTCCCTATGAGAAACTCAGTTGAATTGCCACCTGGTGTGATATTTGGCAGAAAGGGCATAAATCTTCATGAAATGTCACTAGTGCGGTAACCAAGTTGGACGTAAAAAGATCCTTAATTTAGCAGTTAATGAATGGTGGAACCAGTTCATAAAAAGGTTCGCGTATGATTCTTCCAAACATTGAAAAATCAATCTACGAAAAGAAAATTGAGAGATGAGTTAAGCATGAAAACACTTTGACCACATGCTCGTTGAATAACGAGTGTCATTTATCTCACTCAAAAGCTTTTTGGCAGGCTTTCCATTAGAGCTACGTTCACCTTGTGTATGAATTTATTTCAGATATTCAAAGATTCTTGGCTAATCTCTAAGTCAAACATACAGTTATAGCTTATTTCGAAAGGAAAAAGGAAATTAGAAGCAGAGTAATATCTTAAACTGACTAAACCGAAGAAATTTTGACGACACATTGAAGAAAATCACTGGGAAAAAACTTACTGGCCAAGTTTCAATTCCTGCACTTGAACATCTACGAACTGCTCAAAAACGCTAGTGGGTCCTATAGCGAATAGGACTAGAGTAAGATAAAAATGCATTGTAACAATGTAAATCTTCGTCTAGGCGTAGTCAACCATCACAGTAAAGATAAATATCTGAAAACACTTCATTGGTAGGTCTACACAGTGTACTGCAAGGAAGAAAAAAAAACACTGAATAGGAAAGCAGGAGCACCGTCGTCAAACAATGAGAGTTGTCAGCTATAGGTCCTTCACGACTTGAATACAGCTGATCAACTCCTGTCTGTCATTTGAAGAACTCGTACTCAATTTCGGTAAGACTGTGTTTAAATGGGTTTTTATAAGCAACCAAAACCTGTACCTATTGGATAGAAGCGTTTAAATAGTCGAAAGTAGGTAAAGGACTTTTATGAAGGTTTCCAATGGACCCGAAAGAGGCTGGAGAAACCCCTTCTAAAGTCCTTCTGGCTGTGAATGCAGCATGCCTGGACACAATCAAGAAACGATTCGTGAGGAAAAAACGCTAAAGTAATTCGATCAAGAAAAATGTGATCAATGCTTGAGTGGAAAAAATCTAGGCAGACTTACAATCGCACCAAGTTTATATTGCTATGTTAGGACTTTTCCCATTGGAATTTTTGAAGGAATACATTTTATGAAATACTCTGAAACACAGAAGTCTCAGGTTTTCTGCGCATCGAAGCAAAGAACAACCATTTATTTTCAAGCTAAATACACTAGTTCTTCAAAAGAGGCTAGAAAGTCTTGGCGAAGAGCAGTTCTCAATTTAGTGAATCGGAGAGGTGGGAAAAACCAAAATCTGGCCAGGTTTCAATTTTTTACGATCTTATTTTACAACAGAGAACATTGTTGTAAAACGTGCTGCCTCTATATACTTTCAGACTATTTTCTCGTCGGTTCAACCTAATCTTCACGATACGTCAGTTCGTCGGTAACACCCAACGGACAAATAACCAATGAAGCGAATGAAAATGACTGAATGGCAGAAAAATAATTGATGTATAAAGAAGAAAAAGAGAAAGAGATGCACGGCCTTGACATGTTGTTTAATTGGCTCGTACATCTGTACGTTGGCCGTCCGATGACAGACAGAGCATGTGAGCGGCGTCGAGCCGCAGAAATTCAAGATGTCTACTCACACTGCTAATAAATTACTACGAGAGCTCTCACAAGCGGTCGCAAACGATCGAGTTGTTGACTGCGAAACAGCGAAGGCTATAAATTCATCGTCGAAATTTACGACACTACGTCAGCACCGGAGAGTGATAGCGAATGTAGAACTATATAAAGTAGACCACCAGTTCTCAGAAGTAAAAAAAAAACGTGAATGCAAAACTGTCGGTTGGATATATAAGTTCTTGTGGCAAGAGGACGAATGCATGCAACGCCGGACACCGCTCCGTGCAAGAATAGTAGGGACCCGCCCCTGGCACTAAGTCATCGCAGTCTGGCCAGAACAACCATTAAACCGAGATAAGATGATGTCAAAGATTGAAAACACTCAATGAACAAGAGATTTCTTGCAGACTCTGATGAGATGAGACAATTCTACAAACGCTTCGAATTCGGAAATATTGCATGTTTCTAGAAGTGTATTCGCGAGTACTTGTTTTGGTAATGGAATAGAAAACACAGGAGCAATAGGAAGCGGTTCTTCATTCTGACTTCGATTTGACAAACTGCAATGACAACCACCGAAAAACCGTTAAATCAACATATTTCATTCTAACAATCAGAAAACTAATGAGAGATGAAGTTATGCAACCTTTCAACGGTAACATTATCGAACAGTTTTGGATCATTTTAGTGCTTAAACACAAATTTTAGAGAAACCCATCACTAATAGGAACGTTTACAGCGCCACCGATACAGAAAATGCACAATTCACTTTTTCTTTATACAACTTGACAACACATATACTGTGTGCTTCCAACACTTCTTTGACTAGATTCGTTTCCCGGCATCCATCATTTCAAGCAGCTTTTGGATATGCTTCTGGGGTCTGATTCTAGGGGGGTTTATTCTTTCCATGTTAAGATGTTCCTAGAATTCCCCTACAGGTAGTCATCATGCTTTTTGAATCGTAGAAAAATTCCAAGACAAGTGGAGTGCCAATTTCCCGAACACAAGAGCATTGGAGGTTTGCAGGAGCTGCTG
The DNA here is from genome assembly GCA_009735665.1 of Angiostrongylus cantonensis. Lineage (NCBI taxonomy): Eukaryota > Metazoa > Nematoda > Chromadorea > Rhabditida > Metastrongylidae > Angiostrongylus > Angiostrongylus cantonensis. The sequence goes on along the minus strand of MQTX01000240.1, from coordinate 97,598 downwards.
TGGGTCGAGCAAGGGCTTTGTGCTAACAGAGCGACGTTCCTTCTGCTGTGCTACCCGTGCCCATGAAAGGGTAACACTTCGCTAAAAACACAACGTTGCTGAAATTTTATCTTCTCATCATGGCGTACGGGGTTGTTAGCCTCAGGAAGAAATCGTGGCTCAAACAGATCTACTTTTTTTCTTTTGAGATGTTTGATATTGACGAAAATCTTTTGATACATAGAGTGAAGAACTCTCGTGAGAGATGATCACACCGAGAAAGCTGTGGAAACGTGGGTAGACAACGTCGTCTTGCGTCTCCGTGATTTCAACGTGTGTTAGATTCGTCTTCATCTGGAGCATGGAGAACAATTGACGAAAAAAAAGAGAGCAGGATTTCAGCAAAACAGGAGAAAAATTCCTGTACGTGTATTCATCGAAACCTTCGGTAATTGATTTATTAGCGAACAGATGTGTCCACAAGCTGGCTAAACGTACTTTTGATAGTGCAAGACGGGAACAGAATGGCAGATTTCAGTTACGATTCGCATCCACTTATTCATTTAGGTATATTTTACACTAGCTTTTGAAGCACTGTCTACTTTTGAGACGTCTCAATGAGAGTCGCATCCGTCTTACTCAAAATGAGGGTTGCCCTAATCAAAATTGAAAATTATTTCTTCAAATGAGATTGTTGGGTTGATAATAAAAAATAAAATTATATTTTATAGAATATCAACAGTAAAAAATAATAAAATAAAATAAAATAATAAATGTAAAAATAAAAACCATACAATTTCTGAATACTTTTCTGGAAAGTGTACGTCGACTCACTCACCTATTACTCACTTTTCTAGGCGAATTTGGACAAAATCCTTTCTATTCTATTAAGAATAAGAAATACTGCTAAATATCTATGAAAGGTGAAGAGTATGCACGAATTTCATCTCGAGGTGGTAGCATGTGCCGCTAAATTAGTGTTCCGGTTTGTAATTGGCAACATGAATTGGAGTTGGCTACGAGGCTCCAAGGACCACTTGATCGAAAAGCCGATATTCTATGCGATCCAAGAGGCTTTTTTAGTACCTCAACTACTCTTTCAACATACCGTTTAACCAAATAATCTACTCGGGACCAACGAATCCTTCAAAACGTGCATCTGTTCTTCGTTAAGGACACATTTACCGACCTGACCTCATGTTGAGAACAAAGAGTACTGCTACTTAAAGATGGAAAACAATACTACTGCATTACTTTAACGACGAAAATTCGATGATAGACTTCCGACAGTGTCGTCATCAAGCTTAAGAGGTAACGGTCTTATTACTTCTTATCTTTGGGAATTAACCATGATAGAAACATGCTAATATATGGGTTTGAAAACTAAAGGACTGAAAATATATAGAAAGGGATTATCAATGGACGAGAAACTCGAATCGAAACATGACCATAAGGAGGTGCTTCAAATATGAACAGGCTTTTTGGCGTGCAAGTAAATGACGAAACTCTCGTGGATAACTGCCACTGGTTTCAAGCAAACGACTGTGTAATCTTAGCGAACACCTTGTAAAAGGGACGATGTCCTACAAGTGTCACATTTCTAAGAGTTCTCCCAAACAGCAAGCAGCTTCTTTAATTGAATAGTTCATTTGTAATTAGCTCCATGTAAAATATATTCTTACCCAAAACTGAGTTGTAAAATATATTCCAGTTCTATAAGCAGGCTTTTTTTTTTGGAAATCTCGAACATACGTGCGTTTTATTCAAGCATTCATTAGAATTTACGGAAGTTTAATATCCGTTGTGCAAAAGATAAATTTTTTTAAAACTTTGAATAGGACTTCAGGCTAAATAGCCTACTGAAAAATTGTATTAGATAGCTAAGAAAGAGTAAGAGATGACAGTTTAAATCCACATCCAAGAGAATCGTTGGAAAACAGTATGCTGCCAATCGGAAAATATCACATTAATAAAAAATCGTGAACCAACGAACCAAATCTCTTGATATAGCTTTTAGCCCAATTAAAGTCGAAAATAACGTAATGACTAAAATCGAGCGCTATCCTTTGGCATTTCTGAAGAGCTACTGAGAAAGTCGGAGCGACTGACGACGATGGTGGCCATGGTCGTGGCTGGGACAAGTATTCCGATTGGCTTGGAGAACACCGTTCGGTGACAAACTGCCTTTCTTTTCGGCGGTCACGAATGAAGAACTGAAGGCCGAAGAAATGTGTTCGTCGATGATTCGGTCAGCCAACAATTGAAGTACGCCCAACTCATAACACGACAGCTACGTTACTCAGTATAGCGTAATTTAACGTAACGTATATCCAATTATAAAAAACCAACGGGAATTGCTGTTCTCCCCTTTTCGAAGTCTTCAAAGACTTTTCACTTGACGTGCCCAGTGCACTACGACCTATTCATTTCTTTACATTTGTTTAAGAACATTTTCCTCGCTGGCACAAATAAGTGGTATAATGGACCATATTATATCAGTGGTCCTTTAAGCATACTGGAAAGTGAATTTTGGTGCTTCCGAACGGCGGAAAAGTGGTTGTCCAACTGACGACTTCTTGTTAGGATTTGGAGTCGAAATTTTCAGCCTTAAGAGAAAAAGCTTCATCAACTCAGATTAGAAGTGGTGAAGCCAATTTTTAAGTCACCAAGTTGTTCCTATGCTTTCCTAGATTGATTTTTTGCTATAATTTTGTTAAAAAAACAATAAAAAGTCGTTGGAGATTCCTTAAAGTTGCGCTTCATTTAAATTCGGTTGCGGGAGAGGAACAGTACACTATCATCAAATAGCATCATCGGCTTGTCGTTTTTTGGTGCATTGCGCTAAGTGGAAGTAGCTCCTCTTCTTGCATGAAATTTTCCTCGAAACAGATTTTCTTAAATGTGGACATGTCATTAACACACAACCGTTGACTGAATAAGGTTTTGCCTTTTATAGCATCGAAATTTTAAATGGAGAGAAAGGAAAACACTGTTAGCGCAATTCCCGCCCTCTCATCAACATTCTGCACTTGTACGTAAATCATTTCGTACTTATCAGCATGGTTTTTCTTCGGTTTCACATAGTGTTTCACTTAGGAAGGCAAAAACCTTGGCGCCTCGATGACACATCAATTCCGTATTGAATTCCTCTCTAATCAGTGGCAGGCGCAAAAATGCTGGAGAACCTCGATTGCGGTTACTTTTTCAGCTTTTCTATATGAAAACTTTCGCGTTATTTTCGTTTTTTTTTGCTCACCGTTTGCGTATAGTGAGAGTTGCCGTTCTCGTTAGAAAGCGATGCTTTTGTGTGGCGTGGACCAATGTGTTCTCCCAGGAAACATTGTCTCATTGGCTTACGAATAAGCACTTTAAACGAAAGCGACTTTAATGCTTTGAATTTTTCCCGTTTTCAGATATGGAAGTATGCGGTGGTAAGTGCGAAAATTTGCTGTTTTTACCCTGCCCATAGGGCCCGTGTGGCGCAGTGGTTGAAGGCGCCACAGCGACACGCACGTGGAATCGATTCCTGTGCCCATGGCCCACCAAGCCTTCCATCCATCCGGGATCGGCAAAATGGTACCAGACTTGTCTGGGAGGATAGCAGCACTGGCTCGATACATCGGTAGGCCACCGCGAGTCATTGTAAAGGCCAGATATGCATTCAATCACCTCCAACGATGCTTAACGAAGTCGAATGCATGGCGCATCCCTCAGGGACTGATCAACGCCGAGAGCTTTTATCTTTTTTTAACCCGTCCACTACTATCTTTACTATTTGACTCTGTGGACTGCATGTCAATACAAGCTTTACAGGCTCTGAAAAATGGCGAATACGTCAAAATGCTGGTTATTGCGAAAGAAATATAGCATAGAAATATTGATGTATCACTTAGAATGGGAACGTTCAGTGGTTGAGTCACTGTCGCGTACTCGTTTACCTGCTAAAACCTATGACATTGGCAGTTCATTTGGCGTCGAATTTTTGTAGAAAGTTCATTTGTGGAAGGTAATACGTCGCGTAAGTGTGAAATAAAATCGCGTACATTAAAAAAAAGTGCAATGAAATGTTGTTGTGCTTTCCGAGTTGAGAATGTACAGCGCGGCTGACGAAGCGCTGTAAAACTGTTCTTTTGCTTTCGAACACGAGAGGTACGTGAACTGGTCCTCTAATGATGAATGAGCGCGATACAAACTGTCTAAGGTTCTAAATCTACCATGGCCACCGCAAATAATTCTTTCCATCCCAAAAAGACGGTTCTTGGCTTTTCAATCTGCTAGCTTGAAGAAATGTTTAAGTACATTTTCACAGACTATTCACTGAACGGGTACTGATGTCGTTCAAAGCTCCCTAGCTCCACGTTCAATTTCCGGAGTAGCAGATCCGTGATCCTTCCCGTCTCGAGAGATTGGTGTCAGACATATCGGAGATAATCTCGCTCCCTTCAGCACACGAAAGCAGGTACTCACCTGTCAGGAAGATCTGGGAACGTCTTAGCGCTGCTATTCTAGCATTTCGGGGAAAATAATTCGACCAGCAGTTAATGTGATCCATTGAGAAAATCATTTTCTCTTTTCTCTTTTTATTTTTTCAAGCAAAAAATTCTCCAGCAGCAGTCGAACCAACACGCAAAATCCGATTATTCGTGGCTGATGGATGCGACAAGACGAATCGAATGCACAGAGTAGCTGGGATCTGCACAGAAGATTTGAAGAGGCGTCGTTTGGAAAAGTTTGTGACCTTTTCTTTTTGGCACAGATTTCTTTTCAAGCGAGCGAGCTGCATTGTTCTTGTTTATACCCATTAGTCCAACATGCATTCTATAAGGGTTTAAGGCGTCAGTAGGATAGCGTCGTTTTGTTGCTTTAAAAAATCATACGCAGTTTTCATCTCGTTTCTGAAAATTCGTCGCAACTGTGACTGTAGTTTTAGTTACATCTGAATTCTGATCTAAAGTCGTGAATTGCATTGTGCAAGCTTATCGCCATCTGTTTTGACATCTATCCAGTGATGATCCGAAGATTATTGGCAAAAGTAATTGTTGGTACAAAAGTACTGAAACCTTTGCCGTAATGAAAGCTACAAACAGATTTTTACAGTAAACGTACGCCTTGTACTCACCGCACTGCTGCTGCCAAAGTTAGCTTTTACAAAATTCCACGCATAATACTTGTGAAACTTAATTAATTTAGAATGACCTTATATTTGTTGAAATGGGGCATAAGATTATGAAAGCAGCATCGTTTTTCGCATCCTATCTTCTTTAGTTTGTATTTGGTGCCATAGCAGCGATGATGGATAAAAAAGAATAGAGTTTTGGCGTTGGTAAATCTCTTAGGCACTTGCCATGCAGCCGACTACATTAAGCACCGTAGAGGTAAGTTAATGCATATTTGGTCTATGAAATGACGTTCTACGAAATACCGACCTATCAAGAAGTGTTTCTATCGTCCCATACAAGTTGGTTACCATTTTGACGGTGCCGGAAAAAACGAGGAGTTCGTGAATTTTGAACGAAAAAACGAACCAGTCATAGAAAAAGCACCGATATAAAGTTGTGGTACAAACGAAACAGGCCAGCAGGGCTTACCAAACGCGCAGTGTGCAGGTGGTTCTAAATATTTCGCACTGGGCTCACGAGTTCTCTTCATGCAGAAGGTAGAAGGTGTCTCGAATCTGCTAATCCATAAAGTGCTTAAAAACCCATCGTTCACAGTTCAGCAATCGGCACCTCATTTGGAAGAGTTTGCAAAAGCGAAAAAGCTCGTTGAATTGTTGGTGCATGAATCGGACGAATTGCAGCGAGATTGTCGTCACGAAGTCTATCAAGTGTTTCCTTTGCACGAGAAAAAGGCCCATTTCTCGGTCGCGATGTGACGAACGACGAAAAGTGGATCTACCGATAACGTTCAGCTTAATGATTAACGGACATGAAGCTCTTAAGGACTTTTCAAAGCCCATTAATATTAAGCCGAAAATATTAAGTTGTATTTTCAAATAAACGAGGGTTTTGAAATATTTGTTGTTTTAATGTATTTTTTATCAATAAAATTTTCTTTTTGCTTTGTAGCATTAAATATCACTAAAAAACCAAATTTCATATTCTTCCTAAACACATTTTTAAATTTTGTCAAAACTGGACTTCTTTTACCATTTTGAAGCCTTGCACTTTTAGATGCCAAAAACGAATTTTCGTCGAATTTCTTTATGAGTTCGAACTCGCTTATATTAACAGCAGGGATGGCTCGATGCATTAATGAAGTTTGGGATGATGGTAGTGTTGGTCAATGAACAGCGCGAACATGATTCCGGAAGCTACGATCTAGTAATTTCGACCTCGAAGATAAGGAAGGCGGCGGAAGTCCTAACGAAGTTGACGATGACGAATTGAAGGCACTAGTGGAAGTAGGCATGCGAACAACTATCCAAGAGCTTGCAGATCGGCTTGGCGTAAGCACAGGAACAATTCCCACTAACATTAATTGCATAGGAAAGAAAAAAAAAACTCGATAAGTGGGTGCCACACGAATTAAACGATAATTTTAAAAAAATCGCCGTCTTGAGGTGTCATCTACGCTTATCTGGTGCAATAAAACCGACTCTTTTCTTGATCGAATTGTGACGTGCAATGAGAAGTGGATTCTGTGCGACAATATGTTGAGCACCATAGCCTTTTTTGGTGCAATTTTGCTTGGTTATTCTTTGTTTCATGCGAGTTTGGTGATCTGTAGCTGGGCTGATTCATCATAGCTTTTTTTAATCCGGATGAAACGATTACGGCAGAGAAGTACTGCCAACTCATCGACGAAATGCCCCGTGAACTCCAACAACAACGATTGGCATTAGTCAACAGAAATGGCTCCGTCGGTCTCAATGGCAACGCCCTGCCTCATGTTCCGAAAGCAGTGTTGCAGAAGTTGAACAAGTTGGGCTACGAAACTTTGCCTTATCTACCATATTCACCAGACCCCTTTTCCACCGACTATCACTTTTCCAAGCATTTTGGCAACTTTCTGCGCGAGGAATGCATCACGAACCACTATGTCTCAAGAAATGCCCTGAACGAATTTTGCGCTCCCACAACTGGGAATTTTATGCAACTGGAATAAGTAAACTTGTTTCGCCTTTCCCAAGTGGTAGCTTCAAATGGTTTTTATTTCGATCAATAAAGTTTTGTTTGGAGCAAACTTTGGTGTTTTAAATAATATAATTTTTCAAACCGACCTTCATTTAACCTCGGTAGTGGAACAATCAACATCTTTTCAAATTGTTGAGCTTACCAAAGGTTGACAAACGTGTTAATTTCGGCTAATGTTTCGACGTTTTCGTCTTCATCAGAACCGATGTGATCTGTGTCGGCGGTCCACTGTTGTTCCGATTCTCAATGTGGCGTCTTCGTTGTCAAAAATTGTTTTGCTACTCGCTTTGTGCAAGCTGTCATTACACCGACTGCTGCAGGGTGGAATACCCTTTGAAGAACAAACTGTTATCAGCGGACAGACTTATCAACAACAACCACCCTGTATAAAAGGGCACTGCCACGTTTGCATGCTCATTCATGCGGTGTTCACTGAAGACGATCCTGTCCCGGTACGACAACGAAGACTCCGCATTAAGAAGCGGAACAACTGTGGACCACCGACATGGATCACATCAACTCTGATGAAGACGAGGTCGTCGAAATGTTAGCCGGAATAAATACATTTATCAACCTCGTGTAAGTTGAACAGTTTGAAAACATGTTAAGTGATATACTTCGAGACGCTCAATCACCTAATAGTTATAATAATTTTTTCGTTTTCAATAGGCACCGTCATCGAAAAAACATTTCACATTGTGGGAAAACGATCGCAACAGAGCACAAAAGGCATACAATTTTGCAAAGGATGCAAGAAATTTATCCAGCTGTAATCTATGAAAAGCGTCCAACCCATGGCTGAAGTCCATGGCCCGAAAGTGCAACCAATTTCCGTTAGGCTATAGTAAATCCTGTGACTAACTCAGAATTAAATTGGGCGTTCTAATAAACGCATGAAAGACAGAAAAGTAGATGATGCGCCCGTCCGACATACATGATACTGTGGGAAAGGCTCTAATTATGTGAGCTCTAGTCATTATCGAAGAGATGTGGTTCTGAGTAAACTAGCCATTGTCTGCGAACACCATTTTCAGTCAATTTTTATTAAATCCGTAAATCTCGTTTCATAATAGGACTTATCGAGAGCAGATTAAATGACTACATCTTGATTTCTTCCACAGATCTCCCCATACCACGGATCTCCCTCATAGAAGGATTCTCGAGTCGCGAAGCTACGTGGGGCGTCCCCAAGTGGCGGATAGGGAGTTAATCGCAGACCAAAAGGGACCTTTGCTTCCCTGAGACGCAGGTGGATCCAGGGGATAGACTCCCTGTTTCTGCTGCGCCGATATGGCACGTACTTCCTGTATTTGCTAGGCGTATTCAAGCATGCGTGTGTGAGTGCGTTCTCGCTTTATGCGGATTGTAGTCTACGAGTCAATTCGGCTAAAAGATTGCAATCAAGTGACGGGGAAGTATATGGGAGGCGGTTAGGAGTCGCCTCCAACAAATAAGCTTCATGTTCACACTGGGACAGCCTGGCAAACTACCCGTGAGCATACCCAGCCCCACGTTCAGAGCCCAGCAAGCCATAAGTGGGTATCAAAATGCTAAACAGAGTAAAAAAACGGGCCTTATTTTATCCTCTTAAGTTCAATGTTGTTGGGTCATAAATTTTCAGGACTATTTTCGTGCTATTTTGCTTTTTTGAACGGGAGTTTCTACATTTCTCCCAAAACACTTCGGAAACATTTTGTTGTGAGCAGAGAGTAATGCTATTTGTATTTATCTGCCAACAGTTCAGCACCTGAGATGTTTTTTTATGAGTTCAATGATTTAGCTATAGCTTGTCGCTACGTAGCTGCCGGCGTCACAAGAAACGTTTTGTTTTCTTTGCAGTGATTTATCACTACATTGCAGTACCTGATTTAAAGCTTTAAACAAAGGATATGTAATCATTGCAGCGTTGTGCAACAGTGTTTGTGAAACACCTGAATCCGAAAATTCTCCAGTTGTTCATTATGAATCATGAACCGGTTTTTTCTGCATTTCACTTTGAGCAAGGCTTAAGGTGCTGTCGCGTGTCTCATCAACGAGACACAAGATGAGAGGAATTCATTGCTTTTACAGAAATTTCAACTTTTTAAAAAAACTTTCTTGGATTGTTAAGGTAACGTGAGATTGATGACGATGGTTATTCGAGTAATGTTTCGGTGTTCTCCGTCTTCATCTGAGACGATGATCTGAATCGATTGTCCACACTCATTCTTCTTCTCGATGTGGTGTCGTCGCCGTCATAATTTTCCTCTTTGTCTTCGTTTTTTTAATGGTCTATCTGAGCAGCACACACATCTCATAGTTTGTTAGACTGCAGGGTAATTCTGAGAATAAACTTGCTTGTGTTGCTCTTTCCTTCATTGCGTGTGTAGTTAAATTCATGCATGCACGTAATGAGACTTTTAGTGCGTGAATGGGGCTGCATCTCGTACATCATTTTGACAACCTCATGCAGACAGGTGAATAAAAAACGATGGCTTAAGATTTTTTTAACTGCATATTTTTCTTTAATTCCAGAGCATTATGTGAAATAGGAGAAGGATTCTGATACATTTGCAAAACTCAGACCCCAGCCCAGATTCGAACGCGGATCCTTTTCCGTGGACTCACGTGCTATCCGCCACGGTAGCCGAGGCGTTTATTTTGCCATTCTCTCAGCCGTGCTATCAGAAATGACCCGCCAACGTGAATGATTTTCGGGAAACAGGTAGGCATTGAACCAAGTTAAGCTGACCTGTTAATGGGTGACTGTTGATAGCACTGTTAGTGTAAAAAACTAACCGAGAGAAAAGCAAAGCAAGGACGTCGGTTGGACAGCACGTTAGCCCCCTTAAAAGGTTCATATGTTCGGGGCAGAGCTGATGTTGCAAGCTTTCCTCATTTTTCAGCATCTTTAGATTTGAATAAAGAGCAATTAGAATCGGATTCGAGAAAAAGACCTCAATTGTTCAACTGGTAGTGTGCTCTCGTGAAAGTGTACTGAATTGCTAAAAATAGAACCACTGGGCTTCGAGAGATTTCTGAATTCGAGTGTTAAACAGAACAAGTGCGGACAAACTACTAAACAAAAAACTCCATCGATTAAATTTTGAATAGTTCTAGTAACAGCCCGTAAGTTGTATAACTCTAAACTCCACAAGTTCTCATATACAAATTTGTTGTGGTAACGGCCCGGTCGAGACCACCATGGTGAAGTTGATCACACCATCACCAATCGAGTATTTCATTCAATCGAAATCGTTAAAATTCATCCTGGGTCGGACAATAACTTCTCTCTCATATGATCCTTGTTTTTATAGAGTGAAAAAGACTCAGTTTTCTAAAATTGGTCATTTCAATGATGCTGTACTTAAAGTTCTTTTTTTTACAATCGCGAAGTTGTTACTCAGCACACGTTTTCTTCCTTACGAAAATAACACATTACAACACAACGGTAGCTGAGGCTTCGGCAGTATCGCCTTCTTCAGAACCTAGAAGGGTGCACTAATATGCAATTTACTAGGTCAAACGCGTCAACATCACAAACAGAGAGATAAAAATATGAACAACAATTACACGAACAGCAGCTTCTCGAAAAACCCACCGTTTTTATCTGCCTTCTACCGAGGAAGAACAGCCGCTCAGAGTTGCATATGGCTGATGACTGCACTACTCCACATCAAAAATCAATTCTGAGATACGGAGCTAGGTCACGTGTGATCTGTGCTCATTTTATTCTACTATTCATTCTCGGATTCTTGGCATCTATCCAAAAAACCTCGAGAAGCTTGCGCGTTGGTGTTTTGGATTCCTGTGCAAGAATAGCGAAGATAGCGATACTTCTTTACGCAGTCCTTTTTGAGCGAATTTGAAACAAAGTTGCTCTTCCAGAATCCCATGCTGACAGCTGACTACTTCAGAAAAGAAACCGAGTAATGTTTCTTTGCGAGAAAAGTCCCAGCCCTTTGCCCGCGTGAAAGTGGTGGATCACAAACAGGATTCCAACACCATGCTATCCAGAGTCCCACTCGTGCCATCCTAAATTTGCCTAGAATTTTTGAGCCTTCTACTTTTTTATTGAATCGACAATTTCTTCAGAATTAGTCAGGAGAAGACTAGGTGAACCAACTCGAAGGAGATCGATTCGCTTGAGATCGTGTTGGTGAACGACGTGAACTAATTGCCGTCTGGCTGTCGATCACGCGCTCTAAGACGCGCATGAACGACACCATTTTCATATAGTCTTTTGCAGACCGGGTAACAATTAGCAGAACCTGAAACAATTTTACATCATATCGCAATAGATATGCTGGAATTAATTGGATAACATCATAGAGAAGAAGTGGGGCCGATTATGTACGTACCTTAGTCTCGGAAACGGAAAAGCGATCAATTGTGGAAATGTATTGTTACTAATCACATGGAGACAGCCTTTACTAACAAGCACAATCCTTTTACAAGTTCATTGGTCTTAAGTGGCAAGTCAAAAGCGATACGAAACATTTACCACGCTGCTTAGCCTCGTGAAAGGAGAGGTGACGAACGCCTTCACTTTCTCAGCGATAAAATGACTGGTTTTCACAGTCACCGATCCTTCACTCAAATCTGCCACATTTCGCTCGACGAAATCCTTTAATGAACAATGACCCCTTAAACCTCTGTGCAAATAGAACTGTCAAAGATTACCTTGAAGAATCTGATGAGCTCGCTTAATGATTTTTTAGCAACGCATTCTAGGCAAGCACCGTCTCGCGAGCATTCATTTCTGGAGGGTTGGTGGGTAGAACGTCGACGTTTTGATGACAACCGATGTCGATGACGCTATTGGTGAGAAATGAGATTCACCTTCTCAACGTTTCGATGACTACCGATGTCAGTAAACGTATTGGTGCGAAACGAGATTCACCTCGCACATCTGCATGACTGATAAGTGTTTTTTTGCTGATATCGGAATAACCGAATACAGTTTTCAAACCTACCGTCATTTATCCTCGGTAGCAAACTAATCAATATAAATTTAAATAGTTGAGCTTACATGAGGTTGATATATAGATTCATTAAAGCTGACGTTTCGACGTCTTCGTCTTAATCAGAGCCGATGATCCGTGTCGGTGGTCCACAGTTGTTCGTAGTCTCGAGGTAGCGTCTTCGTTGTCGTAGCGAGAAGGTATCTCCTTCAGTGATTACCGCACGAATGAACATGCACACCCGGCAATGTCCATTTATACAAGGCGCGGTGGTTGTTGATATGATACCCGCTAATATATGATACGCTGATGTGATATGATATGATGTGATATGATAATGATATGATAATGACACGATGTGATATGATAATGATATTATAATGATGTGATGTGATATGATAATGATATGATAATGATATGATGTGATATTATAATGATATGATAATGACACGATGTGATATGATAATGACATGATATGGTAGTCGCTTTGTACAAGCCAACATAACGACTGCTGCAGGGTGGATTACCCGTTGAAGAACAAACTGTTATCAGCGGACAGACTTATCAACAACAACCACCCTGTATAAAAGGGCACTGCCACGTTTGCATGCTCATTCATGCGGTGTTCACTGAAGACGATCCTGTCCCGGTACGACAACGAAGACTCCGCATTAAGAAGCGGAACAACTGTGGACCACCGACATGGATCACATCAACTCTGATGAAGACGAGGTCGTCGAAATGTTAGCCGGAATAAATACATTTATCAACCTCGTGTAAGTTGAACAGTTTGAAAACATGTTAAGTGATATACTTCGAGACGCTCAATCACCTAATAGTTATAATAATTTTTTCGTTTTCAATAGGCACAGTCGTCGAAAAAACATTTCACATTGTGGGAAAACGATCGCAACAGAGCACAAAAGGCATACAATTTTGCAAAGGATGCAAGAAATTTATCCAGCTGTAATCTATGAAAAGCGTCCAACCCATGGCTGAAGTCCATGGCCCGAAAGTGCAACCAATTTCCGTTAGGCTATAGTAAATCCTGTGACTAACTCAGAATTAAATTGGGCGTTCTAATAAACGCATGAAAGACAGAAAAGTAGATGATGCGCCCGTCCGACATACATGATACTGTGGGAAAGGCTCTAATTATGTGAGCTCTAGTCATTATCGAAGAGATGTGGTTCTGAGTAAACTAGCCATTGTCTGCGAACACCATTTTCAGTCAATTTTTATTAAATCCGTAAATCTCGTTTCATAATAGGACTTATCGAGAGCAGATTAAATGACTACATCTTGATTTCTTCCACAGATCTCCCCATACCACGGATCTCCCTCATAGAAGGATTCTCGAGTCGCGAAGCTACGTGGGGCGTCCCCAAGTGGCGGATAGGGAGTTAATCGCAGACCAAAAGGGACCTTTGCTTCCCTGAGACGCAGGTGGATCCAGGGGATAGACTCCCTGTTTCTGCTGCGCCGATATGGCACGTACTTCCTGTATTTGCTAGGCGTATTCAAGCATGCGTGTGTGAGTGCGTTCTCGCTTTATGCGGATTGTAGTCTACGAGTCAATTCGGCTAAAAGATTGCAATCAAGTGACGGGGAAGTATATGGGAGGCGGTTAGGAGTCGCCTCCAACAAATAAGCTTCATGTTCACACTGGGACAGCCTGGCAAACTACCCGTGAGCATACCCAGCCCCACGTTCAGAGCCCAGCAAGCCATAAGTGGGTATCAAAATGCTAAACAGAGTAAAAAAAACGGGCCTTATTTCCCTGACCTCGAAGGAGCCCGAATTTCGCAGCGTTGGGTAGGAAGAGTACGGAGAGGCTACTGAAATCTCAGGGCAAATGGAAGATGCCCAGATCACGAAGAACTATGGTGACGATCTGTACCCACAATGCACGTACACTTGCATCCGAGTCCTCGATAGAAGACTTGCTCATGCAAGCAAGAATGATAAGGTACGACGTCATCGGCCTGGCCGAGACGAGACAAAGCCACCCATTCAACGACGTCTATGACACTGGAGAAGAACTGGTCCTTGGAACATGCGACTGTAGATAAGTAGGCAGCGTCGGCGTTCTCATCAACACGAGTTTGTCCATGAACATCGATTTATTCGAACAGCTTACAACCCGAGTTGGACGTTTACGATTAAAAAAATGTGAATCAATACCAGCTTTGACAATCTTCGTCGTTTACGCGCCAACATCAAACTATGACGAAGAAGAAGTCGAAGCGATCTACATGGACTTGGAGAGGTTCTACAGAGATGACCATACATTCTTCAAGGTTATAATTGAAAATTTCAATGCCAAGATTGGACCAAGAAGAACATCTGAGGAACGTCACGTGGGAAACACGGGTTAGAATGGAACGAACAGGGTGAGAGGCAATTCCAGAAGCCTCACCCTCAACGATGGACGTGGGAATCTCCCAATGGAAAGTACCACAACGAAATAGACCACATCATAGTAAGTACAATGTTTTGCTTAACCGATGTCGCTGTTGTCCCAAACTTTTCACGGGATCAGACCACCGTCTCCTTTGTGCAAGATTTTATTTATCGCGAAAAGGAGAAAAAGCCGCTAAATTCAAAAACCGAAGTCCCAGAATCACCGCAAACTGTGACTTCTTGAACCCATTAGTCGGCTGTTAGTAAGATGCCGTTGTCGACAACATAGACGAGGAATACGATCGGCTCATTCAACATCTTCACGTTAGCGCTATGAAAGCTGAGAGTTCGAATGTCACCAAGCGACGTCTGTCTCCAGAAACTCTCGAGCTGATACACCAGCGTTGAATCGCACGAGCTGCAGGCAACCGCGAACTGATGTCCGAACTTGCGAAACATTGAAGACAGGCGATAAAAGAAGATCTTGAAGAGAGAAGAGCAGCAGTAATGGTCGAAACTGCAGAGGCTGAGAAAAGCACTCGCAAAGCCCACCGAAGCTTGGGCAATTGCAGGACCAAGATGATTGCACTGCGACTCCCAGACGGAGCAATAACAGCGTTCAGAAAGGCAATATAGAAAATCGTCCGCGAATACTACTCAGATCTCGTCGATAGCGACGTCCACCTCCCGTCTTATTAAACAAAAGAGGATGGATATGCTGTTCCACCGGTTCTTCCTTCCGAAATCCGACATGCCATTTAGTAGGTGAAAAATCGAACAGCACCAGGTCCAGACAGGATAAGACCAGAACATCTGAAGAACCTTCCGCCAGTCTTCGTAAACACACTGGCTTGGCTCTTCACACGTTACCTGTCTGAATGCAAGGTCCAGTGGAAGACCAGCAGGATCGTGTTGTTTATCAAGAAGGGCGACCTACACGATGTGTTCAACTATCGCCCATTCTGGTTATTGTCTGTCGTCTACAAACTTTTCACTCGAGTCAGTGTGTACGATGGACCATATTCACACGATAACACGGCTCATTGAAGTATTGCGAGAGTGCAAAACCGCTCCGTCTCACTTTCATTGGCTTACAGAAGGCTTTTGATTCAACTGAGATAGAAGCAGTCATGGAAGCCCTTGGTAGTGAAGGAGTCCTTATTCAGTACGTAAACAATTTTCGTGACCTGTACAAAAATTTCACAACCAAGATTTCACCATTCTACAACGATATTAACGTTGGCGTCAAAAGAAGAGTTAGGCAAGGCGATACAATCTCGCCAAAATTATTTACAGCCACTCTCTAGAACGTCATGCGAACATTGGAATGGGATAATATGGGAGTGAAAATCGATGGTCGGCAGATACATCACCTTCGCTTTGCTGATTATATCGTTCTTACAACACCAGACATTAGCCAAGCGGAACGTATGCTTGCGGACTTTGATAAAGCGTGTGGAAAGATTGGTCTTCGAGTAAATCTCAAGAAAACGATGTTCATGAAGAACGGATTGGTTTTGTTTGCCCCATTCACGCTCAAAGGAACGAGTATCTCCGAATGCTCCAGTTACGTTTATCTAGGTCGGGAAATTAACATGATGAACGACTTAGCTCCAGAGCTGATCAGAAGGAAACGAGCTGCTTGGGGAGCTTTCAAGAGCATCGAGTTTCTGGTGAAGAGAACAAAGAACACCCGACTCCGTGCCCACCTTTTCGACTCAACGGTTCTTCCTGCCCTAACGTATGCGTCAGAAACCTGGTCTTTGCGTAGGCAGGATGAAAGATCACTCAGCGTTATCGAACGCGCAGTCGAAAGGACGATGCTAGGAGTATCCCGTTTCACACAAATAAGGGATGGGATCCGAAGCTCCGACCAACGTCAACGATCAAAAATCAAAGATGCCGTTCTATACGCCAAGCAGTCGAAGATGAGGTGAGCCGGACACGTAGTGCGTATGAATGATAACCAATGGGCAAGTGCCGTTAGTGACTGATGGTCAGAGTTCTTCACGAAGCGAGAAGAAGAAAGATATGATGCTCCATGAACCCCTAGAGTGAGCAGAAGCCACTGTGGTATTCTTGCACGCGACAGGGAAAAATGGAGGATTTATTGGCGCCCGTTCGAGTCACTCGACGATCAATGGGACTATAGGTGATACAGGTGATACAATACTGGATAACAATCTAACTTTTTTTTATTTACGAATAGAACGGAATTTTGCTGGGTACTGTAGCTGAAGTATGTCCTGCACGAATTGAAAAACCCGTATGAGCTGAACTTTTAACAAGCGCCAAGAGGTTTTACCAAGTGATTGACGTTCCGAGGAGGCATCAATACGATTACTCTCTAGGGATTTCATTTTGCTAACGAACTGCTGTTAGGTTCTTCTGCGTTAAGCAGTTTGTTGGCATCGCGGAATGTCCTGTGGGAGACATGAGAACAAAGAATTTGCTCGAAATCTCTTTTTAGTATTTTGATTAAATTTGAAAAAAAGCTTTTGTTAAAGTGATTAGCAACTGACAGCTTTGGGCATAACGTCTTTAATTTTGCTTAAATATACTGTACATTTAAAGTCAAGCTTCATCTTCAAGCACTTTTAACGAACATATTCTAGGACGTTACCAGCTACTATTCTTTTTTTCTATTCAATTGATTATTTTTTCTATTCTAACTCAATAGGTTACTCTGTTATTTTAACTCATTGGTATGAAATTATTTAACCGATAGGTTCCTAAGGGCGTTATGTGCATTTCAGTGCCTTCAACGTGCCTTACGGTGAACGTTGTACAGAGGTAGTTTATTCCAGCTTGCTATTAAAGAGCAAGTAGTATGTGAAGAGCAGGGCCGCAGGTAGCGCAGAGGTTAGAGGCGCCCTGCAATACACATTGGACCTACCCCACACCATAGGCTCATCAAGTCTTCCATCCGTTCGGGGTTGGCAAACCGATGCCAGAATTGTCTGGGAGGGTAGCAACACTGATTTGGTTCATCGGTCGTCCACCGCGATTCATTGTGAAGGCCAGATTTGCATTCAATCATTTCCAACGATGTTTAATGAAGCGCATCCCTCAGGGATTAATCAGTGCTGACAGCTTTGTACTTTTATCCTTTATTGAAGGTTAAAAAAAGATAAAGATTAATGAACAAAAGCCCATTAGATTTGTGTAAATCGCGCCGTCATATTTTTGTTTTACATTAATCAAAATTTTTTTATAGCGGTGAATAATGAACTTTAAATAGCTCAACTTTAAATAGTGAGAGAAACCAGTGTTTTCCTTCCTACACTGACTCATCTTCTACTTATTCAGCAAACTTCGGATTAATAAGGGTATGACTGATCCGAGGGGGCGCGTGTGGCGCAGTGGTTGGAGGCGCCACTGCGACGCGCACGTGAAATGCGCCCATGGCCTACCAAGCCTTCCATCCCTCCGGGATCGGCAAATTGGTACCAGACTTGTCTGGAAGGATAGCAGCACTGACTCGATACATCGGTAGGCCACCGCGAGTCATTGTAAAGGCCAGATATGCATTCAATCACCTCCAACGATACTTAATGAAGACGAATGCATGGCGCATCCCTCAGAGATTGACCAACGCCAAAAGCTTTAGAGCTTTATGACTGATCCGAATCAGGAAGGCCTCGTCCGTCTGTGCAGTATCTCAGTTCGACGATACATTTTCATCTACATTTAGTCATACCTCATTCGAATTTAGCGAAAGTTCGCACTATAATACATCTGCTAAGGAACATCCAAAAATCATGTAAAGAACTAGCGGTCGAAGTTCTTGAATGCTGTGTTACTTCTACAAAGTAGTAGAAATCCGTTGTTACGTTACCGTTGCGATTATTAGGTACTTCCTCAGAATTTAACGTCTTTAAACCTTTTGGTTTTGAGAGATTTTGCACTCGCTAGCTTGATTCATTTTTGACAACTATTACCGCACGACTTCTTCTGATCACACTTAAAAAACATTCGTGAAGAAGAAGAAAAAAGCCCAAGAAGCACTTAAATTCCGAAGACCTTCGTTGATTGCTCATGAGAGAAAAAGGATAAAGCTCTCGGCGTTGATTAATCCCTGAGGGATGCGCCATGCATTCGACTTCATTAGGTATCGCCAGCCTCTGCAGCTTCGACCATTACTGCTGCTCTTCTGTCTTTAAGATCTTTTTTTATCGCCTGTCTCCAATGTTTCGCAAGTTGGGACGTTAATTCGCCGTTGCCTGCAGCTCATGTGATTCCACGCTGGCGTATCAGTTTGAGTGTTTTTGGAGACAGACCTCTCTTGGTGACTTTCGAACTCTCAGCTTTCATAGCGCTAACGTTAAGATGATGAATGAGTCGACCGCCTTTTTCGTCGATGTTGTCGAGAACGGCATCAAGAATGAAGTGAGTGAATGGATGAGAAGTCTTTAACTTGGAAACCTTAAAGAAGCAAGCAATAACCGATGACGAAACTGAGAGTGTCTTAAAATCACGACAGAATGAGATATCGAGAGGTGTAGTTTAGACCAGGTTTTTTATACCTTTCTTGCATTGTTAAGCTAACAAAGATGTCTGTTTGCTAGCGTTTCGACGTCTTCGTCTTTCAGAGCCATTGATCGGAGACGATAGTCCACATTTGTTCGTCTTCTCGATGTTGCGTTTTAGCAGTCGTACCGAGCCGAAACTTCTTTACTGGAGCACCGCTCATGAGAGGCAACCTCATCTGGCAGAGCGCTTTTGTGGGGACGGTTGCTGCCGAGAACGATTGCCTGGTGATAGTAATTTTCTTTTCAACGGAAATTCATTTTACTGCATTCGGTACTATGCTAGCTAGCAAACAGCAAGTAGTAAAACAATATTTTTCAAATCGGCCCTTATTTAACCCCGACACTAAGATTCTACCAAAGAAGAATTGACTCGATACGACTACGTTAAGAAGAACAACTGTGGGCATCGACTCGAATCATTGGTTCTGAAGAAGAAGAAGAAGAAGACTTCGAAATGTCATAAAAATAAACATGTCTATCAACCTCGTGGTGACTTAACAGTTACGGAAGGTATTCATTATTATTACCGAGGTTAAACGACAATCGGTTTGAAGAACATGCTTTGTAATTAATTCTGTAATCCACTACATTCCAAGCAGCTTTAAATCTTTGAAAAACACCAAATATGCTTTGTTCAACCACAAGGATGCTGCTGAGATATGAACAAAACCCGCAACTGTAGTTGCGCTTCCGACCCGCGATCACCCTTTCCGGTGACCCTCACGTTAATCACTGAACCAAAAGAGGCTCTTTCTTTGTCTTTATCTGACTCAACTTTTTACTGCAACGGTCGCATCTGCAACCGTTATCCAGCAGAAATGATCTAGAGAGCAAAAATTAGCACTGGACCTAGTTAAGCTTAAGTTGCAGCATAAGCCACAGTCACAACGTTGCTGAGATATTTGCAAAACTCTATACCGCAGGTGTCTATGGTGGGGAACGAACGCTCTATTGTCCTTTCTGGGGAGTAACGCGTTCACCACCACACCATGCTGGTCCTTCGTTTTGCCCGTCTCTCACCTAATTCTATCGATCTTTTTGCCGTCAGGAATCACCCGTCAACGGGATTGATTTGGGGAGCCCACATCGGCCGGAAAGGACAATAACGCGTTCGTTCCCCACCATAGACATCTGCGGTCTAGAGTGTTGCAAACATCTCAGCAACGTTGTGGTTGTATTTCGCTTATAACCTGCCGTGAAAATTGTAGTAGGCAAAAAATAAAAGCTAAAACATAAGCCACAATGTTGTATCTCTTATCCATTGTCTCTTCATTGCTTCTGCTTTTCTCTTCTTCGGGCAATTCAGAGTCTGCTTTTTCATGACATGTAATGTGGAATGAAACTGAAAGAATACTGAGAGATAAGCAAACCTCGGATCCTCAAGTTGGCATCGAATCTACGGTAGCGCAGATTATTTCCGTTGATGAGTGGTTGTTGCCATCACGGCAACATGGTTACTTATTTACTCAGATAGAGCACCTCCTTGGTGGGAGCGTGCCCAAACATCCATCTGCGTCTCCATCGCACAATCTCCCTCTTTAGTGACGCTCTTGTTCGGGCAATTTAAGGTCCGCTAAAGCCATCCTGATTTCTAAAATGTTTTTCTATCTGCGAATGGAGATTGTTGGCGTTACCCACGAACACCCTCATCAATCGATTAGGTGGTCTTCGAAGAGGACACTTTCGTTCTCTTGGAGTCCACTGCGCTGTCGTTTTTGAACAACTGACAGCTTTTCATCTTATCATGTTAACGACCCGTGCGTGCATTGGTATTAATGTATATACATGCATCTTCCTAGATTTCGATTATGGTATCAGTTTCGAAGAAATGAGCTGAGCATTCCGGTTAGACGTTGTGATTGACGGTTGGATTTTTGAAGACATCGTTCAAGTGCCTTGCGCGTGGTGCGCAGATTCCTTGACGTTGTTCAAGCAGCAGCCACTCCTCTGGTGCACAACAGAGCACTAGAAGAACTGTTGAGTCGAAAAGGTGAGCGCAGATCCTCAGGTATTTAGATGGTCTGTGGCTTCCTTGAGTCACCTGAAGGTGGATCGTGCTGCTCTGCCTCTCCTATCTATTTTCTCCTTTATGTGTGGGTGTGTAGGTGTATGGGCGTGTGGCTGTGTGTCTAGGTGTGAGCGTGTGTGTATGTGGGCATGTGTGCTGGTGTGGGTGGGTGTGGGAGTGTATGGGCGACGATTGCCGGAGGGGCAAACCAATAAAAACTGTGCTGAAGCACGCACTACCATTTAAGAGAAACAGTGCAACTATTCAGTGAGTGAGTAAATATATTCTAAAGCCAATGAATAGATGGTTGTCTAAAATTACCGGAAACAACTTTTTCTCTTAACACATACACCCACACATACGCCTACACAACCACACGCACAGGCAGTCCTACGCACACGCATACAAACGCTCATACACACCTACATTTTCGCAGAAATACTAAATTTTACTTCGAACAAATCACGCCAAGGTTTTACACTTTAAAGAAATCATCCACATGAATGTAGCTGTCATAGGGTGGCAGCAAAACAGTATTTCACACAAGATTTCATCACAATGCTGAATCGAACGACAGCGCAGGATGATGTTATGTTATTCATGGAGTTCCACTCCACTCGTCCCGAGTCTACGTCAGTGAGAACGGCAGAAATGAAGTGAAAAAGGGGGGGGGGGCAATTTGTTGGTGAGCTGCCCTGTCGGTGTGAGTTGATTTCATTTCACTTCGCAGAGAATACGGCGAAAAACTAGGCAACGATTAGATGCGGCACTCATGAAAAACCGTGCCCTCCTTTTACTTCTTTTAGTAAATAATTTAAGAATGAATTACTGATTTGCAAAGATCATCTTCCTCGCTGGTAATTTTTCTTCGTCACTCTTTACAGACTGCTTTTTTGATAATTGTGCCATTGTTTTTCTTAACTCTAATCCTTACTGTTTGAGAATGGATTTTCCGCCATTGTTTTTTGTTTTTATAGCTCTATTACAAAAAAGGATAAAGCTCACGGCGTTGATCAGTTTCTGAGGATTGCGCCATGCATTCGACTTCATTAAGCGCAGCGGCCTACCGATGTACCGATGATGTCCCTATCGATGTAAATTCTCCTGGATCTCGAAGTTGTGACAGATTTCGAAGGTCAGAGCTTCGCATTCTAGCTAGATATTGAGAGTGCTGGTTATATTTCAGAAGACATCGCTCAAGCGCTCTGTGAGTAGTGCGAAGAATTCTGGACGTTGTTGAAGTATCATCCCACGTCTTTGCAGCACAACAGAGCGCTGGGAGGGGAGTTTCGGGTTCTTCAATTGGTTGGTGGCTTCTTTGAGAGGGCCGAATGCGGTCCTAGTTGCTCTCCTTCTTCTATCTAGTTCATCCTTCATGTTGTTTTCCATATTCACTGATCGCCCAGGGTACACGTACGAGGTGGTCTCTGCAATGAAAAAGCCATCCAATTCAATTTTTTCGCCTTCGTACCATGAGGTTTTCCATGAACTGGTTCTTCGAATTGAATCATAATTGTTGTTTATCTTTACATAAATAGATTATCTCACGGGATGGAACAGTACATAATACTTTTGGTACGTATTAATGAAGTAAATTTATGAGTAAGCGGCACTCTGAAATCTTACGGCGACGATGCAAATAGGCGGCGGATACTAAGGCGTGGGCATTGTACAAACATATTATTCGATGATAAGTTCAAGTGGATAACACTATGTCATTGTGAGATGACATTGAGTAAACCGCGTAGCACCCGTGTAGGAAAGGCAAATGGGGACCGACAAAACAAAGCATCGCTGGTGATCGCCTACCATAATCCTTCAGTCTCTTCGAATAATTCTCCATACTTAGTCGACTGGATAACAACATCAGCACCATGGTTTATTAAACCTTAAATAGTTAATTAGGTCGGGACCAAATTTCAAGAAGTGACAATAGTTAAATTGATTCATTTAAAAGCACGGTAACTCCAGTTCCATACATCACTGAGGCAAGTGACCTTCAGTCATACCCAACCTGCCATCATTATTTTTTTTTGAAAATATGAAAATTCGAAAGTCCATGTATATATAAACTTTTTTTCGACAAAGCTGGCTTTTCTACAGCTAAGGATAAATTATCTATCAGAGAGCACTTTGGTCCGCAGTTTTATAGGACAGATTTTCCTCTATTGCATTATATATACATAGTTTACTCGTAGCCCTATCAAATCAAAGCATTTTTGAAAGTGAAAGCTTTACAAAAATTGATGGCAAAAAGGTGAAGTCTTAAGGGTTCCAACGCAAGAGGAGCAGCTGCAAAAGAGAGCGATACATTGAGGAATACAATCGTGTTCCGCTAGAGGAAATCCAGTTTTTTCAATTGCTTGCATGTTCGACACTCCTCTTCTTGCAGCAAAATAACTTGTACATTATAGTTTTATACATTACAATACTTATTATGGCAACTAGTAAAATTCACAACGGTGAAGGCAAGTTGATTCAACGTTGAAGACGACTATTACTCTTGCGTCGTATGACTCCTATAGAGGTCACGCCGTCGTGTTAGAAACGGCCAGTATTCATTGTTTTATCCTGTACCTGCGATTAGAATATTACATAGATGATCATTCTGGTTAGCATATCTCAGCATTTGTCTTTCTATTTTTGCTTTACATGAACCATCATCAACGCCAAGACTGGATCAAAAAGAACGTCTGAAAAACGTTACATTTGGACGAATGGATTATAATGGAACGAACAGGGAGAACGGCTCTCTGAGTGTATCATGACGACCAAGAACATCCATGATAACTCGCAATTCTAGAAGCCTCACCGTCAACGCTAGACGTGGAAATCTCCCAATTGAGAGTATTCATTCGAACGGCTTAAAACCCGAATCGGACGTTTACGATTAAAAAGACGTGGATCAAAACCGGCTTTGACAATCTTCGTCGTTTACGCGCCAACATCAAACTATGACGAAGAAGAAGTCGAAGCGTTCTCCATGGACTTGGAGAGGTTCTACAGAGAAGACCATACATTCTTCAAGATCATCACGGGAGATTTCAATGCCAAGATTGGACCAAGAAGATCGTCCGAGCAAAGTCACATTGGGACCCACGGATTAGAATGGAACGAACAGGGTGAGCGGCTCTCTGAGTTTATCATGGCGACCAAGACCATCCATGGTAACTCGCAATTCCAGAGGCCTCATCGTTAACGATGGACATGGGAATCTCGCAATGGAGCGTACCATAACGAAATAGACCACATCATAGTAAATAGAAAGTTTTCCTTAACCGATGTCGCTGTTGTCCCAAAATTCTACACGGGATCAGACCACCGCCTCCTTCGTACAAGATTTTATTTCTCGCGAAAAGGAGAAGAAGCTAAATTTAAAAACCTAAGTTAAGGAATCACTATAAACTATATTACTCAATTCATTAGTCAGCTGTTGGAAAGACGCCGTTGCCGATAACATCGGCAAAGAATACGATTGGCTCATTCAACACCTTCACGTTAGCACTATGAAAGCTGAGAGTTTGAAAGTCATCAAAAGACATCTGTCTCCAGAAATACTCGGGCTGATACGCCAGACTGGAATAGCACGAGCTGCAGGCAACCGCGAACCAACGTCCGAACTTGCGAAACAATGCAGACAGGCGATGAAAGAAGATCTTGAAGAGAGAAGAGCAGCCATAATGGTCGAAGCTGCAGAGGCTGGGAAAAGCATTAGCAAAGCCCACCGATGCTTCGCCAATTATAAGATAAAGGAGGATGGACATGTTGCACCATCTGTTCTCCCTTCCAAAATCCAACATTTCCATTTCTTTTTCTGAGTACCGTTTCATCGGCGGAAAACCGAACAGCTCTAGGTCCGGACCAGATAAGGCCAGAACACCCAAAGAACCGTCCGCCAGTCCTCGTAAATACACTGTCTCGTCTCTTCACGCGATACCTATCTGAATGCAAGGTCCCTCCCTACTCAGTGGAAGACCAGCAAGACCGTGTCGTTTTTCAAGAAGGGCGACCTACACGGTATAGGCAACTATCGCGCCCATTCTGCTTGTAATCTGTCGTCTACAAACTTTTCACTCGAGTCAGTTGTACGATGGACCATATTCACACGATAACAAGGCTCACTGAAGTATCGCGAGAGTACAAAAGGCGGCGCTGTCTCAGCTTCATCGACTTAAAGAAGTCCTTTAACTTAGCTGAGATAGAAGCAGTCACAGATCTCAAGAAAACGGTGTTCATGAAGAACGGATTGGTTTCGTTTGCCCCATTCACGCTCAACTGAACGAATATCTCCGAATACTCCAGTCATGTCTATCTAGGTCGGGAAATCAATATGAAGAACGACTTAGCTAAGCAGGAGGAAACGAGCTCTCAAGAACATAGTGAAGAGAACAAAGAACACCCGACTCCGTGCCCACCTTTTCGACTCAACGGTTCTTCCTGCCCTAACGTATGCGTCAGAAACCTGGTCTTTGCGTAGGCAGGATGAAAGATCACTCAGCGTTATCGAACGCGCAGTCGAAAGGACGATGCTAGGAGTATCCCGTTTCACACAAATAAGGGATGGGATCCGAAGCTCCGACCAACTTCAACGATCAAAAATCAAAAATGCCGTTTTGTACGCCACACACTTGAAGATAAGGTGGGCCGGTCACGTGATGCATGTGAACCAATACAAACAGGTGGATAAGAGACATTAGTGGCTGGATTCCTCAGCATGCTAAACATTAATGGCTGAATTCCTCAGGATGCTCAGCAGAGTGGTTGCCGATGCTATTGTCAGAGTTCCTCACGAAAACAACAAAAAAAAAAGAAGATGTGATGCTCAACATGTCCATAGTGCGCGCCGAACAAACTTGGTTACTTTTGCCGGCGGTGGAACCAACAGAACCGCACATAATGTAGATGATTGATGTTTTAATCATTATAAAAGAATTTCTTAGACATAAAACTGCAAAGAGTAGAGCGGTGGAAAAAACAAAACAGAAAAATTTTTAGGTCCTAAGTGGCGATGCGTCTAGTTGCACATGTGCAAGCTCAAAAGGTATGGTCGGTGCGACACCACGGTGCTAATTTCGCTAACCCGGAAGAATGGGGGTTGTTTGATTGTGAGTTACGGGTCGAACGAATGCCTATTTGTGTAGTGAGAGCCACTTTTAACTACCGTGATAGATGTGTAGCTTTGGTAGCAGGAGTGATTGCTAACGGTACTGATCGACAGAACTAGCTGAGACAGGTGAAACGAAGGTCCTCATGGTGTGGTGGTGAACGCGTTACTCCCCGGAAAGGACAATAGCGTGTTTTTTTATCGCCTGATACACCTGCGGTCCGGAGGGTTGCAAACACCTCAGCATTATAGAACTGGATTTTTTTTTTTTTGAAAAACAAAGATTTTAAAGCAAAACAAAAAACGTAAGCAATTCTGCTTCCCTGGAGTCCTAAGATAGCCGAGCTAGAGCGTTCATACTTGGATTTTAGAGAGCGAATTTTCCTCATATATGTCTGGTACGAATTTTCTCACCATGGAGGAATGAGAGGCCTAGTGTGCCCGGAGCGGGGTCGAACCAGTGCTTTGCTCATGATTATCGGCAGAACTACCACTCTGCTGCCCGCACCAAAACTTACTATATCCCATAATACCTGTTGTACATAAAGTCTTCAATAAATAGATTATTCTTTCACCTAACAGTGTTTTTAGCAAAGGTCAAAACACAATACTAAATGGTCAGAGAAAATGTGCTCCTCATTTCATGGACCAAATTTAATGGCAAATATGTGGTTATATATGAGCAGTGAGGCCTGTTTCAATCACAGTTTATTAGAACGTCAAAAAGGTTTTAAGGGGAGGCCAAATTAACACTTTGCTTCGTGTTGTAATAAAAGAGATGCGCATTCAGAGCCATTTCTAGGAAAATTAACGACTAGCTATCAGTTTCTGCCAAGTCTTTTTATCTTATTAATATATTGGTGCATAAATCACATAAACGTGAAAATGTTAACTAATATAAGCTGCCAATAAAAATTTGTATAAATACAAGAATATGCTGCATTAGAGGGCTATTATCATCTTTTGAGTTACTCTTTACTTACTACCTCTCAACGGTTTGCCGCCTTATCATGGCTGGGAGGTCTTCCTGGGTGTCGGACTGGGATGTAAAGCGGGGGATTCGTCTCCCCGGCAGGGTCTCCGAAGCTGGGAAGGAGTTCGGCATTTCCGTCAGGAAGCCTAAGAGTGAACCAATAAATACCAGGATCCACTACAATTTTGGTATCAAAATCTCATTGTGGCAATTCTTCCTCTAATCGACAAAGGCTGAGACTGCCTGTGGTGGTGAAGACCTGGGAAGACTTTGGCCAGGCTGACCTCGGGATTCCAGTGAACCACAATGGCTTAATCAGAAAATCTCCGAAAACTGGTGATTACGCTGTGGTTTGCACAAGCAGTAAGGATGGGCCGTTCAAGTAACAAATATCAAGTACTCTTTAGTTGTTAATGTCTTCCATCTTTTTCACATACCGGTACCAAGGTATTTAAACCAATGTTCCAAAAACTCGTTGAAAACTGTCCATTCATTTTCCGGATTCTACAGGCTCAGTGAAAAAACTTCCATAGAGTTTTTAGGTTATTTGCTTAATTTGCACTTTCTTTCACAGGATCTGACTGGCATTGTTGTGGGAGTCTCCGTGTTTCTTTTACTTGTTTCCTTCCTTACATTCACCAAGCGCAAATGCCTACCGATTTTGCATGTTGGCTTGACTGCTGTTTGAAGACCTTTGGTTCTCTAAATAAATGTTGCTGAATACTGGCCCCGTCGATGTTTTCTGGAGGCCCAGAGTTATCAGTATAGGACATGGCCTAGTCATGGCTTTAGGCAGTCTTCAACTTTTGTTAATGGGAAATCCAGGCAAGTGTAGTGCAAATTTCTCGATTTCGGGGAACTTGGAAGCCTGGTTGGTATAGGTTTGAATGGTTCAACACGTAGTGAAATTACTGTCACCTGTCATTATCATTTTCAACAGACCCGACGATGTGGGAAATGAAGTGAGTCGGATTTCGAAAACTCATTAATAACACAAAAACTTATTGATGCCGAGACTTTCCTCAAATGCCAACCAGTTCTATTACGACTCCTCCTCTAACACATTAAATATAGGGTACAATTACGCTTGTTTTTGAAACAAATTTATCTTATAGTTTCCTATGCTACCTGTAACCACAGAAATGATCGAAAAAGTTGGGCAAGCAGCTGTAAGCTCGTACTTGTCTGTGTCTGTGGTTCAGAGCTGATCAATAAGCCTCACGTCTTCGATGGACACAACAAGCACCATTGTCTTTGAACTAGGCTCTTCACTTCGATTTTCTTGGCAATCAATAAGTCAAGCGTAGTTATCAGTGCTTTTTCGAGTGGTAGACTTGCTCTTAGCACATGGATGAGTTAAAAGAAAAAGGAATGAGTCCTCTGGAAGGAAACGTCGAATTATGTCCAAGCTTAGGTAACACTGGAGAGAGATTCATCCTCCCAATGTACATCTCATTCCGAAAGTACATTCTATTCTAAGCAATGGTGACGCGATGAATTATGAATATTTGAGGGTAGGAGGGTAGAATTGTAGGGCAGTAGGAATCATAACAGTCTATTTCCAATTGTGACGTTGTTTGCGTTATACGAAGAACGTTGCCAAACCGTTGTACTGCGTCATGTTGCATCAACATCTATCATTTTTCTTTGACGAATTTAAGTGGAACGGTATCCCAAAGTCGATGCAGTTTATCAATCAATGAAATTGTTTCAATTTATTTTTTCAAAGGCTACTTTCTATTTTATCCCTCTTTCTCTTTTTCCTCTCTATCGTCTATCTTAAAAGACATACTTGAACACTTAGTTTGGCGTTCAGCCTAATTTCTTGTGAGTGCTGAGTTGTTCTTAATCGAAATTGTGTGTTCATGAAGAGTCATATTTGACTGCAGTGCCAGTGAAATATCACTGAGGCTCCATTACGTTGTATAACATTCTAACCAAACCACACTCCGCCTACATCCTGGTGTAACCCTTTCTTTCTCTAATGCGATGCGTTTGGGCTATGTGAAAAGGAATGTTCTGTTCTCTCGAACTTCAAACGGAATAGTTTTTTGAAAGCTGCTCTTCATTTCACCAACAAAGCAAGATTGATGTGGTATGTGATTCAAGACAATTACAATCGAAGCACACATGTGACAGGAAGAAGCCGAAATGTCAATAGCGATCTATAAAGTTGGTTGTAGTATTCAAACTAAGACTTCGCGAATGCTTGAAACCACACACAAACTACGGTACAAATTGTGAAAAAAGGAAGCGTAGAAATGTGAGATCTACACTAAATATGTAGGCTTTTCAGAATCGTCGGTGGTATAAATGAAAATTTGCTTAGATAATATTAAAGAGTTTAAAGGAGAGAAGAAGAATTCTCTTAGATTTCCTTTCTTATTTTTACGAAAATGTTGAGTGCTAGTGGAAGTTGAGAATAGGGACAAATGCCCATTTTTCTTACAAATATCGCTCTTTAGTTCCTGGCCATTGTTTCAATTCCTTTCTGTCGCTGCTTTTTCTACTGCTAGTTCGATTACGCTCTTTGTGGAAGTCAAGCTTTCAGTCAGTCCAGTCTCCAAATTAGCGTCACACTTGCCTGGAAGGAGAAAACGCTGACTTAATACATCGTTCAGTCATTGTGTAAGCGTAGTATACAATAAATCACCTCTACGATTGTTAATGGAATCGGATGAGTGTGCACTGCTAAGGGGTACATCAACGGCAAACAATTCGTGTACCTCTCATTTCATTCAATTGTATTGTATTTGTATTTAATCACCCGACGTTTCGAAGCCCCAGTGTTGCTAGATGGTTGTTCTAACTAGTGAAAACTCAGAATGAGCTTGACATTGACAACCGCCTAGCAAAATAAAAGTAAACTGCTTCCAAGAATTACTGTAATACTGGTACGTACAACTTCCGCAAACAAAATCTAGGAAAAGAAAATCTTACCCCACCATCAATTCACCATTCAAGTGTAAACTGTATCGCCAATTTTTCGTGTTTCTTGAAAAACAGAAGTGAAGAGACAGCGAATTTCTAGCACGATGTCTTTATTAAAATTTTTACACAAAGGAAATCGCTCATCATATCAAATGTGCACTTGGCTAGGAATCCGCTAACAACACAATACATGGGTGACCTTACTCTATCAACGGACGAGTCTACTGATCCACCAACTATTCGTCACTGATTAACTATTTTCTACCGTGACTCTTTAAAGACGTCGGTAGAAGTGAGTCGACGTCAATTTAAAAAGAAAAAATAAGTGATGTTTGAAGTGAATAAAAAGGATGAAACCATTGGCGTTTATCAATCCCTGAGGGATGCGCCATGTATTCGACTCCATTAAGTATCGTTGGAGAGTGATTGAATTCGTATCTGGCCTATACAATGAGTCGCGGTGCCCTACCGACGTGTCAAGCCAGTGAAGCTATCCTTCCAGACAAATCTTATTCCAATTTTCCGACCCCGGAGGGATGCAAGGGATGGTGGGCCATTGGTGTGGGTTCCAATCGATTCCACGTGTGTGTTTTAGGGCGCCTCCGACCCCTTCGCCAAATGCGCCCTTGTGTTTGTATTGAACAAGTGGGAACCTGGCCGCCACTATGAAATTTGTTTTCTGTCCTTTTGCACATCAAATTTGGTTCGTCTATTTCTCGATATTCTTGTTGGGTAAACACGAGGTGTTGCTTTATTATTTATTTTATTTTATTACGTGCCTTGCACTGAGGAAAAACAGCTGGTCAGAGTCGCATATGGTCAATGAATACACCACCCCACATCAAAAGTCGACGCGAAGGTACGGGGCCAGATCACATGTGATCTCCGGGTATTCCTTCCTGCTGTTCATTCTGGGGTTTTCATCCGCTTATTAATTGCACAGTAGCATTCAAACAAAAATGAATTCCATACAACAACCGACGCCGTCGTGTGCTCTTTGAATAACGAATCACAAGACCATACGACCAAAAGTACAAGGAAAAGCTGAGATTATCCCCAACCGTGCTTTACAGATAAAATCGTCCACCACAATTTCTTTAATCTTGACGAAGTTATTACAACGGAAAACTACCAGAAATCAACAATCCCTCTCATCAAATTCCTCTCAACACCGATACTATAGAAGCTAAAAGAATTGGGATACGAAGCTCAACTTCGTCAAACACACTTCCTTGGCTTCGAACTAATCGACCAGCATTTCCGAGGCACCTCGAAGCCATGGAATGCTTAATATCTTCATCAACGATAAGAATGACTTCTGGAGAGTCACAGAATCAAGTAGTCTAGATAATCCTGCGTTCGAATAGAAAAACGTATATCGGTAATTATGTTCAGAATTTGCTGTAACCTTATCAGCTAACACAGCCTGTTATAAGCGGGATAGAAAATGTATGTTTTAACCTCAGAGATAAAAATTAACAAGACTTTTGTCCTTACCTAATAATAATTATATAAAAGCAAAAAAGAATGGTAATTGCAATACTAATTGATTAGTCGTGTATTTAGCAGGGTCTGTTTCACGAATCACGAAAACCGTGGAAATCAGGAGAATTTCCATTTCAGCAATAATTCTCTGCTTGGACAATGCTTCCTCTCTCGAAATCACGAAAACCCCGACAAGGTTTTTACAGAGGTATGTCCTCCTTTAAAT
Organism: Angiostrongylus cantonensis; assembly: GCA_009735665.1. NCBI lineage: Eukaryota > Metazoa > Nematoda > Chromadorea > Rhabditida > Metastrongylidae > Angiostrongylus > Angiostrongylus cantonensis. The sequence continues at coordinate 65,878 of MQTX01000240.1, read as the reverse complement.
AAATGCAGTTTGACAGCAACGACCCGACGCTAGCCATGACAGGGTGAGAAACAATTGGAGTGAATCCAGTTGTATTAGGAAAGTTAGTTCGGGCTAGCCTTGCTACTTCAATTATAAAGCTTTTCTTCACTTTCATTGGTATTTTTTAGTGCTATCTAATACTTTCGATTATGACTACCTGGCTGCGCGTAGCAACTTGTCATCGCTACACTTTTGCTTGCATTCTGCTCACGACACATTTCCTTCTGCTTACTCTCGATGTGCGTGTTCAACACTAGATATGCTTCGCGTGGAACTTTTGAAACTACAACTGTTTCACTTCCTTTTTCCGATCCCAGTACGTGTAGTGGCAGATTATGGCAATTTTTCAAATCCTAACACTGCTTAATATTTCTGGTACATCTTGTAACAGTTCCCAGGATCGACTTTCTATTAACCTCGGCATTGGAGTATGAATACTTTGTTGTTTTCTTGTTCAGCAATCGCGAGGTTGTTATACAGCATACATTTACTTCCATAGAAAACCACACAATACAATACAATGGTAGCTGACGTATCGGCAGTATCGCCTTCTTCAGAGCCGCTTTTTTACATGACTTGTTGTATTGTATTGTGTGCTTTTCTATGGAAGTAAATGTATGCTGTATAACAACCTCGCGATTGCTGAACAAGAAAACTACTGCTTAATATGTTTAATTATCTGTGTGTTTCGTGAAGGATTTCTTGCTCCAAGTTAATCTTGTACCTTTGAGAAGCTGGCTAAGAATTCCATTGTTCCAACTCCATTCTAAATGATCAATATTGATTTCTAATTGTGTGTATAGTATAGTAGTTAGAGCTCTGTCGTTCCCACATGTGATTGCAGGCTTGATCTCGAGCTCTGAACCACACACGTCATTTCCACGAGATTGGCAAGCTGTTATCATGTTTAACTGAGAGGATAGGAACACTGAATTGACTTGCCGTAGGCCCCCGAAAATCATTATAGATGTCAAATGTGCATAAAATGACCACTATGATAATGCATATGTGGCGTCACTACCTCAGTACGAGGCTAAGCGGCTATTGTGACCTCAGTAGAAGTCATTTTGTTTCTGGTGTTTTATTTTGACGAGCATTACTTCTCAACCTTCTTGTATGCAAACGACAGTTCGTCCATCGCAGATTTTGTAGTGGTCATAATGCATGGAAGGCTATTCTGCACACTTAACTTTAACGTAGGTTGTAAATTGTGGTTACAAATACCGACAGCAATGTGGTTGTATGGCGAACTAGAGCAGCATAAAGTAGATTTTTATTCATATTGTTTTACAATATCCGTCATCACACCTACTATGCGAATCCCGGCACGTCTTATATTCGACTCGTTTTCCTCGCAGTCATTGTCCACAAAGGTCCCCGAACATTTCACGTGTTTCCACTGTGCGTGGGGATTTCGTCTTCTTTATGAATACGGTCGAATGGTCGTTGAGTCGTTTCTGCTTGAAATTTTGGAGATATTCGATCTAAGGTGTTTCCACGTGGACTGAGAGAGAGCGTTGGGAAAGGCACCAGAACCTTACTTCCTAATGGACTACACTTCTAACCACTGCATCAAGGCACAAAAAATCCTTTATGAGCAGTGAGGTGAAATAAATCTTACATTATCATTCTCTTGTAATGCGGTACGCCCGAAAAGTCTTCTAAGAGTTGCGGCAGTGATTAATTTCTCGCAATCCGATAGATTTGTGTGAAACTTCTGCAGAGATTTTCGAAAACTCAAGGTGACAAGTAAATCCGGGCTTTCAATTTACGGAATTTCCGGAGACAACCAAAATAACAACGAATCCAGTTCTTTCTTTCTTTCTTTTCCCTGTCAAATTGGCTACACATACAATTGCAAATATTTCGAATGCCGCTACACCATTGATTGTATGAATCATTGAATTGAATTGGCCAGTCACGACAATTGGTTTGGTAACCAAATCTGGACAAAATATTTCATTTTCGGAGAGCATGTAGTGCAGTGATCAGAGGTGTCCTAGAATAGACAAGTGGTCTTTGGTCCAGTCCTGCTCCTTGAGGTTCCAAGCTTTCAAACCCTCCGAGGCTGGAAAATTGGTGCAATGTTTATTTGGGAGAACGAAAATACTAATAAGACAGATCGATAGGCTCCACAAAGTTATTCTATTGGCCAAACATGCATTTATTTACTTCTAAGAAAATTGGTGAATGGAATGTATGGAGCATTCGTGGTGAGCCGATCAACACCTGAATTTGTATCATTGTCCTTTATTTTGACGTTTGTACTGGAGACTAATGCTACGGACTAGTGTTGAATGAAATCTTTCATTTATCATTATAACCTCCAACAAATATTTTATATTCCTTCCTCCTTTTAAGGCTACTCTGGCTCAACGTTTCGCGGTTTGTTAATGAAATTCTTTCCAAGCAAATGCTCTGCTCTTATGAATATTATTCCAACACCTGAGCAAAAATTTTTATGTGATGTTGGCCATTGGTCACACTCCTATCAATCCTAGGCATTTCATTTCTCTTGAGGCGCGACCACTTCCATAATACTTTTAACTTTCGGTGACGCTTTTTTTTGCCAAAATTTGACTCCATACTTGGGTAGGTTGGCTTTGCAATCCTTTACATTTGTGTAACCATAGAATGGCCTGCACTTTTTATCTTCCTTACGTTTCTGTCTCTCCTTTTTTCTCTTTTCATAATCTTTGAGCTGCCGTTTGGTTTCAAAAAGATTCCGATTACGCTTAGAAATAAACACATTCAGTTGAAAACGTGCTTTTGATGAATTACACCAAAGTGAAACAAAACTTTGATTGTTAAAAAATGAATCATTGCACGCGACCAAACTGGAATCACAAGCACTGGAACCAGAATTAAGTTCTGAGCAGTCAAACTCACGTAGGCGTGAAGAGAATAGAGAGCTTAACCTGCAAAGAAGGGGCGACGGTAGTCATTTCACTCCACACAAAGAGCGACTTTCAGTAAAAAAAACCAGGTAGGAAGGTATTAGGTTGACCAGAAATAAATGAACGTTGTTGACTATATAATTTAATGTATAACTTACTTCAAACAAAACTTTATTAATCAATATAAAGATGATTTAAATTTGCATATTTTTGCCAACGAAAACAAGTTTGTTTATTTCTGTTGCATTAAATTCAGGGGTACTAGAAAGCATGAATTTATTGAAGGCATCTTTTGTGCGTCCTCGTGGTTGGTGAAGCATTTCTCGCTCAGGAGGTTGTCATGATGCTTGAAGAAGTGGGAGTCAGTGGGCGAGAGGTCTGTTGACTGCGGTTGATGAGGCAAAGTTTCGTAGCCCAATTTGTTCAACTTCAGCGGTGCTGGTTCCGCAACGTGAGGCCGGCATTGTCACGCAGATAGATTGGTCCGTTTGTCTAATATTGTCTTGACTAATGCCGGTTGTTGTTGTTGTTGGAGTTTATGGTACATTTCTTCGAATTGTTGGCAGTACTTTCCTGCCGTAATCGTTTCGACTGGATGTAAGAAGCTGAATCAGCTCGGCTGTAGACCACCAAACAGTCACCATAATCTTTTTTTGTGCAATTTCGGCTTTGGGAATCGCTGTGGAGGCTGACCACAATCCAACTATTAAGCTGAACGTCGCGGGTTGTCGCACACAATCCACTTTTGGTCGCACGTCACAATTCGATTGAGAAAAGGATCTCTTTTTGCGCAGAATAAGAGCAGACGATACTTCAAAACGACGATTTCTTTGATTATCGTTTAATTTGTTGCAATACTAAATTGCGAGTTCTTTTGCCTTTGTTGAACGATTCAGGTAAGTGCTTTGCGCAGAATAAGAGCAGACGATACTTCAAAACGACGATTTCTTTGATTATCGTTTAATTTGTTGCAATACTAAATTGTCGAGTTCTTTTGCCTTTGTTGAACGCTTCAGGTAAGTGTGAATTGTTTCTGTGTTTACGCGAAGATGTTCTGCAAGCTCGCCAGCAGTTGTTCGCCTGTTTGCTTCCACTAGTGCTTTTAGTTGGTCGGCATCAAGTTCATTTAGAAATCTGCGGCCTACCTTATCTTCGAGGTCGAAATTATCAGATCGAAATTTTCGGAACCATGTTCGTACTGTTGATTCACCGATACTACCTTCACCCCAAATTTCACTTCAATATACCACATGTGAGAAAATATGGACGAACTGTTATTATTAGATTAGGCAGGTTCGAGCTCAAGCATTAATCAGAGAAGGAGGAATACATTGCTCGCAGTCCTCTACTCGGCTCTTCTCTCGAGTCGTTAGCCATGCTCATTAGCGCTTCAGATCTATGTAAACTGTGTTCACCTGTGTTCACTTCATTCAATAATCCACTCGAAACAGTCTGGCTCCCCCCCACACCTTCATACAAGTAGTCCTTCACAATTTAGATTTTATCTTAACCGCAGTCCTATATCTCGTCTGCTTTTTTTGGCTTATGTACACGCTATTTCTCCCACTAAGATTAGTGTTCGGAAGGGCGACAATGTCACGGAAAAACCAATTTAAAGAAGAATCCCATTAACTTCAATTACATCTATCCTTTCACTGTTCCAGTTGAGTGACTGGATAAGCCACTGTAGAACATAGCTTACAACAGCTCTGGTAATATTATGTTGCTTAATACTCGATATTTGATACTTTAATGGCCCGTTCTCATTGGTTGTGCGAGGTCGTGCATAATCTCCATTTTTCGGAGATTTGCTGGTTAAGCCACTCTGTTTTCCTGGAATCCCGACTGGAAAGCCGAGCCAAAGTCTGTCCCAGGTTTTCACCACCAAAGGCAGTCGCGGTCTTTGTTGATCAGAGGTGAATCAGAGGGAGATTTACCACCATGCGTCTTTAATACTAGGATGGTGGTGGATCTTGGGTTTTACTCTTAGCCAGACTTCCTGATGGACACGCCGGACTCCTCAGCTTCGGAGACCCTGCCAGGAGGATGAATCCCCTCGCCGTACGTCGCAGCTCTATCCCCAGGGACACCTCCCAACCACGATGAGGCGGTAGACCGTTGGGAGGAATATTGTGTTTGTTTGACTTACTACTTTGTCACTAGAATAATGAGCAGATAATGAAAAACGTGCATCGTTATGGTGTGAGGACTGTCGACGTCAGCAAATGCTTTTGTAAAGGAAGTATATACATTGATCAAGTGGAACGAGTAGGACGGTGTTGGCATTCATGTTGAAGAATGTCTTCATGTGGTTAATATGGACTTTGTACTCCACATTTAAAGAAACAAGCAGACAAAACACAATTGTCTGGAAGGAAAAGATTTCAATGGAGATTTGATCAATTCGCTTTATTGCTTCTGTTTGATAGTTCTAAGAAAATTTAGTCTGCTTGGTTCCTCACTTGTAGGTTGTGAATAATTTCTTTTATAAACGTTGCAGTGTGTTAAAATAAGGACACATCAAGAAGAAATAAAGTCAATGAATCAAACATTCCGTAAATTTACGACGTTTGTTGATTTACAAAGTATTTTTTCAGAATTCTTCGATTTACTTTCAACACAAAGAGATTATGTGTGACACAACCACAATGGTGCTAGGACATTTACAACACTCCGGATCGCATGTATGCTGTGGGGAATGAACGCGCTATTACCCTTTCCAGAAGCCAACGCGTTCACCACCCCACCATGCGGATCCATCGCTTCTCCTCTCTCAGCTAGTCCTATATATTCTACAAGGAGATTAGTTTGATGCATAAGGGGCTATCGTATTGTATACAATACAGTTCGTTCTCGGTGAGTTGCTTTGACGCCTAAGGAATCTTCACTGAACTTTTTCTATTCATATGATAAGAAGAAAGTCAATTTATATATATATATATTTAAAATAAAATACCCAACGGAACTTGACTAAAGCTAAACCTGACTATGCTATATAATAGGAAGCTTACACAAACTGCTTTCCGGACCACTTTGTGTTTTTGATAAGTCAACTCTACTGAAGTTTCATTTTTGAAGCACTTGAAGAAAGTTCTCCAGAATAACATAGACGGCCGTGGGAAAGAGCTTTAGAAATGTGCGGAGGAGGCAGCATAGTTGTAGAGATGGCAGTCATCATAAGCGCAATACTGGTTCTATCCCACAGCAAGCTCACGAACCCTTTATCTCCGAGGATGAAAAATTGGTGTAGGGCTTGTCCAACGGAAAAATCACTCCGCAATCCAACTGGTACGCTTCAGCACAGCTACCACAGGACACCAGAGAGAATCGACTCGCCCAGAATCCTATGACATTCAGGACGATAATGTTCAAGCAGAAGTCGAAGCCTACGTAAAAAGTTGAAAGTCTTTAATGGATGATGGATGCGAGAAAACAAATCGAACGTGAGAAGTGCTGGGTTCCACACAGTAGTAGTCTTGAAAACGGGTCGCATGAATAGGTAAATAAATAGATAACTAAATAAGTGATATAATTTCGGCGTAATAGTACACTCGAGACTCGACGTCACCTAAGATATTGATTGAGTTTTAAAGTCTTTAATGGATGATTGAGTTTTAAAAAATCTAAAGAATTATAAAAACGAGCTTCTTATTTTTACGATTGTCAGTGTAGGTGTGACAGCCGCAAACAGCCATACATTGCGGCTGGGAAATACGGCTTGTTTCAACACTTCGGTGTACAAGCTTCCACGAAGAGCAGTGGAGAAATGCTTCGTGTGCTCCAACAAGACAGAATTTTACCGTAACAAAGTAAGGAAATTCGTCGTTTTCTCTCTCAGCAATCTCGACGTTGTTAAAAAGCACACGTTTACTTCCATACAATAACACATAAACAATACAATCGTAGCTGACGTTTCGGCAGGAATCACCTTCTTCAGAGCCGCTTTTTTCACCTCAATTCCACCGAGGAAGAACAGCCATTCAAAGTCACATATGGCTGACGACAGAGTATGTGTGTTATTGTATGGAAGCAAACATATGCTGTTTAACAACCTCGAGATTGCTGAGAGAGAAAACGACGAAATCATAATTCAATGCCGAGGTTAATAGAAAGCCGATCCTGGGTACATTTAAAAGTAAGAAAACTTGTATCTCATAAGCAACAAAATCTTTTCATTCTAAATTTGTATTTTAATTAATGAAGCCCACTACGAGATAAGATCCTCTCAATAGTTTACCGCCTCATGGCAAGTGTTGGCAAGTGTTCCTAGGTGACGGAAGACGGTGTACAGCCGGGAACTCACCTCCTCAGCTGGGCCTTCCATGCCAAGATGGAGTCTGACGATTCCATCTGCAAGCTCTGCGAAGAGTAAGCGAACACTTGAATGATCATCGTCCTGATACTAGCCTCTTACTGACAAATCTGATCCACGCGTGCGGCGACGACCTGGGGTGATGACGATCTGAGACTTCCTTCGGCTTGGCTGACTTCGGGACTCCAGGAAATCACATTGGCTAAGCCCGCGAGTAGAGATTACGCTGGGGCCCTAATAACCATTGAATACGGGCCATCCAAGAGCAGATGAGTAGATATGAGCAAAGATATGCTGGTTTGATGTTGAAACGTGCAACAGCTTCAGGACACGAGTGGTTGAAATCAACACTTTTTCGTTTTCGGTTCAATTTGAGGCCCTCGGGACCGCACTCTTTGGTACCACGCATTATTTCTATTGTAATGCGTGTTACCTTGCACACCATCGTACTCCGGACCTTTTTCGTTTTGTTTTAAGCTTTTCTTGAAATGAGAGTTTTAAAATATTTATTGATTTAATGTGATTTTTACCAATAAAATATTCTTTGTACCTTGCAATAATATATATCATTAGAAAGCTGCATTATTTCTATTGTGATGCGTGTTACCTTGCACACCATCGTACTCCGGACCTTTTTCGTTTTGTTTTAAGCTTTTCTTGAAATGAGAGTTTTAAAATATTGATTTAATGTGATTTTTACCAATAAAATACTCTTTGTACCTTGCAATAATATATATCATTAGAAAGCTGATTTTATGCTTTTTCTAGCCATTTTTTTACATTTTGTCAAAAGTTGAACTGTTTTTAGCAATTTTGCGCTTTGCAACTTTAGATATTAAAAACGAATTTTCGTCAAATTTTCTTTAATGACATCAAATTCGACTGCGATGCAGCAGGGACAGCTCGAAACACTAGTAAAGTTTGGCGTGAAGGTAGCGTTGGTGAATCAACAGTGCGAACATGGTCTCGGAAATTCCGATCTGGTGATTTCGACCTCAAAAATAAGGAAGGCCGCGAAAGTCCTAAAAAACTTGACGACGACGAATTGAAGGCACTAGTGGAAGCGAACATGCGAACATCTGTTCCAGAGTCGTCAGCCATATGTGACTCTGAGCGGCTGTTCTTCCTCGGTGGAAGACAGATGAAAAAAGCGGCTCTGAAGAAGGCGATTCTGCCGAAACGTCAGCTACTACCTTCCAGGCTCTGAAGAAGGCGATTCTGCCGAAACGTCAGCTACTATTGTGTTGTATGTGTGTTATTTTATGGAAGTAAACGTATGCTGTTTAACAAACTCGCGATTGCTAAGAGAGAAAACGACGAATTCATCTGTTTCAGAGCTTGCAGAGAAGCTTGGCGTAAGCACGGAGGTATTTCCTGCTCCCTTGAGTCACACATGAAGGGCAAAAAAAAAACGACGAGTGCCGCACAAAAGCAGCAGAAACGACCCTTTTCTTGATCGAATTGTGACGTGCAATGGGAAATGGATTCTTTAAGAAACTGACGACGTTGAGTTCAATGGTTGACCAGGTTTCACAGCACTTCCAAAGGCCGAAACCACCAAAAAAGGATATGGCAACTCTTTGCATTCTACAGCCGGGCTCGTTCATCACAGCTTTTTGAATCCGGGCGAAACGATTACGGCAGAGAAATATTGCCAAGAAATCAACGACATGCACCGTAAACGCCAACAACAACGAAAGGCATTATTCAAAAGAAGAGGACCAATCGTTCACCACCACAGCGCCCGGCGTCACGCTGCGGAACCAGCGCTGAAGAAGTTGAACAAGTTGGGCTACGAAAGTTTTCGTCATCTGCCATATTCATCAAACCGCTCGCCTACCGACTATCACTTCCTCAAGCACCTTGACAAGACAACTTCTTGTGCGAGAAATGCGCTGCGAACCACGAGGGCGCAAGAAATGCCTTCGACGAATTCATCGCTTCGAGAACTTTGCAATTTTATGCAAATGGAACAAACATATTTGTTTCTTCTTTAAAATAAGTGTAAATTGAAATGGTTTTCGTATTGATCAATAAAGTTCTCGTTGAAACAGGTCATAACAGCTTGAATAATACAGTTAACGACGAATTCATCTGTTTCAGAGCTTGCAGAGAAGCTTGGCGTAAGCACGGAGGTATTTCCTGCTCCCTTGAGTCACACATGAAGGGCAAAAAAAAAACGACGAGTGCCGCACAAAAGCAGCAGAAACGACCCTTTTCTTGATCGAATTGTGACGTGCAATGGGAAATGGATTCTTTAAGAAACTGACGACGTTGAGTTCAATGGTTGACCAGGTTTCACAGCACTTCCAAAGGCCGAAACCACCAAAAAAGGATATGGCAACTCTTTGCATTCTACAGCCGGGCTCGTTCATCACAGCTTTTTGAATCCGGGCGAAACGATTACGGCAGAGAAATATTGCCAAGAAATCAACGACATGCACCGTAAACGCCAACAACAACGAAAGGCATTATTCAAAAGAAGAGGACCAATCGTTCACCACCACAGCGCCCGGCGTCACGCTGCGGAACCAGCGCTGAAGAAGTTGAACAAGTTGGGCTACGAAAGTTTTCGTCATCTGCCATATTCATCAAACCGCTCGCCTACCGACTATCACTTCCTCAAGCACCTTGACAAGACAACTTCTTGTGCGAGAAATGCGCTGCGAACCACGAGGGCGCAAGAAATGCCTTCGACGAATTCATCGCTTCGAGAATTTTGCAATTTTATGCAAGTGGAACAAACATATTTGTTTCTTCTTTAAAATAAGTGTAAATTAGTTAAGTTCAATGCATACCAGCTACGGACAAAAATTTTGAGTGATCACGAGCGGAAGAAGGAAATTCGAAAAAATACCCGACTATCCAATTATTCATAGTTTGCTTTCATGGGAAGTGTTTATGGGCAAAAACAACAGTTACAAACATAGCATGATCGATGCCTGTCCTAGCAGATTATGATGGGTAGCACAAAAAACGACCAATCTTTGTTTGGAAGCAAAGAGGTCACAAACCGAGATGAATTAGGCTTCTGAAAAAGTAGTATGATGCAGTACAGCGAGAATAAAGCTCCAAAGCTCCAAACGCGGAAACCTTTTCGTAAATGAAACTCGCTATTAGAAACTGGTTAGATTTAAGAGTTCTTCTACAACGAAAAACACATTTGGTGGCGGGCGTTTGCCGGGAAGAAGGATTATTCTGCATTTAGAAATACGCAAAGAACTTTTCCCGAAAGAGTTCATCCACCAGCAACCTCACTGGTAATTTATTACTATTTCAATAAGCAGGCTTAACAATTATGGGAGTAAAAAGAAAATAAGCTGAAAAACACTCCCAGTTACTGATAGTAATATGCTGTCGTGATCGGTCATAGTAACGCAAACAGCATACATGCCATTCATTACAATAGAGAGGTAAAGCGAAGTCCTGCCCACAATCCTACTATGTTCACATCATCTCAATTACTCTTGCTATCGAAAACTGCCCTGTATTTTCGAAAAACTAAGACGCTGCTGAATTATAATTTCACCTCGAGAGCGTCGAAGACTCGTCACCAAGAAAACGGGATAGGATAAGATCCAAGCTCACTTACTCGATTTCTGCTCTCAGCTGTCCAACAAAAAGGGTATTCTAGATTATTATCTACTAGAAATATGTTAACAAATATTTAAGGATGGGCTTCACACTCCATTTGCTTGTTAATCTATACGAGAAAACAATCAATAGCTTTGATGATGTGCTGATTTCCTGGGTAGTATTTCCAAGAGACTGAACTAACCGCCTTCCAAAAACTGCAGTGATAGCTGATAAGAGCAATGTAAGAGATTCAAACAACAAGAAAGGTGTCTGTAGATATCAACGCTGTAACACGTCTAGAAAAGTAAAACGTCTATATGCTGTACTCATAGTGAATCGATGAAAAGACACATCGACGAGAAACTGACATGAGAACTCGTGGCAAACATCTCTAAAACGATTCGATTTCCTATCGATACTGCAGGACTTCAAACTAGTAGATTCCGCAAATATAGTCGACTTAGAGTATGAGTCATCATTCAGCGCTCTTGTGAAGTTCGTTACCTCCTTCCCAGTCTGCGGAAAGTTGTGCATGCGCTTGTATGTGGACAGTTTCAAAACCTCAAAAAAAAAAAGAGTGATTGTCATAACTACATGAGAATAAGTAAATGGTTTTTCTCCATCACAAAGCCAAGTTTCGTCGTCGTTTCATTTTTGAGGAAACGCTGTCGATTTTCTTCAACTGGTACATGTATTCAAACTAACTGTGGAACTGTTTGTAAATGCTATTTTGTTTGCTGATCATATTTTGAAGGCGAGCCAGATGTCGTTTTTGCAAGCACCATGGAAGTCAAGCATATTACGAATTATCCGAAGCATAATCTTTTACATTCCATTTGTTGCCCATTCTTTTTTCATGTTAGGGTTTGATTTGAAGTACAATAACAATAGCACAATAATGCTGAGATATGAGCAAAACTTTGACCCTCATTTGGGTTCTGGTAAAGTTTTTGCAGAGTTTCTGGTGCCCACATGTTCCCCACCATGCCAATCAAGGCTCTTGATTTGCTATTTTCTTAGCCAGTTTTAACAATTTTTTGATGCCGATTTGTGGTTTCCAGACCAATAATTCAGTGCCTTTCTTCATGACCAAATACGAGGTTTTTACAGCTTTCGTTACAACACAATAGCCCACTTTTCAGCGGTTACGCCCTCTAACGAGACTGGAAAGGTCAAACTGTTGACAACTCCTTGTCAAAAAACTTGTTAAGAGAAAGGTAAAGTAACCCTCAGTTGGTGTTATGGATAGCATTTGTGCTCGTGTAAAAGCTACACGTGGCTCTCGAAGTCCATCTGAGGTTTCAGGTTTCCTCGCGCCTCTGCATTATTGGGGTTATTCGAAACTCAATTTTCTATGGGCACCAGCTATTGATGCTCCTCACTGAAGGAGTTTAAACTGTGTGTCATGGGTTAAATAATGCATCAATTGTTGGTAGCTTGTGTAGGGTCGATCGGAGGCTATTATGAGTTTGTATTACTTTCATACATACTCAGTTAGCCACATAGACGAGTCGTCTTTACATCTCAGGTGGATGCTGCATTTCTTTCATTTAATTTGTCATTTTGCAACCGCCATTTGTGAGCATGTGCAGATCCATGTTTGGGTTCCATGTTGCATGAAGATCATTAGTCTTCTCTTTTTAAAGTGGTCAATATTGAGTGAGAGTATTTGCTTTTAAAATCCCGTGATAAATGTGACAAGGCGTTCCCAATAGACTAAAAGAGTTGATAATTATCGTGAGTAGGTTGCAGGGGTTACCTCAGTGCTTTGTGGCTAGAGCACCTTAAGTACAAACGACGTGCAATTCATTCATCTTTGAACCGACATGGTTGGATTCACGGGAAACGAATGCTGCAAATCGAATCGGTGAAAGGCGCACAAAAAATGGGTTGAAAGTGTATTTGAGAAGTTTCACACCTTGTCCAGAAAAAATAAATTCTAACTGTGGTCTAGGAGAACAGAACGGGGTGTTTGTTGAGAAATCTAGCCTCTTGAATGAGAACTGCGAGCTTTTATAAAAAATAACACAAATGAGGATTTCATGTAAAAATATGTCTGGCGATCACGCGGAGGACACTGAGAAGCTCTAAGATTCTGGACATGGAAAGTTTTTTTTCCGTAAGCTCGAGCCACTCAAGATTACAAGTGACGACGGCGATAGCTAGGTCTATGATTAACAGATGAGTAGAAGTCGTAGAATGCATGAACCATTGTTGATGTCGACAAATTATGTAAATTAGGAAAGTGCTTAGCGAAGAAAATGTAAATGAGAGTAACCGTAAAGAAAATGGTACACACTAAATCGTTTCATGAGTCTAGTGGGACAGACAAATCGAGTCCATGTTTTGGCAAGGAATCGCATAGAATGAGGCAACGGAATGCTACAGATGGACAGTTATGCATAACTATCCCTGTACATGAGGAAAATCAAACACGCTTTTGGATTTCAGAAGCGTTTTGCTATTAAACGAAAAATGGTATAAGCGATTCGAAATAGGTTCACTGCAACTGGTAGATTTCCCGAATGACTAAGGACTAAGGAAACAAGGTGAAGAATCATGAAAAATACAGTTTTGAGCAAACGTTTCTGAAAGCTATTGCCTTGCCTACAAAGAAAAAAAGACTTCGTAAAGGTCTCGTCATTCATGGTTTTAGCAGGTCTCACTAAAATTCCACTAAATAGTGACCCGATTACAATCTGAGACTTATTTGCTCTCTGAGACAAAGCGACGCAAATCGTTCTGAAAACTTCGAATAGTAACATTTACGAGTTCCATCAGCGTTCTTCTGGCCTTCATGTTTAAATCTTTCCCATCCCGACATATAATGTGGGCATGGGATTGCTGCTGCGTTTTTGCTGTTGTATACTTGGCATTATCATCAGAATACCTAGCAGCTTCGTTCGAAAAAGAGCGAGATATTTTCTCGTATCAGTTCCTTCTGTGGAATACGTCTTTATTTTTCCACTGCATGATTAGGACGGAAACATGAAAAGTAGTAGTTAGAGGTGCCCTGTGGTATCTAGGTATTGTCGTTGGTTCGGGTGTATGTCCCGAGCTTATCAAGCCTTCATCCCTCTGGAGTTGCCAGATTGGTACCAGACTTGTGATGGAGGTTAACAGCACTGAATTAATAGATTGGTAGCCACCGAAAGTCATTGAAGAGGGCAGAAATGCATTCATTCACCTTTAAAGATTATTCAAAAATTCCAATGAATAGCGTGCCTTTGGGACTGATCAATGCCAGAAGGGACGTTATCCTTTGTCCACAATATTAGAGCCAAAACTGCGTTAAAATACTGTTTTCGCGTTTCATTTTACAATCTCAGGCCCATTTAGATGTGAATCCACTGTATGGAGAAGGGAAGTTGATATTTCATTAGTAGCAGCTTTAATGAACAATGAGTCAGGCACCGAATATATTTTTACCAAAGCAAACTATTGACTTAATTACTTTTGTAAATATAAGAAGGTGAGGCTTGCATGTTTCGATGTATGAATTTTAGAGGTATGAACTGTTGTGAAGCAACAATCCCCTGTTAATCCACTGTCTTTCTTCTGTAAGCAGACACGAGGTTGGTACCACACAATTTTTTAGCATACGATAGTTGACGTTTCGGAGGTTCCGCCTTCTTCGGAGCCTGGAAAGGTCAAATTGACATGCAATGGCAGTCAAGGAGAAACCGCCGAAACGTCAGGTATTGTTAATGTTAATAAATTCTGTAATACCCACGTAGAAGAAAAACAGTGAATGATCAATCAATACCGAGGTTGATGCAATGTCGGTCTTGGGAACGCCCTGTTATTTTCACCTGCCGATTTTTTGCCTCACTAGTTCTGAAACCGAATCCCATTGCACCCTGCTGTCAACGAGCTCAGTTCCATATAAAGACCGGTCTAGAGAAGTGATCTCGTCCAGCGTTGATGAAATTGGAATACGTCCTCTTTTTTCTACAGTTTCTTGAACGATTAAAATGCAAGTGTCACTCAGTGTACTGAAAGAAATACGAGAAAATGACGAAGTGGGTCCATATCTCTCGTGAAAGGATGGTGTCCAAGGATTTAATAAATTTTCGCCTTAAAATGACGGCAATTTACAACACGTACGATACGGAGTAATGGAAGGAAACTCAACGTTAACGTTGGTGTTTTATTAAGCCCATATGAGAAGTTTGATTGATTATGATTTTTACAAAGCTTGATTTAGTTCAAACAATGGCAAAGCGCAATTCGCCTTTAGTTGATAGACCTCGAAACGATTTTTCGTGAAGGAATAAAACCCAGTCAGATTCGTGCATAGGGAATGCTGCGATTTGAGAGTCAACTGTCTTTTCAATAATCTTCTTCAAGGCTGTCCTAGAGCGTTCTCAAGCTTTCGACGATAAAAATTAGCCGAACTGTGTTGATTAGATGGAGATTTGCCACTTTGTGATAGGGTCTCTTCCAGAACAGCTGAAAAGAATTCTGGAGTGGAAATGTACACGATTAAACACATTTAAAACAAAGCGTTATTGCTGCCGAGAAAGTCAGATAATGTCTCGAGACCATAGAAGAAATTTTGTCTTCTAAATAAATAGCCCATTAGCTCTTCACAAATCTGCTGCAACGATAGTTTTAAATACCACCTGAGCAAATCGGACAGATAGAAGATAAGAGTAAGTTAGAAAAAATGTGTTGAAGTACTTCTCGTTCGCCTGTAAAATATCGAGTCTTCGAAATTTGCCTATCAGTTCTTGACAAACGGTCGAGTTTTACTTCCAAAAATCCGCATCGTCCTCAAGGATTAAAAGGAGTGACCGGCGCACGGTGGCGAAACCATCGCTACGACCTGTGTAGACTCCGCCCCAGGTACTACCTATTTAAACTTCTGTCATACCAATATAGGTAGTCGTTTAGGATTAGGTCTGATATTTTTTGCTTTTTTTCGATAGTCTTCATGTTTGTTACTTTCCACAGATATGTGGATATCTGACAATGGTTCCTTTGTACCCTAAAAATGTTGATGCAGCTTCTCTTGTGCTCTTTGGCTCAATGCGTCTACTTCGCTACCTTAACATGCGTTATCAAAACTTATTCCTTCCACAGGAGCTTCACAGGGGGACACTGTACATGTTTGTTGAGTTTTATCAAAGTCTGGAATTCTTTAGTAATTTCAATGACGTAACGTTCCACTGAAGGGCCGCCAACAGACGGGGCATCTTATCGGCGTCACTTCGATGTTGACAGTTTCAAATAGTTATGCTGATGCTGACATTGCATACATTGAGCCTTTGTAACCTAAACAACGAAATGCATGTTAGTTTTATGGTTAACTATGTACCCCCAAGCGTGGTTTTCCTTGGAAGATGAACATCGAATTTCAGATTTCCGTACTTCCCGTTGACAGCATTTTTTCTTGTTAAACAGACTCTTTACACATGTGAATTCATAGTGAACCTGATATGAATGACTTCATGATAGCAACAACTGTCATCGGTGATTTCAAAGACGTCTTTGCTTCGCTGATGTTTTTTCTTATCAAGGAGAAACAAATGATTCACACTTTCTTTGGTTTGAGTAGAATTGGTTTAAAACAACGCATGAGGATCACTATAACTTTGTAATGAGAAAAGACATTGGTGTTTCAATAGAGGGTACTCTGGTAAAATATCCAGTGGAACGAAACTACATTATTGCAAGTATCCATTGCAGAACTTCTCATAATCCTGTGACTTAGGTAAATCACATTCTGCCTGTGGGCCTTCACCTTACTCATCCCTCTCAGATGTCATCTGACGACCCAAAAGCGGTGGAAGGTGGGGTCGCGTCGCTCCGAAAATTGGCATTTTTCGGTGAGTCACGGCGAGCTTTCATTTGAATGCCGAATTATTTGAACCAGCGGCTATTATCCTTTTTTCTCTTAAGGAATCGCGATCTCAACTGTTGCCACATTGACGGCCATTATAGCTATCCCAATGCTCTACAACTACATGCAGCACGTGCAGACTTACCTTCAGAGAGAAGTATGGAAAGCTTGGAAAGAGTTACAACATTAGGGTCAATTAAGCGTCCAAATTTAGGTTGAGTTTTGTCGACATCGCTCTTATGGTCTCTGGGATGAGTATGGTCGGGTTAGTTGATAATTATATTTATGATAATGTGGCAGCTAAATCGCAAAATCTATATATGTATATATTTATGCATATGTATTATATATAGTATAACAATGCCGAAACAACATTATAATAATAACAACTAAAATGCCGAAATCTTGTCCTGCTTAAGAATTCACGTAAGCATCACAATAACCACTATTCTGAAGGCAAAAAATTTTAACGTTTTTGATTATGCGAGTCTCTTTTCCGCCCAACGGTTTACCGCCTCATTGTGGCTGGGAGGGCTCCGTAGGTGTCGTACTGCCATATACAGTGGGGAATTCATCCTCTGGCAGGGTCTCCTAAGCTGAGAAGGAGTCCGGCGTTTCCATCAGGTAGCTTAGCTAAGAGTAAACCAATACCAGAATCTGCCACCGTTCTGGTGTCAAAGCCACATGGTGGTGAATCTCCTTCTGATCCACAAGAGCTGCGACTACCTGTCGTGGTGACGACCTGGGGCAGACTTTGGCCAAGCTGTCCTCTGGATTCCAGGGAATGACATTGGCTTAACCAGCAAATCTCTGAAAAATTGTGATTGTGCTGGAGCGTGCACAACTTATGATGACGATCCGTTCAAGTATCAAGTAAGAGTCTCTTCTTAGGAAGTGCAAGTTGTTCTGGTCTAGTTTTCTGTAAATGTATACTAGTAGGTATAGTTGCGTTTGAAATAAGAATCTCAGCTAGCAACTAGTAAACTGGAAAAACTTTCTTTTTTCAGTTTAAGCATCTCAAAGGCGTAGACGAGCGTACAAAAAGGTCAGCTCAGAACGGAAGTAAAGACGTAACGAGAGAAAGAAAGAGCCAACGTGGTGCAGTCGTTCATAGTGCTTTAAACGACCACGGTACACATGTTGCACAAGGCCAAGCTCCAGTCGACGCTCCTGTTAATGCGATCCGATCAACGGAGTGTTGTTCTTGTGGAATTGGAGTAGCAGGTCCACCAGGACCTCCTGGACCTGATGGAGAACCAGGAAAAGACGGAGAGCCAGGTACTGACGGAACTCCTGGGAAAAACGCTCCTCCAGCTTCAACTCCATCTCCCTCTCACTTTTGCTTTGACTGTCCACCAGCTCCACCTGGTGAACCCGGACAGCCCGGACCGCCTGGGCCACCTGGACCCCCTGGCAAACCAGGACCGATCGGCGTGCCATCTATCCGCGGAACTCCTGGGCCACCTGGAGAGCCTGGGCCCATGGGGGAAAACGGGCTACCCGGAAAACCTGGTGAACCTGGAGCACCAGGTCAAACCGTTGAAGCAGTCGGAATGCCCGGGCCTCCCGGACCACCTGGTCCAGATGGACCTCCTGGCGAATCTGGAAAACCAGGAGCTCCCGGTACCTCAATTCCAGGACCTCCTGGACCTCCGGGAGACCCCGGCCGTACTGGAGAACCTGGAAGCCCTGGCGAATCAGGACCACCAGGACCCCCAGGAGGTCCTGGGAGTCCAGGAAGCTGCGACCATTGCCCTCCACCGCGCACTGCTCCGGGATATTAAGCTGCAAATTGAATTGGATATGTTGCTCTTTTCTTTCATTATTGGTATTGTACTTGCTAGGCAACATATAGTTTTGGATTTCGCAATTTGCACAATGCTAAAGCTCCCTTTGAGATTTGGATAATTTGGCCTTAGGTCCTAGCACGCTGGGATTGAACTGTCGTACTGGGGTGTCTTTATAACGAACATTCGTATACGTGGTATACGTATATTCGACATTTGTGTTTGTTGTAAGATGTTAACGAGTGCTTAGCAATAAACTTTTCATGCAGTTCTATGTGTATAAGATTTAACCACTTTTCGTAGTCTCACAGTTTATCTTGTAACAGTTGCCAGGATCGACTTTCTATTAACCTCGGCATTGGAGTATGAATGCGTTGTTTTCTTGTTCAGCACTCGCGCGGTTGTTATACAGCATACATTTACTTCCATAGAAAAGCACACAATACAATACAACAGCAGCTGACGTTTCGGCAGTATCGCCTTCTTCTTTTTTGGATAAATGCCAAAAATCCCGCAATGAATAGCAGGGAGGAATTCCCAGAGGTTACACACGACTTGGCCCCGTATCTTTGAATCAATTTCTGATGTGGGGTGGCGCAATCGTTAACCATATGCGACTATAATCAGCTGTTCCAACCTTCCTTATTGGAAGTTATGTAAAAAAGCGGTGAGTTTTTCGAGAAGCTGTTGATCATGTAATTGCCATAGTTTTTCGTCTTACTGTAAGTGTTATTGAAGGGTTTGGCCTAATAAATTGTATATCAGTATACCCTTCCAGGCTCTGAAGAAGGCGATACTGCCGAAACGTCAGCTGCTGCTGTATTGTATTGTGTGCTTTTCTATGGAAGTAAATGTATGCTGTATAACAACCGCGCGAGTGCTGAACAAGAAAATAACGCATTCACAGTTTACCCTCCGGAAAACCTGTGTGCATGTCCAAATCTAAATTTATTCTCCGTAACTTAAAAGGGTGGATATGTAGTTCAAAGTTGTATGCGAAAGTCTGAATTTTCCTTCGAACGCAGAATATCAAGTCAATTACCTTACAAAAACGCAATAGCCACTGTGTTCAATGAATGCTTCAAACGTTCTTCTTGTTCTTCAAGGAATCTTTTCAAACTCTAAACCAATGAAACTGGAATTTGGAAACTTCCTTCGTAGATCAAGCACTCTAAGAAGATAACTAATTTTGATAAAATAGCTGATGGATACAATAATTACAAAAGCCCATACAAAATCTAGACTTTCTGTGGTTTTTCTCAAATACAGTTTTGGCGTCTTGAAGCTCTTGAACACTAGAGTTCGCTCCATTGTGGATTAGATAGAAAGTTAGTATTCTCTAAAGAGAATTACTTGAGGATAGCCGAATAAAATCTTAAAGTGCGAAAAAATGCGATGGGGGATTGTTAAAATTAAGAAATATATCCAACAAGGAATTTGAAAGAATCTCGAAAATTGATGAACTCCTAGAGAGATTTGTATGGTTCTCCAAAAAATCCGCGCTTTGTAGGTAGCCAGCACATTAATCCCTTGTGCACCTGCTGTTTCAAACAACACTGAATAGCCTAAGGAGACTACGTAGGTGGAAAAAGGATGCAGGTGAGAAAAAATGTGCTGAAGTAGATCTCATTCACCTGAGCAACATCGACTCTGAGATCTACTCAACAATTTTTGACAAACAATTGAGTTAAAAAAAACGCTGATGACAGAAAGGCGAAGAGAAGGACACGCATCGTGTAGTGGTGAACACGTCAGCCTTGGAAGGGGTATTAACGAGGTTCGATCCCTGCTGCAGACACCTGCGATCCAAAGTTTTGCGAATACCTCAGCACCACTGCAGTTGTATTTCACATCATAGCCTGCGGTAGAAGGAGAATAGGTCGTAAATAAAAAGTGATTATATTAAGTTAGGTTTTACTTTTAATTTTTCCTTAATTTTCTTATTTTCACTCATTTCTCAAGTCCTCATCATCCTCAAAGGTTAAAGGAAGAAACTGGCACAAATTGGCGAAACCTGTGTTGACTCCGCCCCAGATACTAACTATTTAAGCGTGTGCCACCCAGATATAGGTAGTCGTCTTGCAGAAAGTCCGATGTTTCACCTTTTTCTATACTCTTCATAGGTTAAACTTCTCAATGTCATTTGCCGTATTGCTTCCTTTATTTATCATTCATTTTATTTGACCTGTCATCCCTCCCAAGGGTTTACCGCCTCATCGTGGCTGGGAGGTGTTCCTGGGTGTCGGACTGCGATGTACAGCGGTGGGATTCGTCCCTCGACAGGGTCTCCCAAGCTGAGGAAGGAGTCCGGTGTTTCCATCAGGAAGCCTAGCTCAGAGTAAACAAACCACCGTTTTGGTATCAAAGTCGCATGGTGGTAAATCTCTTTCTGATCTACAAGGGCTGCAACTGCCTATGGTGGGGAACACGCGGCAGACTTTAGCCAGGCTGACCTCGGATCTCCAGGGAACTGCAATGGCCTAACCACAAATCTCCGAAAAATGGAGATTGTGCTAGGGCCCGCACAACCAGTAAGGACGGGCCATTCAAGTATCAACTAAGTAAGACCTGTCATCACAGTTTATTGCGCGGATCGCAGCACTTCTTGTATTCGATTCGTTTTCCTCGCATTCATCTTCCACAAAGTCTTTGAACGCTTGACGTGCTTCGGCTGTGTTTCACGATTTCGTCTTCCCTATGAGTGTCGTAGAATGCTGGTCAAGCCAATTCTCTTTGCAATTTTGAGGATAGCCCGACTATGGCGTTCACCACGTGGATAGGAGGAAAGCATTGGGGAGAAGGTCGAAATAATGCCTTTGAATCCTGATTGACGTTATCACTACCCAGTGCGCTATTGCAATGCAATATTACTACAGCGACATCGCTTTTTTTGTACCCCATTAACTGCCGATGTAGTTTCTTAGCTGTCGAAATAGTTTTCTCTCTGAAGTATTCGTTCATGAAAGGGACAGTTGACGAGAATCACATTAGAACCGTATCAGAGACTCACATTGATGGGCGCGTCTGAATGGAACAGATGTTTCACTGTTCCTCTCAAGAAATTGGAAGAACCACCATTGCATTGCTTGTTTGCTGATTACGTTTACTTCACCAGTTTAACTTACGTCATGGAGACCTTTGTCATAAGAGCTTAACATTGAAAACAGTGTGTGGGGTTCGCTCTAATTCTTTAAAGCCTGAAATTCTCTCGTAATTCCTTCACTGCCCTGAACTCCAAGTGAAGGACCGCCTGTAAGCGCGACATGTCATCGGTGCAACGTTGATGTTCTAGTTTTCAAATACCCATACTTATTATTTACGTCGAATAAATTGAATTTTTTGTGATTTGAAAAATTGGAATGCATGTCAGTTTTACGGTTTGCCATGTCCCCACCCACCTTGTGTATTCTCCTTGAAGGTAAACATCAAAATTCATGTTTTCTATATTTTCCAGTAGTGGAATTTTTTACTATAAGACTGGCTGACAAAATATATGAATTTACACTGAGCACTATGCTAGTGATTAATGGCAAAATGTCTGTAAAAATAATTTCTAAGAAGCCATTTCTTGGTGGGATCTCGATTTTATGGCATTCATTAGGAAAAAAACAAACGACTCACACACTTTACTAAACCGGCTCTCACTTAACCATAAAGCTAAAAGGATAAAGCTCTCGGCGTTGATCAATCCCTGAGGGATGCGCCATGCATTCGACTTCATTTAGTATCGTTGGAGGTGATTGAATGCATATCTGGCCTTTACAATGACTCGCGGTGGCCAACCGATATATCGAGCCAGTGCTGCTATCCTCCCAGACAAGTCTGGTACCAATTGGCCGACCCCGGAGGGATTGAAGGCTTGGAGGGCCATGGACGCATTTCACGTGCGCACCGCAGTGGCGCCTCCAACCACTGCGCCACACGCGCCCCTTCACTTAACCAAGGCGTTAATATTTATTATACTTTCTCAAATAGTTCAACTCACACGAGGTTGCTATACAATTTTTATTCGGCCAACTTTTTGACGTTCTCGTCTTCCTCAGAGCCGTTGATCCACGCTCGGCCTTACTCTCGATGCCGTGTGTTCGTCCTATCGATTCAAACCTTCTGAGTTCAGCATCACTCGAAAAAAAAAAGGCTAGCTGAATCAAAGTGCCGTAACAACCTCATGCAAAGTGGATAACCTAAGAAAGAAAACAATCCGCACTTCACTCACTATCGGTGGAATTAATCGAAAATACCGTATAACGTTAATAGCGACTTCCCAGTTAAAAAGAACGTAGGTATTTAAATGAAAACCACTTCACTAATATCTCTAGTGCGACGAAATTTTGTTGTAGCAAATATTCTCTGCATTGTTTTCATAATGCCACGAATTATATAAACTCAGTCTGTAAACCCTCTTCTCACTCATCCCGCTCAGATGACATCTGACGACCCAAAGGTGGAGGCCTACGAGGTGGCGTCGCTCCGAAAATTGGCATTCTTCGGTGAGCGACTGTGAGCTTTCATTTGGGTGTCGAATTATTTGAACAAATGGTTATTTTCTTTTTTCTGAAGGGATCGCTATCTCAACTGTCGCCACATTGACGGCCATTGTAGCTGTCCCAATGCTCTACAACTACATGCAGCACGTGCAGTCTTACCTTCAGAACGAAGTATGGCAAACGTGAAAGGAACTATACTACTACTAATTGCATTATGTAAAAAATAACCATACGTCTACTAATTAAGCTTCCAATTTAGGTTGAGTTTTGCCGACATCGCACCGTTGGTCTCTGGGACGAGTATGGCCGGGTTGGTTGATATATTATTAATAATTTATATAATATAATATATTAATATATAATAATGTGCTAGCTAAACTGCAAAATCCTATCTAACTGGAGCAATCACGTAATCATCATGCTAACTACCTTTTAGTATTCAAAAACAGCGGCTTTCATTGTTTCTGATCATGTGAGCCTCTTTTTACAAAACATCAATTGTTTTATTCGAATATCAGTCGGAGCAATTTTGTTTAAGATAAAGATGTCAGATGGCAACTAATAATCTGGAACATCCTTTCTTTTTCAAGTTTGAGCATCTCAATGGCATGGATGGACGTACGAGGAGGTCAGTTCATCACAGAAGCAGCGGCGTTGTGGCAGGAAAGAAGAACCACCGTCGCTCAGCGGTTCTTAGAGCATCAAACCAAAAGCGTAAATATAAAGAAGAAGGGGCAGCTGCATTCGATGCAGCTGTCAATGGGATAGAACTAATGGAGTGTTGCTCTTGTGGAATTGGACTCGCAGGTCCACCAGGTCTTCCTGGACTCGACGGCAAACCAGGACAAGACGGAGAGCCAGGTACTGACGGAGTTCCCGGAAAAGACGCTGATCCAGCTGCTGTTCCTTCTCCCACTGACTTTTGTTTCGACTGTCCACCAGCACCGACTGGTAAGCCAGGACGGCCCGGACCACCTGGACCACCTGGGATCCCCGGAGAACCTGGACCCATAAGCACGCCAATTATCCGCGGTCCTTCTGGACCACCTGGAAGGATAGGGCCCATGGGTGTGGATGGGCCACCCGGACTACCTGGAAGACCTGGTGCTCCAGGTCAGACCATAGAAGTTGGCGGAGTCCCTGGGCCATCTGGGCTCCCCGGTCCAGAAGGACCGCCTGGAAAACCTGGAAGACCAGGAGCTCCTGCGTTCTCAATACCGGGACCCCCTGGATCTCCAGGAGAGCCTGGCCGTGCTGGAGAACCTGGAAGCCCTGGCGATCCTGGACCACCAGGACCCCCAGGAGGTTCTGGGAGTCCAGGAAGCTGCGATCATTGCCCTCCACCGCGCACTGCCCCCGGATATTAAACTGCAGATTCAATCAGTCATGCTGTTATCTGTTATTATTGCTCTTGAATTTGCTAGAGAACCCATAATTTTATTTGTCGAAATATGCACAATGTGTAGCGTTCTCTATAACTTTCGGATAGTGTGGCTGTAGGTCCTAGCACGCTGGGATCGATCCCTCGTATTGGGTTGTCTTTGTAACGAAATTTCAAATATGCAAAATAAATAGAATTTCCATGTGTTGTAAAATGATGACGAGCGATTCGAAATAAATTTTTTCACGTAAATCGTATGTGGACATTGATGTAAACGTTTTTTTATCAGTCTCACAAATTATTTTCTCCAGAGTTTAGGACCATTCAAAATTTGTCCAATGGTAATTCAGAAATCCAGACATGAATTCTCAGAATATCTAAGAATGTTGGACTAATGCTCCTACATGGAACTCCGAATCGATCACCTTGCAATAAAAGAACGCCAATAGATATGTTTTATGAATGTGTTCACTTCTTTGTTTTTCATGGATTTCTGTTCATTGTCTGAATCAATGAAGGAAAAATTTGAAGGACTTGAATCAGATACTGAGCAATCTAAAAATAACTAATTCTGGCGTAATGGCTTACTACCGGAAGAATTCGAAAACGCATACAAAGCTCAGACTAAAATACAGGGCTTAAAAACATATAATTATTATTAGACGCACAAGAAGATACCTAAGTTGTGTAGCGGAGGTGAAGAAGTGGATATTACGTAAGCAGCTTGTTCATTGTTTCAGTTTCTCCATACTCGGGTTAGAAATCAACCATGAGCCCAAGGGTTAAGGGCGGAACTTATACTAAAATGGCTTAGCATGATGCTGTCAAGCAGACGAATTATTATTATTGAAGTTTGTTATTTCACTTTCGCGTTGTGTAACGTCAACTGAAGTTTTAAAGAAACACCACAGTGGAACCGAATAGGTTTTCTATTAGAGACATGTGTTACTCAATAGGTTCCACGATGATGTAATGAGAAAAAGCCATTTCTTACTCCATTTTCATTAAGATTCAATGCACATATCCCTTGAATTTATCTCAGGGGTTTTGTAAAGAACCTAGCAACCTACGGGTGAAAATGAATTACTTAAAGATTTGTTTTGTAGTATAAGTAATATCGGAATCAGACATGCTTGTACGAACTCATATCTGTTAAAGGAACGCTTCTAGGAGTCAAAATACGGTTGATGCTGCACCAAAAAAGTCTGGAGTCACCGTACTTGGGGGCACGACAATACCTGAGAGTGCGCGCTCGGTATTAGAATTGGGCCCAAGCTTTTCACCATCACAGCCCAATTCTAAAACAACCTTGTGTAAGACAGCATGGAACCTTTATGAACTTCAAGATCGACTCCGTTATCAGGCTAAACAAAGAGCAGCAAAAAGAGCTGAAAATCAAGAGGCGGCGGCATTACCGCCATCTCCCTTCCCTAGAACGTTTTTCAGACGGCAGAACCCTAACGACGAAATTGGCATAAAATTCCGCATGTTTTCGGACGGCTTTCCCAAGACCCTTAATCACTACCGCGATAGAAAGTTTATCTCTAACCTCACACCCCCAAAAAAATAAGGCTTGCGAGAAATTAGAGAATTAATAAACTGGAAAAGGATAAGATTGTCTGTTAGTAATAAGGGGGTAGAGTTCGTAGTTATTCCTGGCCGGTTAGATGTTAAGATAATTGAGGAACATCTTAGTGATGCTACCCTGTATCGCCCAACCTCTGAAAAGGAATGCAAACATCATTACCGGAAGTTAAATGTGCAATGGGCCAGCGTGGCAAAGGCTGCAGGCTTAAAATCATCGGTTATTTCATACCTTAAGATCAATAAACCAACATGTCCCATCTTGTACCTACTTAGTAAAACACATAAGTTGGAATCTTCTGATGATGTTGCGTCAACCAATCCATCATCATTCAAGGTTAGACCCATCATCAGCTGTGTAGAAGGGCCAACGGATAGAATAACCTGGTTCTTAAGCCTAATACTTACTCAGTTGCTTAACCACATTCCAGCCCACCTCACAAACACCCAGATGTTCCTCGAACGTCTACGTGACGCGTCTCCTAACAACGCGTGCGTGATGGAGTCGTTCGACGTTACCGCGCTGTACACCAATGTATCGAATGACTCCGCAATGCAAGCCATCCACGAACTTCTTCTTGCACATGAAGGAAAAATAAAAATGCATGGTTTGTCCATCCAGCAGCTTATGGCTCTCTTAAAGGAGTGCCTAAACTGCTCGATTTTCAGATGGTCTGAGAAATACTACGCGCAAAAAAGGGGGCTGGCAATGGGACAGCGACTGACACCAAGCCTTGCCATTGCGTTTATGTCAATAGTGGAAGCCCCCGTTCTCGGTCTCCGGCCGATACTCTACTGGAGATATATAGACGATTGTTTTGTCGTCTTCTCT